>CABFOW010000103.1:90636-143158 GCA_902141385.1 Timema californicum | reverse complement strand
ATTATTATTATTATTATTATTATTATTATTTAGCACCGCGTCTTACTACCCGTTCTGGTTATACGCTTTAAGTACTAATTACGCTAATTGGTTGGGAATTGGGAAGGTATAATTAGAGGAAGTGAACCCGAAATTGCGTGAAGGGAGAGTGTCAAACCATTTAGGAAAAACCACCCCCAGTACACCCAACCGAGATTCGAACCTCGATCTCCCCGTCCTCAGCGGTCGAGCTCAACACGACTAGCGCGTTAGCCAACTACACCACCCAGGCGGGTTACTAAATAACTAATCATTGCAAAATTGTAGTACTATTAAAAATCAAATATTTTATATGAAATATATTTTTATAAATCCACCAGTTTCTGAGATATTAGCAAATATATTAAAATAATTTTGTGAGCTATAGTTGTAAAGAGATATTACTTCAGTCTTAACGCAATAATTCTCCAATGCTATAGAGTAATTAGATATAAGTCTCTAAAAAGTTTATGTTGTTTTTCTTTAAACCACTTAAGAGAAATATTTGTACAACAAAGATCTATATCCATTATAGACTCAATAGTTAAATATTTAAATTTTTTATTGGTCAAAATTTATAAATGAGGAATTTAATAGCAATGCGATGGCATGAAAATTTGCGACACCAAATAAAATTTAAAATTATAGCTGGAAGTTGAAATTTTAATACGAAGTGTTGACTCTTGTGGATAAAACATTGATCTTTTTATCGATCCAAACATACAAATGAGGATATTAATTCTTTAAAAACAAATATACAAAATTAAAATCCGGTTCTAAAAAAAAGTTGTACATAAGTATAGTGCAAATTATGCTTGGGTTTGCTAGTGTATATTATTTAGTTTCACATATATTACGAATTTTGAGTAAATATCTCCATATTCAAACAATAGAGCGAGAAAGTCCGTGCGGAGTTCCGTACCATTGATTTACTTTAGTATACATATAAAAGCAGTTACACTCAGGCTTTCTGGCTATTTTGACAGACTTTTTTTTCTGTTTTACTAAACAATTCATTTAATTATTAAGTTGTTTTACCCAAATACGTTAGCTTTCCTATTATTAAATAAATTTCTTTAAAACTGAAATTTACGTTTCTTTGTAATTTATTTATTTGAGAAAAATATTAATTTTCTTTGAACACAAGTACTTTTTCGCTTATTAGTTATTCTTAAACTTGAATTAATAACACATAAATCATTCATTCACAAGCTCTCAGTGTAGGCGCAAAAGTCGGTCTGGGTCGAGCCAGGGAGTCTGCTCGGGTTTGCTCGGTTCTGGTCAGGTCAGGTCAGATGAACTACGAGGACAGTATAGGTGTAGCAAAAATATAAAAATAATAGCTTTACTTTTAGAAATTGAAATTTGATCACTTTAAAATGAAAATAAAATAAAAAATACAATTACATTTAATTTTCAATATAAAAAAAACGTTAAAATATTACAAAGTAAATTTCTAAATACAGTTAACTCTTGATAGCTCAAACTAAAAGGGGAACGGTCTGTCCGAGTTACGAAAAGTCAATTTTATTGAGGGGAAATAAAGTTGTGCCTTAGGAATGAAAACTAATATTTTATCTAAAGTAATGTTATACTTTAATATGACGAGTAAAACAAGACATAACAGATAAGACACATAGCCTACACAAATAACAAAATTAGGTACTGAATATGAAATGTTGAGATTACAATAGTCCTATAGTATTTGCAAGCTATAGACTATATATACTGTACAGTGTACTTTATGTGTGGGGTGAGATTGGAGGGGTAGTAGCACTGCGTTGCATCCGCCAGCCCCCTGCATAACACTACTTTTATAACATTTTTAGCCTGCCACTGCCAGAATGCATATAAAATTCTACTTCGGAAAAATTTTGTCTGAATTATACAAAGTTCGAGATATTGAGGTCCAAGTTATCGAGAGTTGACTGTACTAAACATTTTATAAAGAAAAATTTAACCAATCAAAATTATGGACAAAATGTACCTACTAGCCTAATATTCATCAATATAAATGCGTCTTTATTGAGATGAGCCCAATGTTATATTTTGTATTTTATTTTCCCAACTGAATGTACTATTTTCTCTTTCTACATAAATTTTATTTTATATTCGGATTTTTTTTAATTTCTCACTTCATTTTGTCCGAAAAACACCTCCAATGTTTTTTTATCCTACTCAAATTGTGAACGTTCATAAATGGATTGTTCAGTTTAGTTGCCATAAAACATGATAAAGCGCATTAAACGCAGTCGGTAACACATGTATTCTCCGCGTTATTTACGAGGGGCGCCTCCATGACGCCTACTTAGCCAACCCTTACAGCACGGCAGAGTGGGCTTACCCGTACAACACATTATAAAGAATATAAATGTATGTATTGTTTAGAAGGGACCATTTTTTTATTTTTTTATGCATAAAAGTGGATATTTTTGTTTGGTGCAACATTGGTTTTTAGAAAAGTAAAAGTTGCGAATTTTTAATATTTGCTTTTTTAAATAAGAATTATTTTCTATTAACGTTTGATCGTAGTTTGGTAACTAAAGTATTTACTATCGGGTTATTTCAGAGCACTAATTAAAAACTAACTGGTGACCGCGTTGACAAAGAAGTCAGTCTCGTAGTGTCTGGTTTTTCATTGACTGGAAGGTTGGGGTTTAAATCCCGCCCCAGTTTTCTGGCGCTGATCTACCTGTTGATTTCTCACTCCCTCTTCACGCAAATTCAAACACTCTTTATTTAAATACTACCTTTAAATACTTCCTTCTTTATAATATTAGTGTAAAGGTGCAGAGAGTCACATTATTTTCCCCATCTGCTCTCAATTCTAATGTGGAAGTAAGTTCTCTTAAACTACCCTCTTAATCTATACCTCTTAAATTGTATCATTTTTAATATGTTTGTTGAACATGTTAGTTAAAAACACAATTAAGTTTATTCGTGCTGTGGAACGCACTCTTAGCTAACTCCGAATCCTACGTGCAGCTTCCTTAATTTCACACCATTGTAAGAATAGAATTTCAAACACGTCGGAATATGAACCAAACTCTCTAAGAGGTAGTTGATCATCTTTCAATAACAGCTTAACGTCCTTAACTATGGTAGAGCCTGCCCTTGCAACTGAGTCACAATCGCGTGTTTATTTAATCAGTATGTCTACATTAATAGCAAATTACCTTCTTCGGTAGCCTAAATCCTCGCTCTCATGTTAAACTAGAACACCGATGATGGGAGATTGGAGTTTTAATCCCGGTCGGCTGTACTAAAGAGTTCATAAATGTTGTTCCACTTTTCTTTCACGCAGATGTGGGTACACTTCCAATAAATTTAACATTCTTCATCACTAACTTACAAGAGTAAATAGTACATATGCACATTAGTATATATCTGAACAGATAGTAGAAGGCTGTACTAAAAATATAACAAATTATTCCTATAAAGGTGTTAGTAAGTTACTAGATTAATTGAAACCATTATATGTTATTCATCGTTTGTTTTTAAAGTTTAGCTTTAATTTTGAATTTGGCTATCTTTGAATCCAGGCCAGTATAATTTATGTTTTTATTTATCCTCCAATTAACTGAAATTATTAGAATATTAAGTTGACGTTATTCAATAACAAAATTGAATTTCCATTTGGTAGTGAATCTTTAAACCAGCTAACTCACATGATATTATGACAGCAATGAAAAATAAAACAAAATGCACATTTTAATTTCCATTTTAATCAACGGCTAGCAATTTCCACATTCATTGCGTAAAAAGCATTAAGCATGGTACAATTGTTTTTTTAAATGTACTGTACATATCATTAGTGAATAAAACTCACAGTTTGCGTTTAGATATTTTACTCTTATTTTTATAGTTTTAAAATTAATTTTGATTTCATCAAAAAATGAAGCAACACTTATTCAAGGATAAAAATTAGTTCACCACACTCAAAGTCTTAGGGAGCGTCCTTAAATTATGTGAGGCTTTGTTTAGTGATTTTTGGCAACCTACCCTTCCCCCCTCCCCCCACGTAAGGGATCGTAATATAAGTGAAATGTTATAGCTATTATATTTATTTTACCATAAATTGTTTACATTATATCCCATCATAAGCATTGATAAGAAAACTTGCATAAGACGGATTCTGACCCTTCCTCTCACCCTCTCCTCCTAAGAAAACATAAGGAAATACTGAAACTCCCCATACCCCCAAAACCCTTACGTAATTTAAGGACAAACCCTTACTAGCCATCTGTTTCCCCTACATATTTATACTAACGAGGTAAGGAGGTTTGGAGGTTTGAGAAAGGTAGTGAAACATAATTTATGTTCAAGGGAGAGTGANGAAATACTGAAACTCCCCATACCCCCAAAACCCTTACGTAATTTAAGGACTGATCCTTACTAGCCATCTGTTTCCCCTACATATTTACACTAACGAGGTAAGGAGGTTTGGAGGTTTGAGAAAGGTAGTGAAACACAATTTATGTTCAAGGGAGAGTGAAAGACTATTTGTTAAAAAAAAACTCCTTTGGACACTCGACAGGAGTTTGAACCATGACCTTAGAACCATCTAGATAAATTAGACCCGACGAGACCGTCGTCTTTGCCCTCGTTTCCACCAATGGGATGTTGAAGGGTTGTACAATTCTGGTAAACAATGAAGTGATAACCCCTTCTCTTCGGTTCTCGGTCCTGTCGGAAGGAACGCAGTCGGTGACATGTAGAGAGTGTAATTTTAATCAGAAGACAGACGTGACCACCATCAAGTCCAGCCTGATCTCATCGTCTGTCTACTCACGGATAAATGGGTAAAAGGATTCGTCATCACGCTTATTTTACTCTAGTAACACATTTCATGGAAAGTAAATATGAAATCTAGGTCTTGTAACTAAAAAGTAGGGAGCTGGATACGCTCTATAGTCAAATAAGTACTTAGAAGTAGGTCTGTATTTATGTAGAAGCAAACGTAAGCTTAAGTCTACCCCTTTTAGGTTTTCGTAACAATATGAATATTGCTTACGAAAAATATTTAATCTTATTTTACATTTTTATCGTGGCATTTGAGTTGATCCTTTTACATTTATTAAAAAATGTCTGTTAAAATTCATTACTGTCTTGTGATATACATTCATTCACTGTTGAGATTAGTTTTTGTAAAACATTAAAGTAGGCCTAAACATTGTCACTTAATCACTCATTTATTTATATTGACCAACAAATATTTTGCCATAAAATATTTTAAGTACAGGCGTTAGCTAGGAGCTGATTCTCATTCATATTATAGTGTAATATTTGAAAAAAATATATATAGACTGGGAGTTATATACCTAAAATATAATTGTCATCCCCACAGTGTTATACTGATTTAATTTATTCATCCTATTTGCTTTTGTTAACTAAATTAAGACGCTGGCAGCCAGTTTAGGAACTAATCTCTTAAATTCACTAAACAAATAGGTATAGGCGAAATGCACTGATGCCTTAGATAAATGGATCACCAGCGTGGCATTTGTCATTTACAAGTGGTGCAATCTCCAGGGTTTGGTAACAGCATGTAGGTGACTCCTCCTTGTACATTAATCCTTGAACTCCAGTATTTCAACTGTATTTAAATGCCCCCAGGCAGGACACCTTGTTTTACTTATGTCAGTCATATAGAAGGATGGGGGAGAAGGAGCAGAGCCTCCAAACGTGAACTTGGTCAGCTTTAAGTCATTAGATTGTTAATCATTGTACAGGACGGAGTGACGTACCCGTAGCATCGCGCATTTTAATTGTCTTCGGTTTATTCACCTCCTATCCGTCCTGATGCGGATGGCGGAAGGGATAAAACGAGTATACATGCCTTTACTTTGCATCCACACAAAATATGCAACACTAATATGGATTTAAGGATTGAATACGCTATGAGATAAGATCATCTTCATTGTGAATGTTTCACTCTAAACGCCTTAACATATATAAATACAATAAAGAGTTTGTGTGTCTGTCATTCACGTTGCTCGATATACATTCCACAAAAAGTGTGAAATTTAAAAGTTAGTAGCCCCTGGACAAGAACATATGCACCTAGAGGCTGTAATATTTGAATTAGAACTTAATTTTTAAAATTAATTAAAAACTGGGCTGCAAGGAATAAATAACTTTTTTTGGTGTGTTTGAAGCAAAGAAAAGCGGTACTCCAGGCAACACTGAATACTTCCGTTAGGCTTTATAAATAAGATAGCCAGAAAATTTTACTTTTAATTGTTTTAGTCAAGACCTAAGGCGCAAAATATTTTTAAAATGTGCTATTATCTCCCATGAAACATATACAGATTGGTACCTTAAAATGGTGTAGCCTCACCTCACCTTAAATTAACAGTTATAGTGAATGAGAGTTAATCACTATTTTAAAATGTATAGTAATTACAATTTAATCTGAAACAAATATGTAAAAAGTTACGATCATTTCAAAACTATTTTTAGAACTAAAATTACAAAGAAAATAACCATTTATTCTTAATTAATAGAATAATTGAATTACTTTTTATTCGTGGGGTAAACGTGTCCCTTATAAACACAGGCCTGGTTCAGAACATGACTTTTAAACTGCTGTAAAGGGGTAGCCCATTAGTGCACAGCGTCCAAGAAGGAGTGTATCTACAAACAATTTATCTGCTTATATAAATCCTCCGTACCCCTCGAATGCTAAAACAATGTCTTCCTGTACTTGTGTTCGACCAAGCTAACTACTTAACCACGACACAAGACTTATGAACTAGGCTTGAGAGTTTTTTGTCACACTAAGCTTTGAAAGTCTGGAGGTGTACTGTACCTTTCAATACGTTAATTGGATGTATTTTCTGCATACACTCATATCACGTGAATACCAGTGCAATTTTAAACAAACTGTACAACATTGTCGTAAAACTTACATACTTGCACATCTTTTTTCTTTTTTAGCACCGCGTCTTACTACTTGGACAAGTTATATGCATATGTATTAATTACGTTAGTGAGTTAGAGATGAGTAAGGTATGGATTTAGAAGAAGTATATCTGTATTTACGTGGAGGTAGAGTGGAAAACCGTTTTGGAAAAATCACCCTCAGTGCACCCGACCGGTATTCGATCCCCTATCTTCTAGCCATCGACAGTATAGTCCAACACAATAGTGACGCCTTATCATCATGTGGGCATTGAAGTAGGCCTGTCGCATATATTTTGTGACAACAGTTTCAATAATCATTCATCAGTAAACTATTTTCAAGTGGATTATTTTAGAAAAACAAACAAAAAACATACATTTCTATTTATTAAGTACAAAACTTCCCAAATACCTGTTTTAAACAAAAAATTTATAGCCACTAACGAAAAATTTCAAATTATCAAGAGTTAGTCTTCATTAAAATTAACCTTAAACAATATTTCCCCTAAAAACCAAGTATCTAGTGCTATTTGTCCCGTCAAACATTCCACAGATATATATATATATTTTTTCAAATTGCTCTAGCAGTTTTAGAAAACTTCCAAATTTTTAAAAATCGCTCATCAGTACACTACCCTAATTGGGGAAGAATAGAAGAATACGAATAAAAATGAATGCCCTAAGGAATGACCAGTTAAAACCTAAATTTCAAGATTTAACAAAAATCCACTAAACAGTTAAAGTAATATCCCCAAAGACAGACAAACAGATAGACAGACAGACATACGTGGGTGGGGAGAGAAACTTTTATGCAGCTTGGGTCCACTTAAAATTTCATTATTCATCATAATCTCATGTTGACTTTTTTAATTATTTCAACACCTTCTCTATATAAGCAAGTATATGACCTACAGATTCTAATCCATATGTTATAGATTTTAGGCTATGCATAGCGAGTATTGACCTTGAATAAAAACAATATTATTAAAAATACATGATAAAAAAAATAACTCCTTGATATGATAATTGATCCAAGGACTCAGGACTCTTGGCTTATCACGTCATTGTTCAACTACACTATAGATGTGATTTTGTTTTTATTGGAATAAATTCGTGCAAACGCCTATCATTCGTTACCAAATGTTATTTCAATCAATAATAAACTATTAAGGTTACATTGCATTACACTCAATACATATCTAACACTGTTTTTAAAAATTTCACTCACCGATTTCAGTTTTGAGTATGAAACTGTTTGAATAAATAAAAGAGCAGACTATATATCATGTCATGATAACAGTCCTTTTTCTTCAAAGTGTTTTCTTACCACGTCACTGGGTCTGCCGCGACAGTGAGTCTCGAGATAGGCCTAAATAGGACATCCCACAAGACATTGAAGGCTTTTCCTCGGAGCAATCGTGCGCACTCTCAAGGAGACTACTACATCCCTCGCTTCGCATCCTCCATGTAAACGATTTTAAAGGCAGGACCAAGTCGCTAAGTGAACGATGTATTTTGTGGGAAGCACCCTCAGGGCGTATCTTCTGTATGTTCGAAAGGAGAGTTTCTCCTTGCGTTTCGTGGGACTCCCCACGACATTCAAGACAACTTCAACCCGCCCCCCCTACCCCCTCACCCCCCGTTATCCTACTTCCTTGCCACATAAAGCTTTTGGTGGAAAAAGGTTTAGGATACAACCCATGGCATGCCCCTCTCATTTTCCTTCTCTTTCCCCAGCCTTTCTTTTACAAGGTATTTATCTTCCCATCTTCTTTGCCCTATGGCTTTACTACGTCTTGTCCAAGCTACGTTTTTATTTTTATTATATCATTATGTTGTGTATTCGAGTAAGGTTTTATTTGAAACTATTTTGCTTTAAGAACCAACCTTTCGGTAGAAAATAAGTTTAACTTTTCTTAAAATATTTTCATTCTTTATCCTTAGCAAAAAATTATATGGGCCTCAGTAAGATACTGTAACATATAATAAAACTATAAACCCACATATATTGTCACGTTGACAAAGAAGTCAGTATTGTCTTGTTTAAATATCTGGTGACAAGTAAGTCTTAGTTCAGGTCCCAACAAGGTATATCTAGGTGAATCCTCCCAAAATATATTTCCCCTTTCCTTCTACGCAAATTAAAGTATACTTATTAAAAATTCAACTTTGTTTACCCTTACTAATTTAGTGATTTAGTTAGCGTATAGCCCGAACCAGTAGTAAGACGTGTTGCTATAAATAAGTTATTTAACTATCAAATAGACCAGATGACTAGTAATACGTGATACACACACACAACACGTATGTATGTATGTGTGTATGTATTAATGTATGTATTTATGTATGTGTGTATGTATGTATTGTATGTATGTATGTATGTATGTATGCAATGTACTATAGGCTTATATCGACATCATAATTATATCTTCCATTGGTGGATTGGGAGGCAACTGTTCTTTATGCATCTCTGCTTAAAGCTTTTGTCTTTAACTGTCTATAACAATTATTTTCAAAACCAACGTCTTCTATTAGCTGTTACATATAATGTAATCCCAGATGTCCCTTTTGTTTCTTAACCCTCTAGATTAATCATTCTCATAAGCTTATTGTGACATAGTATGGGCCTTATCCAGATAGCTATGTGTTGTTTTATAGACGAGTAATTATTGTTTCATTTATTCAGGTAAGCACCTCGTTATTTGTAACTTTATCAGTCCATGATATAATATTCTACGTGTATATTAATATATGCTACAATATATACATATCGATTCTTATATTAAAGTTAGTTTAAGATATCTCAGTCATGAAATAGTTCTTGCCTACGTCATAAAAGATTTGAAACAATACCAAAATTAAAAATAAAACAAAAAAATCTTGGTAATATATTTTTGTACAGTCCAAACTTAATTTTAAATTTTAAATTTAAAGTATGATCAACCACATCAATGTGTCTATAAAATAGACAATTAACTCTCAATTTAAAAAACAATCAACCTCTTTTGACTAAATTTACTTTTAATAAAACGTTCTGTACTGCGATCCCATTGGACAGCGTCTGCCTGCTTTGATGAATAATTCATCAATGATGGCGATGAACATTCAGGGAGTTTATCACTTCAGATGAACACAATAATACCACATAATCAACGTGGGAGGTAATAACGTATGTAAATGAATAACCAATGAAGTTTTTTTAATGGAGTTAATGCTGATAAACACGCACAAATTATGGTTTGTTTTCTCTCTTCTTTTTTTTTACTCGAGTAAATATTGTGTGAAAAGCAATCGTGCATCAAACCAGTTAGTCTATGTTAAAAGAGTGACATAATGCTAAATCCCTCAACAACAATTTAACCTAACAAAATGAAATAAAATACGGCATGTTTTCCGAAAAAAAGAAATCTACGCTTCTGAATCCATAAAAGGAATTAATACAGGATTAGGGGTAATCTGGTTCTATTTTAATATATAAAAATATGTATAATATTCACGCATCTGTTCGTTCTAATACCCAGGCATTAAATTACTTGCATCGAGGTAAGATGTGAAGCTGCACTCTTAGTTTTGATCTGGTGGAAGTGAAACCATAGCTTTTTTAAAACTCTGCATATAAATTGTTCTCAAGTTGTATATTTGTACAAAAATTTAGTAAAATATTTTAACTGCCGTTAGACGCGCTTTGGTAGCCGCATGATCTAAGGTTCCACTCTTGCAGTAGACTAAACTGCCGATGACGGGGAGATCGATGTTTGAATATCCGTCGGATATACTGAAATAATATTTTAACAAATGGTCTTCCACTCTCCCTAAACAAAATTCGGGTATACTTCCTATACATATAACCTTTCTCATCTCTAAACCATTAGCATAATTAGTACATAGTAAAATTACCATAACGGGTAGTAAGATGAGGTAATAAAAAATTAATCTGTCGTTAGGTTTACCTACACACCCTTTAATTTTGACAGACAAGAAAGTTTACTTGAGAACGACAGCTAATTAACTAAATTAAATTCACACATAGGCAAATGTATGCATGTTTTGTCATAACGGATATAGTAGCCTGCCTTGATTCGATGATAAAAAGTTTAAACCTAACCAGGTTATTATTATTAGCACCGCGTCTTACTACCCGTTCGGGTTGTACGCACTTACGCTAATGTGCAATGGTAAGATGAATGTGAGATGAAATGGAGGACCTACAGTTTAACGTGGAATCCGAATCACGGTGGAGACCTGGCATTCCTCACATTCACAAGATATCTTGTCAGAGGTGAAGGAAGGGTTTGGTAATCAGATAAATCTTTGCCGGGACCGAGGATTGAACCCCGGCCGCCAGCATAGAAGTCTGACACCTTACCCCTAGACCACCAGGTCACCAACCAGGTTATTAATTTAGAATTTATTTTTTAAAGTTCAATTTTTGAGTCTGCTCTCCCCACCCCACTACCCCGAGGGGGAGTCGAACGGGCTGACCATTCGCTTAGACTTTCACGATCACTGTTGTTTTTGATTGAAAGCTTCCTCGACCAATATCTACCTCCCTTCTTCCCTTCTCCCATCACTCCCTCGATTGTGTGTTCTGGTGTCAAACCTGACACAGATGTGAAGAAGTTCAATCTCTCACCCCCTCCTCTCTCTCAATATTTTAATCGACACACCCCTTCACATCCCTGCTAACCTTGTCCTCTTCCCCTTCAAACCACCAACCTTCCCCCTCCTCCCCAACTTTATGAATCCACACCCGGTGTTCGTTTTCTCATTGTCTTGGGAGGATCTACTGGATTAAGTTGAAGAGACAACGCGTCGCAGAATATTACTTTACTTGCCACACTTCTTGAGTGCTTAGCATTTTATTAACTTTCACAAGAAGAAAGGGTGTGGGGGGATTTATGGGGGTGTTGTATGAGGGACTTTTCAAATATATAAATAAAGCTCTGCGTCTTAATAAACTTTTCAAACAATCTACTTATTCCGTTAATTTTATGTTATTTTAAAACGAATACTTTTTAAAAATTAAATTAAAAGTAATACAAAACATTGTTTTTTAAATATTAGAATAATTATTACTATTTTTCACACGCTTTTGTGGACGCATGGTATAAGGTGGCAGTAGACTAGACTGCCGATGACCGGGTGGTAGAAGTTTGAACCTCAGTCGGGTATACTGAAGGTGTTTTTTCCAAAATAGTTTTCCACTCTCCTTACACGAAAATATTGGTACCCTTCCTCTAAATATAAACTTTCTCATAGCTAGCCCATTAGTGTAATTAGTACTAAAGCATATAACCCGGATGGTTAGTAGGACGCGGTGCTAGAAATCCCCCCTGTGTTTAGGAACTAGTTAGGGCAACCCGCTGATGGGATATGGATGAGTAAGGTAAAATTTAAAGTAGCTCTACCTGACTTTAGATGAAGAAAGCGTATGAAATTATTTAGAGAAAACCATCCTCACTAAACTAGACCGACTTTCTAGCTCCGGCTTCTACATCACCGGCAAACATGATTGAATTATCTCGACGTTTATCCCAAGTAACCATCGATGTGGGTATTACATAAATAAAAGATTTTGTTGAAAAATGTGACTAAACATTTCCCAATTGTAAAGTAAATTTAAAATTAAAATTATTGGACAATAAAATTGTATTAGTATATTTAGTTATAACTTGTAAACAACGCCATTTAAAAAAATGGATGAATGAATAGTATACTGCATGGCACTGATGCAAGTAATATTTAAATAAGGTAATTAATCGACACCTTTTATCACAAGTTTATTTCAAAAGATCTATCCAAACATAAGTGGTCAACCAAAGTGGACTCAAGTATCTGTAAGAGGACGAACCCAAACCATAAAAATATTATTTTAAGATGTCCCACAAATATATACTACATAAATTATATTTTAATTTTAAAACAAGATAGCTATTAATTTATCAAATAAATTCAGTTTATGAATTAAAAAGTCTTCCTACCGGAGCACTGAGATTCATTGTACAAGTCTATAAAAACCTCGTTATTCAATAAAAAATTTATTATTTTAAAATATGGATCACTCCGAAATGGAGCTGAAAAGTATTAATTAACATGTCCATTCAGGGTTGAAAACCTTACATTATAATTTATAATAATGAAAATGTTAAGTTGGTTCATTTTAATTTAAGTACACAAAATAACTTAGTTTTAAGAACGAAGTAAATTGTTAGAAACATAGAATTATTCATTTAGTGTAGGTCTATTTGCCTTTTCTCCTAAAGCCCTTTTCATTATCCCTATCACTTATATTAAATCGTTAGTAAACCTTTATCTAAATGTTATCATTTGAAAAACTGGAGTAGAGCTATATTCTTGATATTCTTTAAATTGAAAAATGACACCTCGACACGGGAATCAAACCTGGGACATTTAACATTGTACGCCAATGCTCTAGCCACTGAGCTATCCATGACTCTGTGATGGACGTGCGGAAATCTTCAGCTATATATGTATGATCAATTTAGATCACGAGCTATCAGATAACGCAGCCACCTCCAACTCGGGAGGACTTCATGCTGCCATTAGTACAATGATAACCTGTAAGAATGAACAGATCATGATGGATTAAACTAGCCAAGCTATTATAATTTTAATTACAGACTTTACCTTATAAAATAAATGAAGAGTAACTCTGAGCACGAGATGACTCCTGGATATCTCAGTGGTTGGAATATTGGCGTACTAAACCAAATGCCCCGGGTTTAATTATCGTGTCCAAGTTTCATTTTTAAATTTAAATGATATGATATTTATATGTTTCTATAACTGAAATTAACAAATAAAATAGCTTAACTATTCAATCCATTATATCCATAATGTTGCGAGATGTTTCAAAGTCTGGTATCGGTAAAGCTGGGCAGGAGAGGTTTTCTGGAGAAGTAAAGGGGTAGTCATTCACGCGCCTGCGCTCACCCACGTGATCTTCAGTGGATTGATGAGAGTAGACTTCACCGACGTAATCACAGCGATACCGGTCTGGCGGTGCACTGATTGCAAGTCTTTATTCACTGAAACAGCTCTACTCTACGCAGCCGTGAGAATCAGGATGGAGGAGGGGGTATTGGGTGACTGTTCCATTTGGTGATACTGGAATGGATCGAACTTCGGCCGATACCCAGTAGAAGAAAGATTTTAGTTTCTTTTATTGGTCCCCGGCTCAAGCACTTTGCACATTCACTGGCTGGACTAAAACCTGAGATGAATTAGGCTACTGGCACTGGTGGACATGCGGACAAAGGCGTCAGTCTAATTTTGTCTGGTTTACTGATAATGGGGGATACTGGGATATGATTTCCGGCTTGCTGGTCTAAGTTTCTTTATGGATTTTTTTCAATTTCCCTTTATATCAATGCGGGTACACTTACTCCAAAAGTATAGGCCTACCTTTCTCGTTCCTATCTTCATTGGTATAAAATATTTGGATGCTAGTAATAAGAAGTGGATCACTTAAAAAAGGGGTTATTTCCGTTTCACTATGTGGTAATTCAGGTATATTATGGTTGTGTTGTGAAAGTGGTTCGAATTCCGGTGGTGTTGAAGTTTCTCAATCTTCGCATAGTTTTGAAGGTAGTAGTGATGCATGAGTGGTCCGTAGTTCCCTTTAAGTTTGGTACCAGCCACTGATATCCCTATTTATTGTCTTAAGAGGCTAAGTAAACATAATTATATATAATTCTATTAATGTTACTACCCTTCAAACTCAATAGCTCACTCAAGCTCTCTTAGAGGGAACAAAAGATTCACTTTACACCCAATATTTCACGAGTACTTCCATTGTTACTTACCTCCTTTGCTTCTGAATATTAGTTTTTCCTTTCAAATTGATAGACCACACAATAGCGCCTTTTTTCTCCATCTTCTTCTCACAATTCACACGAGATTGAAGTTGAAGAAGCAAATGAGATCTCGGTCGGCAGCCGAGCCAATCTCAGTTTTGCCCCCGCCTCTCTCACTCCCCCAAATACTTTATTCGAATGTCGAGTGTGGTATCTATTCATCCTTCACCCCGTATCCACCCTATTTTATTTTTCTTTCCTCGATACGAGAACCTAGCATGGGTAAAGGATGCCGGAAAAATGTGCAGCCATTAAAAAGTCTATGGTTAGACCATCTCGGGCTGTCAGTCACATCTCTTTCTTGCCTGTTCCGTGCGTACGGGGATTTCATCTCTGTCTAGTTAGGAATGATCAGATGTGGGTATTTGAATAGCTTATATATATATATATATATATATATATATACATGTTTTTATATGCATACCTATATGTATAGTATGTATATAACCATATTACAAATGTATAACATGCTGTATATCTGTATGTTTTTGAACGTAATTACATTTCTTTTTTTTATAGTTACTTTACGTTTTCTTTTATACAACATTTGAAATATTCTTTTCTGTGTGTGGGCTGGAACTTATTCGTTATTATTGTTATTATTCTTTATTATTATTAACATTATAATCACTTGGTGTTATAGGTGAATTAACTCAATGGTAATTAGCTAAGTCAGGAATTATTAATAATCATTGACAATTAAGTCTGATAATTAATAAACATAGCGGTTGAAAGAGAATTTACTGATTTTAATTAAACTCAGATTTATATATTTGTTTTTCTCTCATCATAATTAGGCCATCAATCTTGCGATTGGCTTGTTGCAGATCTTCACTTATTATAACCATCTGCAATTGGTCTAGAAGTGTTATTATCTCCTTTAACTTAGTTGGAATGGAAATAAAGATCGGGTTTTGAGTTCCGGCTGGGTGCATTGGGAGGTTATTTCGACTTTTTCATTTTATCATGTTCTCTACACGATGTTGTGGGTGCATTTTATTTAAGATATTTTACTCTCATCCATTTCCTTATATTGATTTTATTCTCCTTTTCTTCTTACTATCTGCCCCAGATATACAAATTTAACTAGCCAAGTGATGCCAGGCATAATAAAAGTAGTATTTATAGGAAATGTACCCCTATTTGCGTGAAGGGAGGGTCGGTAACTTTTTTTAAAATATATTTGATCAAATTCATTACTATTTGAACAAAAATAAATTGAACTAATACAAAAATAAAGCTCTGATCGTGCTCACCAATTAATCTTGCATAAATATATATATATATATATATATATATGCCCATATATATTTGTATATACTATATATATATATATATATATATATATATATGCCCATATATATTTGTATATACATATGCTCTAAATATATATGGGGTATACGTACACATATACAGGTCACATATATGGGGCATATATACATACCACACGTATATATATATATATGCGGTATACATATACACATTCCACATATATATGGGGCATATTTACAAACAGGCCACACACATATGGGGCATATATACATATATACAGGCCCCATATATATGTGGCATGCATACATTTATATACAAGCCACACACACACATATATGTATATATAGGGCATATATACATATATTAATGCCACATATATATTGGACATACACACACAGATATATGTGTGTGTATGTATGCATATATATGATGCCTATATATCTGTATAAATAGGATCTAGTATACACATATATTGCATATGATCTCCTTTATAAGGGGTTGAAGTCACCAACTGACACACTGACGACACAAAAGACGCAGTTCCTCTTCTTTATTTCAGGTATCATGGGCCTGGCTCAGTGGAGGGCGATAGCCGTGTTACGTGTGGCTTGTAACAAGATGTGCCCAGGATACGGAATGAAAATAGGACAATAAAAAGTTATTTGCATGCCCAAAGTTTTTTTAAAGGGTGGTGAGGGGTGTTGGGGATAGGCGCGGGAATGAGAAGGTCTCTTCTTCGGATTTTTCTTTCGAGTTAGAAATGTTCCCAAACGAACGTGATGGTGTTAACATTATAATCATGGCAGATCTTGGTGGAATGTTGAAACAAAATACGTGTGGCGGTAGGATAGAGAAAATGTGTAGAGAAGGAATTGAGAACTATATTTACAAAGGAAAGGCCAAGTGAATCTTAATCTATTAATAGAAAAACGATCAAAAATAAGTAAAGAGTAATTTTCGACTTCCATTTCAAATAGAGATAAAAACCTGATTGCTATATTTTCATCTTATTTCTTAAAGACTACGTTTCATTGTTATTTTTATTACTGTTACGTTTTTAATTATAAATCTAGAGGAACAAGATTTTATTTCTAGGTAGATAATTCGACTACAGATCTAGAGGACAATGATTTGATTGTCTTTAGGGAATTTAGCCATAAATAAAGGAGTCCGACAAGGTAATGTAATTACATATTTAGAGTACCAGGACTATATTCTCTTGTAAGGAATTTGATAAAATATCTAGTGGACTGTGACTGGATTCTCTGGTATGGAATTTTACCAAATATATAAAGAACTTAAACTGGAATATTTGATAGGGAATTTGATTATAGATCTAAGGACTGAAACTGTATTCTCTAGCACGGTATCTGACGAAAAATATAAAGGATAGAAACCAGATTCTTTGATAAGAAATTTGACAAGAGTACAGAGATTGGATTATCTGCTAGGAAAATTTGACTAGAGATCTAGAGCAGTGGTTCTTAACAGGGGGACCATGAAAGATTTTTTTGGGGGAGGTTTGAAAAAATAATTTAAAATATGATTTTCTTATTACTTGAGTAAATTATCTTAAATTTTGTGTTTTGGAAGAAATAATTCGATGATCTTAAGCATGTTAGTACAGTATACTCTTAATTTTCCGTGATAATTAAGAGGTTTGGAAACACGGATAATAGAAATCATGGATAGTACAACTAAACTTAATCTGTTTACCATCGTCATTCAAAATTTGCTGCCTTTTGTTTGTTTTTATTTATGTGAACAGAGATTTTTCGCAATGGTAAATATTAAAACAAAGCAGCGAAATCTACTCCGAATCTACTCCTGAATGTGAATAGAATTTAGTAATAGTCTGCAATTGAAACAAGAATAGAAAAATTAGTGGATAGTGTTCAAAAACAGAGGTCCCATTAAATACTGTTAGGTAAGTTAGTTTATTTGTTTATTTAATTTGTCATTATAATCAATATGTTAAGCTACTTTTTTTAGAATAAATTTTAATGATTAATATGATAGTAAAAACTAGGGGTCCGTGAAAATATTTTAGAATATTTAGGGGACCACGAGTAATAAAAGGATGAGAACCACTGATCTAGGGGACCATGAATCCCTGGTAGAGAATTTGACTATAACTCTAGAAGACTGTTATTTTATTTCCAGGTAAAGTATTTTACTACAGCTGTTCTAAAGAACCGTAATTTTATTCCCATTTAGGAAATTTTAATACAAATCTAGGGGAGCGGAACCTTGTTTCTCAGGCAGAGAATTTGACTATAAATCTAGGGTAAAGTGATTAGATTCACACTTATTGAAAACTGACAAAAATTTAGAGGACAAAGATTTTATTTCTAAGTAGTACCCTAATTAATTTAACTAATATTCAAATGATTTCAAAATATCTAATAATACAATTAAGAGTATAAAAGCTGCTAGTTATATTTTTTAAATCATACCAAGTTTTATTTAACAAAATTGAGAAAATAATTTGAGACCTCATGAAACAAAATATATCTTACATTTCAAATTGCGGGTCTATTTCCTGAATAAATTAATATATCATTATGAGTCAAATTATTTAAATGGAGCTATAGGCCATCTATCCGAATTTAACTTTAATACAATTCATAATATTTTATTTATAGCTTTAAATAGTTGAATGTTTTATTTTTGGATGGGAGATGTATCCCCTTTTTTACCCGGCAGCTCCAGCAAATTTGCAGCACTATAAATCCCCGTTCGGCTCTGTTACGGAGACCTAAACCATTTCATTGTACACTTCAAGCTTTTATTGTAGTAAATCAACCTGTCCCACAGAGCCATCACAAACATTACGTCGAATATTAGGATTTTGTGTGTGTATGTGTGTATGTGTATATGTGTATATGTGTACAATGTCAGTGCAATAAAAATTCATATGAAATACTTTACTAAAAGAGAATGATAAATTGCTATATGTAGTGCTTATAAAAGACAGCCACATTTATTTTATTTTAGTTGAAATTCTAGAATCTGGCTAAGTTTATAATTTCTTTTGAAAATCTACTCTAATTTGATTTTTATATTAGCTAAAATCGGTTGTTTAGTAAATAGTCTATTGATCCCTAGATGTGTTTTAATGTAATGCATTCTACAGAACATTCAAGCTGTCCCAAAATCGCATTAATTATAGAAGATGATGAGGACGAGTTTTAAAGAAAGTCACTAGCATCGACCTAATCAGCCGAATAGCTAATAATTATCAATGAAATAAATCATTACGTCGAATATTAGGATTTTGTGTGTGTATGTGTATATGTGTACAAAGTCAGTGCAATAAAAATTCATATGAAATACTTTACTAAAAGAGAATGATAAATTGCTATATGTTGTGCTTATAAAAGACAGCCACATTTATTTTATTTTAGTTGAAATTCTAGAATCTGGCTAAGCTTATAATTTCTTTTGAAAATCTACTCTGATTTGATTTTTATATTATCTAAAATCGGTTGTTTAGTAAATAGCCTATTGACCCCTAGATGTGTTTTAATGTAATGCATTCTACAGAACATTCAAGCAGTCCCAAAATCGCATTAAGTATACAATATGATGAGGACCAATTTTAAAGAAAGTCACTAGCATCGACCTAATCAGCCAAATAGCTAATAATTATCACTGAAATAATACTATCCCTGGTCTCTTTGTTCAGATTCAGGAGTTTTACCCCCACTTACACTGACTCCGCTGATCTTATTAGCAAATTATTACCAAATTAAAAATATGTTAACCTAAACTAATTTACTTACGAAGAAAATTAAGAATATATAAACCTAAAACAGAAAGAAATTCATGTTTAAATAATTTATATTTAAGGAACTTAAGGGTCATACAAGAAAAGGCTGCAAAAATAGCCAAGGAGATAAAATGAGAAGTCACTTGTCACATAAAAACAAGACGGCCGTCATTCTGAAAATGGCTTCAGTTTACGAGTCATGGTTTTTTAGAATATACCAGTGAACATTATTATATTTTGTCATACTTTTTTTGCTATCGTGTGAATAAATATGAAGACAGTGAGTGTGGTATACTTTCATGTCTAACTATTAAAATGAATTATAGAAAGAAGTAGTCCCAAGGTCCCTTCCTTTCCCCTATATATTTCAGAATTGCGTCCTTTACCGTCTGCGCTAGGTTTACACGAACGGTCTCCGTATCAAATATTCAATAGAAAAAGGAGAAGTTTGTCTGAGTGTAAGGAAGGGTAGAGCGCGGAAACGCTTGTATTGCATTGTAGCGCGTGTTGCAGCCCTGCCCACGTGATCGCGGCGTGTGGTTCGTCACCGCAGCAACCCTGACCACCTGACGCGCGCTTTCGGGATTAAAGTTTGGTTTACATGAAACACTTTTCTCTCTACTCCACTTTCTATCTCTCTCTCTATTTATTAATCTTACTCTCTCTTACTTCTCTCTTGATGCTTTAACAGGATTGTCTGGCTGCGGTTGCCTCATGTAAGGGAGTCCAAGTGCAGTTCTAATATATATATATACATGTTCTTGTAAATATATATGTATATATATTATATATACATGTTCATGTAAATATATATGTATATATATATTATATACATGTTCATGTAAATATATATGTATATACATGTAAGTATATGTATATAAACATAGATACATGTATAACACACACGTTTATACACATTTATAGCCTATATACATGTATATAGGATATACATGTGTACATACGTGTGTACAAATATGTATATAGTCTATGTATGTATAAATACATGTACATGTGTATACATATATAACATTTTGTATGTATATATATATATACATATAATATGTGCATGTGCATTTACACATAATGTATGCATATATACATATATAGGTGTGTGTGTGATCCTCCTTTTACTTGTGTATTCTAATCCCTTATAATAATGTTGAGTTTCTAGTTTTAATTGTTGATATCTTAGATTAAATTGGTTTTTCTTAAGTCATTTGTGAATACAGGTATGTGTTTATAAATTGAACTTTGAATTTGACAATAATATTAGTGTTAAAAAACCCAACCGTAAAATTATTATTATTATTATTATTATTAGTACCGCGTCTTACTACCCGTTCGTGTTATTCTCTCTTACGCTAATGTGTAATGTTAGGGTGATTGTGAGATGAAATAGAGGACCTACAGTTTAACTTGGAATCCGAACCACGGTGGAGGCCTGGAATTCCCCAACCATAAAATTGCTTGTTACAATTATTCATTACATAAACATATAAACATTTGTTTTGGCTAAATAATTTACCTACTCTGGTTGAGCGAAAAACTTAAAAACAACTTATCCCGAGACAACCCCACATTTGTTTTATCTTATCTGGAACCACACTAACGTGCAAATATATTTTACAAAACTCATAAACTTATAAATGTTTATTGTAAGCGACAAAGTATAAGACTAATTTACAAGTTTAACAACAAGTTTATTAATATTCAAAACCGTCAGTAGGAAGTACATAGAATTATAGATATAAATTATTCAAACCATTCATTGTTAGAACACGAGATTATAAATGGTTACAATAATATAAATAGCTCGACAAAGGAGCATCAGGTGTGAAGCACCCAGGTACACCCTATAGCCCACACATATAGGTCATAGGTGTAAATAAGGAAAGCTTGTAACTCGTTAAAGCAGGACAATTACTAAGCCGTCAAATAGGACGAAAGGCTGCAATTCTAAGGGCATATAAATAAGTGGTGGTAATCACTCTAATTATAAAATTATTATAGATAATTTTACTCCAGACATCTGACTTTGAGGCTTCCAGCTACAACACATAATTTCAAAAACAAAGAACTAAGCCACATAAATTTTGTCCCAGTTTAAGGATCTACAAGGGCGGTTATTTAACATGAGCTAGCTAGCTTGAGTTAACTTCATAGAGAGTTTATACATTACAATGTTATAAGCTCCTAGAAGAGAAACCATTATTTTACAACTAGTAAACGGCAAACTACCAAGAATCTAAATGCTACAGATACTATGGTCGGTCAATTCCTGATTAGTACCGTCTGAGCAATCACTAGTGTATTTCTTCTGTTACCCTAACAAAGGGACAATAATACTAGACAAAATAGTGATCATTTTCGACTAACGCTAAAGGCGTCACAAGGGGGCCGCACAGGACACACAAAACCCCGCGAGCCACTACTATGGACAAGTAGCACTTCCACAGGTTGCGCACCGCATACCAGTACACAGCTAGACACGTCAGTTACAGACCCAATTAAGTAATGAAACAAAGTAATAGATAGCCTGGTATCCTCCATTATTTTATTCTATTCTTTAAGCTAGCCGCAGCATGGTCATATAGTCTAACGAGTCTAATCTTTAGCCTAATATTTGCAACTAAGCCTAATAGACATAGAAATATAGTGCATAAATCTATAAACTATGCCTTATGGGCATAGGTAAATAAGTTAGTAGTACTGACATACAAGAACTAAGTCATATGGACATATAACAAAAGAGTTCAAAGTTCAACAAAATAAACAACGCCTTAAGGACATAGGGAAACAAGTCAATAACCCTGACACACAAAAATTAAGTCATTTGACTTAGGATAATAGAGCTCAAAGCTCAATAAATATTGCAACATCCCTCAATACTTATAGTACCCACCGTAGCTTTCTCTGCGGCGAGGAAGTGACCCAGATACCTCAACCATCACGGTCTTCATAACGTAGTCTTAGCAGATGCTGGTGAATATCTTCCAGCAGTTCCTCCGACGAGTGGTCACAATAGAATAGATATACGTGAACCGAGGACAGGCCTTTTTATTCTAGTGGCACTGATAAAACTTTGACAAGGCTATCTCCAAGTACTAAGAGGGGTGGTAATCTTCAAAGATCATTCTGGTCCAGGTGTTATATGTTTGTGTGTTGGTCTTCGAAGCCGAGTTGCCTCGTTCTCTGGGGCATTTTTGAAGAGAATTGGGTGTCTCTCGCTTGTGATGTCATAGTTAGATTATGTTTGCCACACATTATTAGAACTTATTAGATCTGGTAGTAATAGTTTTAAACCTATTATAGGGCTTCATTGAGTGTAGGTGTTATAATTTATCTAACATGCTAAAATTTTAACGTCAACACTAAAATTGCCTCCAATATACTTGGTTTGTAGGTGAAAACTCGTTAAAGACTGATTTTAAGGAATTCCTAATATGTTGAAAATTATTTTAACGACTTCGTTTAAAATGTGTATTTGTGGAGTTTTTCACATGAACAATGAAACTACATACTTCTTTTTTGAAGTAAAATTAAATTAAGAAAATGTTACTGATGACGGGTTTATTTAAATTTGAATATTTTAAAAATGGTCTTAGTGATTTGGTTCAAAATGAATATATGTAATGATTTTTACATTGTAAATAATTTTATATATATATATATATTTGTTTTTCCAAAAAACAAAACAGTTACAGTAGTTTAATGATGACTGATTTTTGTAATTTTTTTTGTAATAGAGTTGATATTTTCTTTAAAATTGGTTTCGGGGAACTATTTTACATGATCAATAATAATGTATCTTTATTTTTCAAAAATAATTTAATTTAGGGGTAGTGTATACGAACAACTATGTAAAATTTGAAATTTTTCGGAATTGGCCTTGAATATTGAGTTAAAAATAGATATCTTGGAATAGTTTTTATCTTTACTCTAATATTATTTTAACTACCCCCTTTTCATCTACTTCTAACTTTAATTTTTCATTTATTTTTGCTGTGTATGACACCATTTTTACAATGGTAGCCTTGGTTTTCACCAAAACTCACTTTAAAAATTAAATGTTTTAATGATTTATTTTCTGATATCCATGGACATAGTTACTTTCTTCGTGGTACCTATAGGTAATACATACAAATTGGAAAAACACAGTCCAATCTACTCACCTCAAAATTTGCAAAAATCCATCATATTCTTGAGAGGAATGCAGCTTGTTTACATTCAAAGAATATCAACAGACTTGTGAAACCCCTAATGCATTCTAGCGACCGGTTCGGAAGTAGCCACGCCCAAGGACGTATTTGTTTCTTAGTTTACAGTGCGATAGTCGAATTTTGACAATACATTTCAAAAATATTACTTTTTATAATTCACCAAAATTTACCTAATGATTTTCTAAGCTTTATTATTCTTTGAATATCATAACTTAATTTGCATTTTCCAAGCTGATTAAATTTGAAATCATTCTTTAATACTCTAGCGGTTGTTTTGGACTATCTGTTGATTCTTTTTTTTCATTGACTTTAAACATCTTAAATTTTGGATGAATGTCTTTATTTTCATTGGTGGTTTTGACCTGGTCTAAAATCTTATTTTGTAAAAAACATTAATTGTTGTGGTAAAAATGTGATTTAGAAATCATAAAACTGATTCAGAAGAGAATACAGTGTCCAGTAATGTACTGGAACTATTTGTAGAAATAGTTATACATCCTAGTTCTTAATACGAAGATTTTTCAATTCTGTTCCAAGATTTCCACTAAAGACATTTATTTTTAACCGGTGAGATTATTATAATTTTATCAAGTTTTATACACTCCTATTTCAAGCCATCCAATTATAGAAACTATTGCATACTATTTTTCAAGGACTGAACTGAATTAATTAAATCTTTATTGATCAGTATTTTAATAAAAAATATTATAAAATAATAATTGATTTTTTAACACCTATTTTTACTATTTTAGCCATATTTGAACATAACACATTCATTTTATCTCAAGAATATATTTTTCACTATATAGTTTTTATATAAATTAACTAGAATCTTAATTATCATTATTATTATTATTTAGTACCGCGTCTTACTACCCTTTCGTGTTATATGCTTAAAGTACTAATTACGCTAATGGATTAGGAATTGGGAAGGTTGAATTAGAGGAAGTGAACCCGCATTAGCGTGGAGGGGGAGTGGAAAACCATCTAGGAAAAACCACCCCCAGTTCACACGACCGAGATTCGAACCTCGATCTCCCCGTCTTCAGCGGTTGAGCTCAACATGACTAGTGCGTTAGCCAACTACGCCACCGAGGCGGGTTAGAATCTTAATAAACGTTGTCTTTGTGTAACAACATTCATTTATTAATTTATATGTTTTTATTTATATGTTACCAACAGAATATTGTTCTCATTCAAGAAAATTGCTACAGTACATTATATTTATGGATTACCTTAGTATTGTTATTTAACTGGAATTTCTCAGGCAGGGACACTAAAATGGATATTATGTATTTGAAATAACACGAATAGTATTTAAAATGATGTTTACATGTTTGTATTTGTATCACTTCCACATACAGTGTTTGTATCATTTTATTATATATTTATTACCCATCTTAGCATGTGCACTGGTTTGTTCCCAATAACCAAAGGTAAGGAAGGTCCAGTCAACTTATGACTACTCGTTTCATTGTCAAGAGTCAGGCTAGGCCACAGTTCACCATATATGTAACCGGTCCCTTTCGCACCACATAAGTCACAGAGTGTTTTTTAAAGATCTCATTTCTCTACCTACTGAGTAGATTTTTTTTTTTAAATTGCTGAGGAAAAATGTATACTAAAAATAACCCACAAAATCATTAGATATCACCAACCACACACCAGCCAACTTAATATTGAATATCTATGTTGGTAATTTATAGAAACGTAGATAGTTTTTTTAATATATCACTATCTCTATGCACACATTCATATTTTTTACCCTAACTTAAAATTTTAGTAAGTGACAGATTGAAAATAATTGTAGGGTGCTTAAAATTAATTTATATTTGAAAATTTGAAATATGTTAAAATTATTTGAACAATTTTGTTTAAAGTCTAAATATAAAGAGTGATTTTTGTGGTTAACAAGATGATGTGTTTGTTTTTTATGAGTAAAACTTACTTAAAATTAGTTAACTGAAAATCTATTTTGAACATTTTCTTTCAAGCTTTAATACACAATATGAAAAAGTGTTTACGATTGTTTCTTACAATTTATTTTATCTAAAACTACAATTCGTACAAAACTCTTTTATATAAGCACTATTTTGTTGCCAAACGATTTTTATATAATTTTTATAGCTTAACAAAAAATTATATTTTTTACTGAGATCGGAATAAAACATTAAAATAATTTGAGTGGAAAAAACTGTCGACCCTATCGATATATCGTATAGTTCAACCAACTCCAAGTTTTATAAAATAAATATTTAACTTGAAAATTATTAACAATGCTTTGTTAATTTCTCTTCAAAAACGTTTAGCATTAAAAAATATTTATTTATGTGAAATTGTTTTTAGTGCATAAAAAACAAATATAATATTTTTGACGTAAGATCTTCCAAAACCTATGTAGAAATTAAAAATAAATTGAATTTGTAAATCTTTGTTTTCAAAATTTTCTTTAAAAATTAAACTATCGGGATATCAGTAATAACCGCAATTGTGTTCTATTCTGATAATAGACAAAGCAAATACACAAATTTTGCATTTAATTTTTGAAACTTTTGAACTTTTGAATGTTTAAGTATTACATACATACAGACGAACGTACAATTGCGAAGAAAAACTTAGCTTACGTTTATTTTATCAATAAGAAGGTCAATCAAATCAAAATTTAATGTCCTTTTTATTACTCTTATATTTAATCAAATATAAATTTTTATGTGCTTTGCAAGATAAATATGAGCATTTGAGCCTCATTTTATTGACGTTAAACGCTAATACTTCATACAGTGATCAGTAAATATATAACACACCCAGCAACACTGAATTGTAGAATTAGGGGTGAGCAAGGTAAAATAATTTCTGAAAAAACATAATACTATCAAATACTCTTAAATTTAATAGTAAAAAAACATTTAACAGTGTTTTGGAGCATCAAACATTCTGCTAATGTTGCTGTCTCAGGGGCGTACTGAAGGCAAGACCCTCACCATGAAATATTTACAATAATTATTAATCTATGAAACTTCAAAACCACAAAAACTGTTCTCAAATAACCTAAAGTTTTATTCAGTGATCATGATAAAACTTTTTTTTTAAAGTAATTGTAAATTTATTTTTCTACAGGCACTATTTTTCACCATAATCACCAAACTGTATCAATTTACGTAAAATACCATTTATAATAAGTTAGTCTAGACTTTAAAAAAAATTAACTTGTAATATAAGACCACATATGGCATCTTTAAAATTAATTTGGGGGTTGTTTATATTTTAAAATAACAAACCACAATTTAAATCTTACGAGACAGCTGAACGTCTTCAATGAGTTTTAACACTTTAGAGGGCAATCCCCTTAAACTAAGACTTGATACATTCACCCCTCTTAAAACCATCCCTTCCCCCCACTCTTCCTTAGCAAACAGATGGACCATCCGTCTTCACTTGGGAGATCACCCGCCCCCCTAACCACAACATTTTCCTTGGCGTGGACCTGACTAGCGTCCCCCGACAAATTAAACACGGAATTAAACTAATTAATCTCGGCCAAACTCTTTGAAAAGGAGAAGAAACACAGTATCTGGTTTAAGGCAGGGGACTGCAGTTAGCAACATTTAAAGAAGTCTCAACTTTCTTTTTCACTTTTAGCCAACGCAACCTGTAGGGTTTACATTTTTGTGTGTCACTAATGTATTTATTTTCTATGCTTTTGGATAGTTTAAAAAAAAATTGTAGTCCTATCATTATCTGATGGGGAAGATTGGGGTTTCTTGAAACTAATAATTACCTGGGTTAAAAGACTCCAATTAAATTACGCTATTTAATCAGTTTTATATACAATATATAAATATATTTTACCTAATTATTAATATTATTATTTGTACATAACGTCTTACTTCCCGTCAGAATAGCCGTGTATTTACACTAAAGAGGCATATAGAGTTTTAAGGAAATGTAGGCCTACGCATAATTGCGTGGAGGTAAAGTGGAAAGCCATTCAGAAAAATATCACTCTCAGTATTCCCTACCAGGATTCTAATATCAACTTGTGACGCCGCGAATCGTATGGTATGGAATTTTAAAAGTATAATATTATTATTTCCCCTCTCTCCCGAAAATGATTGAATCCTAGATATTATCAACCCCTATAAAATAACAATAATAATAATAGAGTAAAATTATATCAATCGGGGCAGTAAAAAAGTATGTTTATATTTTCTAAAGGTCCTTCATGTGTAAAGAGAACTGTACGTTTCTGACTGTAAATGTTAGTTTCAATAAATATTCTAATAGGGTACATATAATCTATCATTCAAAGTAAATAATTATGTATGCCAGTAAACTTTGTTTTTGCCCATTTAGCTTTATCTATCGCATTGTAATCTACGTCGAATCAGCTTCTTTTTCCACTCGTTCTCTTGAAGGGTTTACTTGCAGTTAGTTAAACACGTTAGTGGTTGATTGCGGTAGCAACAAGCCTCTGACTAAACCTCTGGCTTCAATGTGAGATACCACACACATATTTTCCCTTTCAATTACCAACTGAGGCTAGGGGACTGATTAATTGGGAGAGTAGACTACAAATTGCTGAGCCACAGAGTACCAATTAGCCATTGTAAGTTCATTTTTAGAGATCATTCGTCGGGTCCAAACAGTTTATTAGCAGTCAGCATGTTTCGCATTCCTACGCTAGATAGTCACAATGGCTGCCTGTATCGATCTGAATCATCACATATGACAAAATACCGTAGTCTTCACAATATAAAATAAATTCGTACTCTGTTTGGTCACTCTCGTTAAGGCTGACTACTCATAAATATCTGTGAACACAGTCTATAAACCTAGATAAAGGAGCTAGTTTGTATTTAGAATACGACTGTAAACTGTTTCCTTTTCTACTAGTCTTTTAAGTAAGTGATTCTTAACCTTTTATTACACGCGTCCCCCTAAATATCCTAAATTATTATCGCAGCCCCCTAGTTTTTACTAACGTACTAATCATTCAGATTTAATCTAAAGTAGTAGCTTTATTTAATGATTGTAATAACAAACAAATAAAAAACCAGAAATTTACTTATCTAAAGATATTTATTGGGACCTCTGCTGTTGAACATTTTCCACTAATTTGTCTATTCTTGTTTCAATTGTATTATTTAATGCTATTCGCATGCAGGAGTTGATTCGGAGTCTATTTCGCTGCTCGTTTTAACATATAACACTGTGTAAAATCCCTTTTCACATGATTAAGTATAAACAAAGGGCAACAAATTTTGAATGGTTTTGGTAAACAGATCGTGATTTCTACTATTCGTGTTTCTCCTCTGCTCCATTACCCCAGAAAATCAAGAGTCTATTGTCCTTACAATTACATGCGTATGATCATCGAATTCTTTCTTCTAAAACGTAAAATTTAAGATAGTTGGCTTCAGTAATAAGCGAATAACATTTCCAAATATTTTTTTCGAGTCCCCTAAGAAACCTTTCGTGGTTCCCAGTTAAGAATCGCTGATTTAGATTTCTTGTTCAGGTCAGAGTTCTTAGAGAAGTAGATTCCATGTAGCTTTTTTAAAGAGTATATTCAAATTATAAATACATTTCTTCACCATCCCTATTAACATTTAAATTAAAATGTTATCTAAACTCAAGATTATAGCAACACAATAATTACAAAATATCTAAACTTAGGACAACAATACTTAACACTGAGCCCATAACGGCCAAGAATTTAAGTATCTTCTGAGAAAATTACACAGAAAACAAATTATTATTTGTAAAAAAAAACCCATCTGGAATGAAATAAGTATATTCTATACTTATACATGTAAGTGGCCTAGGAACCGTGTTGAGTTTTCATAAAAATATCAAGGGAATTTCAAGAAAGATAAAAATACGTCATAGCACAACTATAAACTTTTCAAAAGTTTTTTCACACTCAAAAGCATCTAAAGAGAAATGTATCTACACCTACACATACTTGTTTTCCTAAAGTTGCCGTTTTGCGTGTACCAATTTCTCTTGAAGTATATAAACATCCTAGTTTTAAAGTTTATATACTTTATAACAAACGACATTTTATCAAAGTTACAGAATAGGGGAGATGTAAGAATGTAAAGTTTCTCGACCTTTTTCTCTACGTTTGAGGTATACTTTCCTCTAAGCCCATTAAATATATTCTAGTGTTTGAATATAAATATATATTTTATTTGATACAATCACTTTTTTTTATTAGCACCACGATTTACTACCCGTTAGGGTTATACGCCTAAGTATTAGTATTACGTTAATGGATTAGGAATCGGGAAGGTTGAATTTAGAGCAAGCGAACCCGCATTTGGGTGGAAGGAGAGTAAAAAACCATTTAAGATTCGCCCCAGTTCACCCTACCGAGGATTCGAACCTTAATCTTCCCGTCCTCAGCAGTCTGGCTCTACACTAAACTACGCCACTGAGGTGGGTCCACAATTAATTATTTATAGTAAATGAGTAATGAAAACACGAAGTTTTTTACTTCTTTTTTCTACCACCGCTCCTTAAAACCCACCCAGTTTATCCGCTTTATCACACTATTGTGTAAGGGAGAGTTTAGAGGAAATTTAACCCGCATTCGCGTTAGGAGATATTGGTAAATAATTTAGTATTAAATACCCTCAGTAAACTCAGTAAATACACGAGCTCCGACTTCCCATATTATTATAAAACAAGACTAGACGAACTTTACGTTAATTCCGCATTGCCACCCATGCTAATAGAATGTAAATAAGGGTTTTGGGTTTAAAAAAAGATAAAGATGAACAATTTTATGAATGATAAAATAAATTTAAAAAGTAAAGTGTTGTAATAAAATATGGTATTAGCATTAAATACAACTTGTGAACAATACAATTTTTAAAACCACAATTTTTAGTCAATATGATTGATTATATGTGTAAAAAAAGATTGGATTGATTGATACATTTTATTAATAATGTATAGGTTCATACGGCAATAACGCCTTAAAGGTGCCACTTACTCGAAGGGAAATATATGCAAATCGGGGAATTTTTTATGGTAGGTTTTAATGCATATTTTGAAGCTTCAAAACCATTTACCACTGCTTTCGTAACTTAGTAAAAAGGTTTAGTTATTTCTTTAAGGACGGCTAGATCTATTTTTATATTTACTTTGATCTCAGAACTTTCAGAATTTTTCGTGGAACGTCAGATAAAATGAGATAATTTAAACTTTCACTTATTTTTAAACTATAAAACCTAAAACCCAAGGATTTTAATTCTAGAGAGTCTATAATATGATACCTTTCACTATAATTTTGGCTTAAGTCATATTTTTAAATAGCAAACAAGTTTTTAACTAACATGAGCTTTATTGACGTTTGCAAAGCGTTTCAATGTTGTCGTAGATGGCCCTCTGATAATTATGGGTACAGGGGTGGATTTTTAATATTAAGGAGGCCACTTATCTTAGCATTGAAATGCCTTCCAGATGTCCAAATATCACGCGTTATTTAAGAAGTTGATTTAAAAATATGGTTGCCATCAATCTGGATATGAACTATAGAAATATTTACTGTACCTATAGGATTGTAAACATTATATTTTCAGTTTTCCTTTAATAAAGATAAACTAGAATATTTTTAGTGAAGTTTAACGTGAAATGTTTTATCTCTGAGATTAAAATAAAAAGTTTGAAACATTGATCCAGCCTTTCTAAAACAAATAAAGTAATTTTTAACAGGGACAAAACATAAATTTCTAATGTAATTGAGTATTTTTGTACTGATTTTAAGCCTCAGAACGGATTTTCCCTGTAGGATGACATATTACCCTTAAAGTCGGTGTCCCCCTTAAAGTCAAACTTCGTTGTTGAAAGTCTGTTCGTTTAGCACGCACGAGCGTTGACGCAACAATAGGACCACGCTCTTGTCATCCCGCCGCATTGCGAAACTTCCTCTCCTTCTTTATCTTTTTAGTTCTTTTCCCTTCTCTTTCTTTCTCTCTCAATCCCTCTGCATGTGCCTTTAACGCCAGTATTCCCTAATCCCCAAAGGTCTTCTTCTTCATCGACCTGAGCAAGCATCGGGCACCCTTTCCTCTAGTGAGATGTCCCTGTCTTTTGCCAGAAATCCCCCTCCCTACTGTAAACCCTTTCCTTTACCTTCCTTACATTACCCCCTCCCTCTCCACCACCTGTCCAGACGCACTTCCGGAATATATACGATCACGACTCTCCTCGACTACTGCAAAACCTTCCCTAGCGTCTGTTCCGCTCCGTTGAGGAGGGTATAGTGCTCGCAAAGCCTGACAAACACCCTGCTACGGGTTGTACAGTTCTCGCCACGGCAGACAAACACATAAAGGAGGAAACCCACTATGAGCAGTCAGCAACAGCCAGCATGGCACGGCAATGGTCGCAGTACTTTGCAAATATCTCAATGGAGCGCAACCCCCTATGAACAGCAAGCACGGCAACGGACAGTAACGCAATGACACGGCCGGAATGCTTCTCGGAGAATGTATTCCGTTGGTCTCGAACGGCCAGTACGTCTGTGATTACGAGGTGGTATAGTTATATTAAAATTTGTGTGTTTTTATTTTTTTAATAACGAGTTTAGATGAGGTTCTGATAGAAGTAGTGAGGAAGTTCCAATTTATATGATATGTATCTGATTCCAGCTACCACGACAACAGGAAGAAAGACAGTGCCTGGCAACAAATATCAGAAAATTATGAAGACTAAGCACAGTCCTCGCTATGGCTGACAGACACCCTGATAATATGGGTAAAGGGCTCATCCAGTAAGACATTTTCAATAGGAGAATATGCGTAGAGGTGTTGGGTATGCGCGAGCGAATTTCTTTCAGTAAATTTTCATCTTATTTTAGTGTATGGTTCTTCTTTTATCTATTATCTTTGTACGGATGTTTTAAAAATTGTTAGCACTAGCTTTAATGTGAATAATATTGACCTAGTTATAAATACATTACAATTAGTTTGAATAAAGAAAATACATAGCTCGACCTATATTTCTATAATTTTGGAAAACAAACGGGTAGCTTAGAAGATATGTTGAGACAAACAATTAAATGGGTTTTGTTAGATTTTTGATAAAATGTATAGTTGCACTGAAAAGAGTTCAATAATCATTACCCTCAGATTTGTTTGTAAGAAATGAAATTTAAATATTTTATTATAATTTCTAAAATTATTACGTATAAAAAGTTACCAACCCCTCTAATCTAGGGGCAAGGATGAGAAGTGCAGTTAAAAGGATGTACAGTAGCCCCATGGCTTCTTTGGTGCTGACTGGCAGCTCACAGCTGACTTCTGACAGTCAACATTCACGGCAACGGACAGTAACGCAATGACACGGCCGGAATGCTTCTCGGAGAATGTATTCCGTTGGTCTCGAACGGCCAGTACGTCTGTGATTACGAGGTGGTATAGTTATATTAAAATTTGTGTGTTTTTATTTTTTTAATAACGAGTTTAGATGAGGTTCTGATAGAAGTAGTGAGGAAGTTCCAATTTATATGATATGTATCTGATTCCAGCTACCACGACAACAGGAAGAAAGACAGTGCCTGGCAACAAATATCAGAAAATTATGAAGACTAAGCACAGTCCTCGCTATGGCTGACAGACACCCTGATAATATGGGTAAAGGGCTCATCCAGTAAGACATTTTCAATAGGAGAATATGCGTAGAGGTGTTGGGTATGCGCGAGCGAATTTCTTTCAGTAAATTTTCATCTTATTTTAGTGTATGGTTCTTCTTTTATCTATTATCTTTGTACGGATGTTTTAAAAATTGTTAGCACTAGCTTTAATGTGAATAATATTGACCTAGTTATAAATACATTACAATTAGTTTGAATAAAGAAAATACATAGCTCGACCTATATTTCTATAATTTTGGAAAACAAACGGGTAGCTTAGAAGATATGTTGAGACAAACAATTAAATGGGTTTTGTTAGATTTTTGATAAAATGTATAGTTGCACTGAAAAGAGTTCAATAATCATTACCCTCAGATTTGTTTGTAAGAAATGAAATTTAAATATTTTATTATAATTTCTAAAATTATTACGTATAAAAAGTTACCAACCCCTCTAATCTAGGGGCAAGGATGAGAAGTGCAGTTAAAAGGATGTACAGTAGCCCCATGGCTTCTTTGGTGCTGACTGGCAGCTCACAGCTGACTTCTGACAGTCAACATATAGGTATATACCTAAATTTTGACTCTTAGAAGTGACAGCTGCTAAACACATGTTTTTTTAAGATCATATGGTTCGGCGTAGGGATACATAATTTGGTGTGGTAACTTTTCGAAGCTGTCAGTCAGCACCAAAGAAGCCGTGGGGCTACTGTATGTTAGCATTAGTGAAGAGAGTGGACCGTCACTGGCTATTTAGTATGTTTAAAGAGTGGTTCCTTAGACTGTGTGACTACCAGTGCATGTAAAATTATTCTCAAATATCCATACAAATAGTCACGTTCTTAAGGACGAATTGCTGTTAAATTACATTTGAACCCAAGCAGTGGCCACCATTTTTGAAAGTCAGATAACAACACCTTGAGGCTTTGTAGTGTTCATTCCACCGGTCAAACCAACTCTTCATTTTGAAATACTTCTGTGGTAAAACGGTCTAAGGAATCATTCTCATGACAGACTGGCCTGTTTAAGGTGTTATGATCGGGTATCGAATCCTGGCTGGGTGTACTAAGGAGGTTTTTATTAAATGGTTTTACATTCTCTACACCCAAATGCAAGTACACTTCCTCTAAATTTAAACCTCATTATTCGTAACTAATTAGCTTGATTAGTACATAGGTGTATAACCCAAACGGGTAATAAGACGTGGTGCTAAAAAAACAACTCTTCATTTTTCAACTCCCTTCAGGCGCCATCAACTCTGGCAACGGCTCTAGCGTTTTAGAAGTGGAGAATTTAGGAAGTACGCGCTTCCTCCATGATAATTACTATCTAAATATCTTATGGGTGATCCCCCTTCATTAGGATTTACAAGAGAGTGTCTTATACTTTATTTTCAGGTAGGAGGCTTGAGCACAAGGACTTGGAGGGAGATGTTTGAACTTTCAAATACGGTAGAAATAACATGATAACAACACGTTCCAGTGGTCACATAACCATAGGCGTCTTCCTCAAACGGATTTATTTATCAGTGACGGGGAAGTCAGGATTCAAGACTCAGCATACTGAACTGCCTGAATATAGCTTTACAATTATGGTTTTATCACTATAAATTTACGTAAATGCGGGTAAACATCCCGTGAATTCTACCTGCCACTTTTCTAACCCATTAATCTACACTAATATTATAAAGAGGAAAGATTTGTTTTTTTGTTTGTTATGGATAAACTCAAAAACTACTGGACCGATTTAAAAAATTCTTTCACCAATATAAAGCTACATTATCAATGAGAAATATAGGCTATANAATATATGGATAGACTAGACGAGTAGTAAGACGTGCTGAACCAAAAAACAACTAAATATTTAACAAAGTAAAATCATTGATGATGAATATTATCGACATTTTACGGCTTAATATGTTATGTGCATACATTCATCTTACCCTGATAGATAACAGTATTTCCTTGACAAATTACATTAGGTATGTTTCTATCTACTACCGTCTTTAGTTACAGGCAGGAGTGGCATGACGTCATGAGGCCTGGAAATATTTTGGAATATTTCCAGTTTTATTTAATTTAAAAACGTGTGTGTCACTTATAAATGTATTAATTGGAATTATTTTGATAAAGCAGGCCTTACGTGTTTCATTTGAATGAAAATATTTTAAAGGTGGAAAAATTACAAAAGAAAAAATTAAATAAGAATCATACATTAGTTGGTTAGCTATAGATTTGTGTCATTCACAAACAAAATTAGAATATGTTGAAAATGACAAAAGGGCATTTTTTTAAACCTAGTAATGAAAGTTTAGCTAAGAAAAAAAAGGATTGAATTAAATATACAATAAGTTTCTCGGTATAGCTCTTTAGCATTTATTTAAATATAACTGAGTTATATTTCTTTGAGTATATGGTATAAATTTGAGTAAGCTATTTGTTTTAAATTGTGCCCTCCAAAAATATTCCACCACAAAAATACGTAAATTATACAGATTTGAAAATAAATGAGTTGTAAAAGAGTACAAAAGTCAACTTGCAATTGTCTTTTCAAATATATTCTCACCTCTCTCAAGTATATCTAAGTGCACTAATCGAGTTTTTAAGTCTTTAATTAAAGTGTACAGAAGAACCTTAACTAGAGACTTAAAATCAGATTAGTGCAATTAGAGACTTAAAAAAAAGTGAAAATATACTTTGAAAGATATTGCAAGTTGAGCTCGACACTCTTTTATAACTAATTTCTTTTCGAATCTGGATAATTTAAGGATTTCTATGGTGTAGAACTTGGCACCTTTTTACATAAATGTTTTTGGCGGGATATCAATATTTTTGTAAAGATTAAGTTTATTTAAGTAGGAATTTACTATAATACATTAATGACTGATTTTAATAACTTTTGTATTATGTTTCCTATCAAAATGAAACAAACGATTGTGAAATCTACTTACAAAGGCCTATAAGAATGATATGCTACTTGGCTGTGATAAAAAAAATGTGTTCCCTCTACTGCACCCTACACCTCTCACCCCCTTCCCGCTAATTTTGGGAACTATGTTGAAAAGTTGAGATAATTTGTTTTAGAATTGGTTAATATCCAAATAACTTAATAACTCTATATCAATTTTCAAGGCTGTATGTTGACTGGGTGTATACTATAGGCTTTGATTAACAGTGAGTGAGTGATTCCTGATAAACTAAAGGGTGTTTTAAGTCCGGCATCTCATAAACCACTTAAGCTATAAACTTCAACTTTGGAAAGATGACCTAAACATTTTGTCTAAACAGGATGCCAAATTTTTACATTCCTGGGTGACCTGGTGGTCTAGGGGTAAGGTGTCAGACTTCTATGCTGGCGATCGGGGTTCAATCCTCGGTCCTGGCAAAGATTTGTCTGATTACCAAACCCTTCCTTCACCTCTGACAAGACATTCTTGGGAATGTGAGGAATGCCAGACCTCCACCGTGGTTCGGATTCCACGTTAAACTGTAGGTCCTTCATTTCATATCACAATAACCCTAACATTACGCATTAGCGTAAGTGCGTATAACCCGAACCGGTAGTAAGACGCGGTGCTAATAATAGTAATAATAATTATTATTTACATTCCTACTATTCCTTGGAGCTAAGTTAGAGGAGGGGTGAATGTGACCTGAGTTGTATCGTGTTAAATGGTGTTGGAGAACTTGGCTGTTGCACTGCCATGAATATTGATTCTTCGTAGCAGTTACACAATAATGAGCCCAAACACTCGAGAAATTAATACTAATATAAAATTATAGATGTTGGTAGATGATTTTAGTTGAGTTTAGCTTAGTTGATTATAGTTTATCAGCTAAGAGATCCCTTTAGAACTTTATTTTTGTTGGGTGGTAATCTCATTTTATATTATGGGCAAGAACTGTCACTACAAAGCTATCGTTTATGTAGGGTACTTAGATTCAATTGTAGCTTCTTCCATGGAAGTCTGTAATTGCTGAATAGAAATTCTAGTTTAATGATTAGTAGAGTAATGTCAAAAATTCGTATACATGAGTTATTGAGTGAGCATTTAATCAACTCCGCAATCACCCCACCCTATCACATCCACTTCTTGCAATTCAACACTTAGCCCAATATCTATTTACGACTTCAACCTTCAGGAAGTTGAACTTCATTACCGACTAGTACTAGAACATCACTAGATCAATACAAGTGACAATCACAATAATTCACCAAGTTAGTCTCATTATTGAACCATTATTTTCACCAATTTATTCTATATAATCCAAAGAATACGAAGGCCAATCACCATTACATATCTCATCCAAATAATGTATTTAAAACCAAACATTCCCCACGTATCATCAACAAGGCCTGGAGGGTGAGAATTTTGATCCCAATAACAATCGCCCCGTTCACCAACAACAACAACAACAATATTAAACTGAAGAGAAATATATAGCTTTCCCTTCTTCGTCACTTTATCCTCTCTCCAAAAGTCAATAGATATTTTCATTCCCAAGTTCAAAAATTAGTTACAATATATATATAATATATATTCCCTTTACAGGATGATATGTAAATAGCCATCCAGCTGTTGAGAATGAAATCAACACAAACCTGCCAGTTCCCAGCTTAAGCGGAGACAGTCCTGCTCGATTTACTATTATTATTATATGATTATTATTATTAATATTACTGACGGATTTCCCCTGTATTTAAAATATTATGATCTCAACCGTACTTACCTTAATGCATGCCTTAGCTATATCATATTGTTCTAAATGTTTTATGCCCACTACACATTATGATAACGCTGACCATTAATGCCCGGGAATATTTTAATTCCCTTTGGGTTAAATTTTTACTCAAGGGAAAAACTAAAAACATTTCTATATCACGTAGACTTATTGTAATTGTACTTGTCATTGCATTTGGGAACGCAGCCTTTTCTTGTTATTTTTGTTGTTGTCGTTACATATTCTTTTTGCCATAACTATATATGTATCCTAAATAATATTTCATTAATGCAATAAATGCATACTAATCACTAACTTATGCTATCGACAGAGAAGTAATATTGATAGCTAAAAGTATTGTGGTGTAAAACGAACTTAGCTAATGAACACAATACTGGCCGAAGAACACGTGGCTTGACCAGTCGTAAGGCACGGTGTTGCCGAATTTCAGTATTCCAACTTGATACTAAGGACAATCATAACCGATCATATAATCTGCACCATTGAAGAACCCATCAAGGTAGCAGTCTATGCTTGAAAGATTACATCAAAGCTTTACAGTGGCGATGCTTGTTATAGTTGTGGTGACTCCCCTACCTTGGCTGCTTAAAAGATTGCGCCGCCTTAATCTTCTCTCTACACTTAGCTCTCGTATTATGCCACTTTCATTGTCAAGAAATTTCCACCGTTTTTAAATTTAAAGGGTTGTATTATTTATTTTATACATATATATTGTTTTAATATAAATTGTTATATACGTAATTTATGGTTTTTTTTCTAATATGTCTACTATTAGGCAACAGTTTGAAGGAAAAAGAGAGCTAGGATTCGAATTGATCACTAAGTGCGCAGGACTGGTTTAAAAAGGTAGATCAACGTATCTCGTCTTCAACGATAGTTTGGGGAAGACATTGTACTACGTATCCCATCGTAAATGTGATAAAATTAAATTGTCCTTTTCATATTTTTCTTGTTTCTTCTAAGAAATAGTGCCTCTACAGACCCCCATAGCAATGCGCTCCCAGATCCCTCTCAAAACCTCATGCAAACCTCCCTCTCATAGCCCCTGCATCCTGTAGTCACGGGGGTGCGCCTCCGTAACATCGCCACTGTGGCCCTATCACATAGGCTGCAGGACAGTGGACCCAAGAAAGGTAGCGGTCTTAACATGATGGGTTACACTATGATACCATCACATAGGCTGCAGGACAGTGGACCCAAGAAAGGTAGCAGTCTTAACATGATGGATTATACTATGGTACCATCACATAGGCTTCAGGACAGTGGACCCAAGAAAGGTAGCAGTCTTAACATTATGGATTACACTATGGTACCATCACATAGGCTTTAGGACAGTGGACCCAAGAAAGGTAGCAGTCTTAATATGATGGATTACACTATGGTAACATCACATAATCTGAACAATAGTGAGAACAAGACATGTAAGCATATTTATCATGGTACAGGGTAAATGGAGGGTAGATATAAACTAAAGTTTATTTCGAGCTTGATTTGGGGGGTAGAATGTATTCCAACATTCATACTGTCATTGCACCAGTCAACTTTATTTGGGGAAAATATATAAGAACAATAGCTAATACAACAAAAGTTTAAACGTTTTACTCCTATTTATTGGCATAGCTCGAGATTGAGAGAAGTTCTATCTCAAACATTGGGCACCAAATTCTACAAATATAACCTAATCTAATTATAAATTCATGTCACATAATATATTTTGTTAATATTGAGGAACAATATCTAAGAATTTTCCTATTTTGTCTTCAGTCAAATACTTCATCCTCTTTTTTTTCGGTTCTTCAACGTTTAAAATTTAGTAAAGGAATTTGTTTATGGCCTTTTGAAGCGTTCTATGTGAATCTCAATTAAGGGGCCCCTCCATCTTCCACCGCATTTATCGACCACGTTCTTGTACAAAGTCCTATCACACTGAACTTTGACCTACATATTTCAGTAGGACCTCTGATAGGCTGGCACCATTCTCATTAAACACCTCTCAGGCCACTGTTACGAATTTCTTATTATTATTTATCCTCTTGAGAAAATGACAGGCGATAATATATCATTTTTATGACGGAGATTTCTTTGTTAAGTCATTTTCGACACTTGAATTATCTTACTTTTTAGGCAGAGGAATGATTCTTTTTTGTGTGTGCGTTGGGAGGATGGGTTACTTGGATGGGTAGGTTTAAATATATTGTTAGGTAAAACCACTAAGTTTTTACTAAAACCATATTTATTATAAACGTTAAAAAATGAGTCTGAAATAAATAACTAAGCAACTTAGTCGTCATTTTATTGCTAACACGGAAAGAAAATTTGCTGCAACGGTGAGTACATGGACTAAACCCACCTCATTTCCGCCTAGTCTGACTTTCCTACGACGGGGAGGTCGGGGTGCTAATCCTGGCTGGATGAACTAAGGGTGGTTTCCATTAAATGGTCTCTTTCTCTACGTCAATGCAAGTGTGAGTACATTTCCTTCAAATTAGAACTTTTTCATCCCTACTATACAAGCGTAATTAAATATGGATATCCCGGATCAGTGGTAAGGCGTGCTACTCCCCAAAAAAAGTATAAAATTACTCCCCAACGCGTTTTTCTCGAATGAATGTAGTTCATATATTTACCAACGTAGATACACAAACGGCCACATTGTAACATGTATCTTCCCCATAAAAATCTTTACCTCTCAAAGTCGAAATAAAAGGTTTTATTTCCCACACGGTATTTTCATCCCCCCCCCCCTTATTCTCTCATTCCCAGTCATTCTCATTCTTCCTTTTCCGGTTTTTAATAAAAAGACAACACGGAAGAGGGGGTGGAGGGGGTAGAGGTCGGGGGGGGATGTATCAAGGCCAGGAAATGTCCCTCAAATGGCATCAGACTAAAACCGTTAACGGAATGCAAATTCCACGTCTCTTCGTGGGTGGAAAGAAGACAGTTTTAGGGTACGGGGGGGATCGGTGAGTGAGGCTTTTGGGCGAGGGGGTATAGGGGGGGTAGTGAGAAGCTTTCGCAGAGGACGAAAAGAGCTTGGAGGGGGAGGGTTTAAAATGCAATAAGCGGGTTACATAAAGGGGACGATTTCATTTGCATCACAGTCTGTCCCCCTTCCCCTCATACTTCCCCTCCTTGCTCCAAGTTATTACATGTAGAGCCTGCTCCAATATGTGGTGACGGGAAGGTGAGATCGTTCTATCACATCTCTTCTTCAACTTTACACGTATAGTGCCTAAAGGCCTTGTATAAGTCCTTAAGACCGCTACGTTAGTTAGATACACCCATACAATCTTAAGGTTTAGGCTTAATCCACTTAGAGGATAAATCAAGATATGTATTTCATGTAATATTTTTGGAAGAAATAATGATTAGAGAATGTACAATACATTTATAAAAATGTTTTTTCCTTTTTTTTTCAGTTTTAAGATATCTTCACGCTTATAAACCGGTTAGCAAGACGCGGTGCTAAAAAAGAAACGATACCTGCAATCGTTAAACCATTAAGCATTTGACCACCATCTTAGCAAAATTTCCAGGAAACATTTATTTAATTTTTCAACTATTTAAATAAAATTAATGCGATCGATATATTTTAAGTTTTAAATCTTTCACTTCAATTTAATTTCTCCTAAAAATGTTAACACCAACAACATTATCAAATGGGTTACAATAAAAGAACAACAGCGAATCCAGGTCTCTTCTTACACTCACTGACTACAGAAGTTAGTGGTTTAACGTGTTACTAATGCCGGTGTTCCTAGCTCTGCTGTAGACCAAGTATATTAATACTTCAATATCATACTTATAGCCCGCATCGGTTGTAGAATGGGCTAATGTATTACTCTTGTAATAGAATGGATCACCATTGAGGGGGAGATAAAGGTTCGAATATCAGTCAGGTGGAATAAGGGTATTTTTCCAAAACTCTACCTCAACGAAAATGCGAGTTGTTTTCTCTAAAGTTATCTCTACTAATTTATTTTGTAGTGGAGCAATTAGTGTGTGAGTAAAAAGTCATAATACAAGCCTTTACGAACGCATCTAATTAAATTAACTTTAAATTTTACTAGAAATATTTTAAGAAAATCTACCAGAAAATGTTACTATGTACAATTTAGAGAAAAAATATACTAGGTTATGTATGGTAAAAATTTCCAGGGGGAGAGTTAAAAATCATCTCTTACACCCGGTTAAGTTCCAGAACAGCATGTTTTAATAATACAATATTGTTGGTTTGAGGGTGTAAAGAAAGAGAGAGAGAAATGTTGTATGTTTAATTATTTCAAACCCTAGTTACGCCTTTCTGGCGACCCTAAGAAAGATCCTCTGGATGAAATTCAAGACGAAAATTTCTGAGACACATTCCAGGACGGTGTTCTGAAGAATGGCACACGCTGTTTAGCCGCATTCCCCTGCCAATGCCCCTACATACACGAGTTGTGCTTCACGTGTGTGAATGAGACCTTGTGTGGTGTGTGAGAATATCACCATATTAACAAAACAGCGGCGGCGAAGGTGCGCACAAAGATAATGGCCGTATTGTTTGAATTGAGTCATTGCTAGGTTAGAGGGGGAGGGAGGGGGGAGGTACGTCTGGTGCGGATGGTCTTTTAGGGATTTTGAAAAGGGGGGTGGGAGGGATGTCATTGTTTGGTCAGCTGACAAATACCTCGACTCTCAGCCCTCACTCCCTTAGTTATGAATATTAACAAACCTAGAGCGGCAAGGGGTGTTGAAAGCCACGAGACCCTTCTATAAAAGAATGGAGGGTGTTAGCGAATCCTATGTGTGTTTGTTCAGGTCCTATTGCGACGATTAGTGATGACAAATTTTAACAAAAAACATACTTTATTTCTTTATTTGTTTTCACATGTGTTGTGTAAATAAAGTATCATGATCGTGGACAAAAACTTGAGATTTTTTACACTATTTAATATGCTTCTGAATATGAAAAAATTATTTTTTGGGTTATATATATGCGTTTTCTCATCGAACACTTTTACGATCCTCCCGTGGCAGGGTTTGTGTGGTGTTTATCCCTCTTTTTTTCTAGATAGTTCTGACTTCAAATTTTTTAATTAAACACTCCTTTTTTCGGTATTAGTTTAAAATCCTCCTTTTTTTGGTATTATCTATGATGTAAGGATGGGGAGGATAGTTTTTTAGAGATACCTGAAAACACGCAATAAACACCTAGTGCCGTTTTGACATGTCTATTTTATATCTAGAGTCTCAATTTTTTGTAAATGCCTAAGGTATGAATACACTCAAAACTAAGCACCATAAATATAAATTAGACTATAAAATAAGGATGCAAAAATCAAACATCCAACATTTGTCTTGCTATATTTCTAGTGCTGGAGTGTGAAGATCAATATTCAAGAAAGTGGGTACCAACATTCTCGTTCCGTAAGAATGCTCAATGAATTAACGTACTCTGCTAGGCACATTCTAAAGTGACTGGAGGACCCTTATTTATCAATCACACTTTAGCATACAGTCAAACACAGCTCATTTACTTTATATATATAAAAAAGATATGCACAGCATAACATTATAGAAAAAGTACTCAGCCTACTGAAGCGAACCATTTTCCTCGGAAACCAGTAAAGGAGAGGGGAGGGGTCAACTCTACAATCTTCTTCTACGCCTTGGTGGTCATGGCATGAGCATTTCCCTAAACTTCTTCCGGTGCGAGGCAGTAAAACGACTTTACAACCTTCTCCATGAGCCATCGACTTGATTGATCAAAGAGGTTCCTGCAATATTAAGTTCAGATGATGTGACACGATCCTTGTGAACCGAAGGGGGTACAAGATACTCCTTACTCTTCCCTTTCCTCCTCATTTTTCTACTTCCTATCCCCTCACCACCAATCCACTTTTCTAATGGTTGGCGTTGCAAGATATCACGTGACTCTGCTGCTACTGAAATAATTCATGAAGAGTTTTTACCTGTCTTCTTAGTTGGATGAGTCAAGAGAAGGGGAAAAGGAAAAACCCACAGGCCGTTTTAAAATATTTACTTCCCTGCTCTGCCCTTTATTTTTATTCCCGAACCCCTACACACACACACACACACACTCACACACACAAAGTTGTGTGTTGTTTGTTGGGCAGTTTCTCTTCTCTCTCACTCGCTTTTATTTTTATGGCGTTTAAAAACGAATCATAGACATTCTGTCTGTCAGCTTGGTAACAGGAATAATTGATAAACTAAACTTGGATCTGAAATATCATTAATTTTACCTTCTTCTTTGAGATCGCTTTACTCCTTTAAGTACCAACTTAAGGGGTCAAGGTAGTGCTGGCAATAATAAAGTGTCTTGTATGGTTTGACGAACTGAGAGCTAAGTAAACTTTGACCTTGAACAAAAAGGTTAGGTCGAGGAGATTTTTCACTTTTCCCAAAAACTGTGCTCTGGTTAATATTTTGACTTTCCATATACTTTTCAAATAACATTTTAGAAAACATTCTAAAAGATCAATTTTTAAATAAGGAGTATTTACATTGAGAGTTAAGGCTTAGATAAGTTAATCTAAATGATTGCTGGTGCATAATCTTAAAATGAGACTTTAATGACCGGTAAATAAAGGTAATTAAAAAATTAGATTTCTATTTGTGTATATTTTACAGATTTAAAAAAATAAAGGTTTAATTATACTTTTGATAAGTTATTTTGAAAGAACTGAGGAAACTAAAAGATTGATAAAAGTGTCAAGGAAACTTTTATTTTGAACTACCAAAATTAAAAAGGAAATATTAAAAAAGCAGATCAGATTTTAAATTATTTTTAGCTAAGTTTCGAGCAAACTCAAAACAATATCATTTTAGAGTGAATTTTAGGCTCACCCACTTCTGTAAGGGAAAGTGTATACGCATTTAGGGAAAAACACCTTATTTGACCATGTTGGGATTCAAACCCCATTCCCTTAGTTATTATAAAATAATACAAGAACAGGCTGACAAATTTGTCCCCATGCATTCTTGTGAAGGTGATTAAAACGGTAGTTTTAATTATAATATACATAATAGGAAAAGTGGTTGACAGATCTGAGTTTGGCATGGGATTGATCTGACCAGTTGTACTGGAAAATATATTTCCCTAAAACTACTTCCCACCGTCTCTTTCTCAAGATGAGTTCTGCCGAAAATATTAACCAAATCTCTAAGATTAAAATATTTGCCAGTACAGAAATTTTCAGGTACAATTAAAAATTTAACAAAACCCATTTATACGATTCAGAATAAATTTAAGAAAACATTAATGATTTTTTTTTTGTGGGTGTGTATTTCAAATCCATTTTTACATAAAATCTTTTTTGTACTTTTTTAAAACTTATTTCGTGAATGCGTGTATCCTATTATTTTCCATATTTTCTTCCCAACATCAATATATCTTTCAAGTTCATCGATCCATCCCCTAGCACAGAACATATATATATCACACTTATCGTGTTTATGGAAGTAATATTGAAGAATATGACTTGAAAACAAGAAGAGGGTAACTGGGGAAGGGGAAAAAGGATTGAATGGATGGAAAGTTTTGCATGCGTGATACGATGATCCCAAGTCTCTACTTCTAGGCATTTTGGGAAAGGTTTCTTGCAGGTTTCAGGGGCAGGTGTGGAGAGGGGGGATATTGGTCTCTCCTGGGCCAAGTTCAAACTTCTCGCAGGACGATGCTAAAGGTATAAAGCCCAGTTTCTAGAGGGTTGGGGTGTTCTTTCTATTTCTGGCTTACTGCCCGGAGAAAACTAGAGACTATAGAATGAAATTGAATCGATTTTGTTTTAGTAGGGAATGTGAAAGAAGAGGGTGTAGTGTGTAGACACACCTTACGCAATTTTCTCTTTCTTTCTAACTTATTTTTTATCAATATATCCACGTCCTTTTTCTAGACTTAGTTCCTTCACTGATTTATCGCTATTTATTTTCGAGGTAGTTTTATCCCTTCTTTATTTTACCTCCCCTAACCCTATTATTGTATTATATTGTGTTTCTCTTCCCTTGGGAGGAGAAAGGTGCTGGGGGGACCCCCAGGTAAAACTAAAGATTGAATATATTTGCTTTGTTTGATATTTTTATATTCAATCTGAGATCTTTTCGTGAAATAAAAAAATTAGAATATGCTTAAAAATGAGATTGGTTCACCATTTTACACATACTTTTAAATGTCTGACTCTAGGTTTTTAGCGTAAGTGGCGGTGTCTTAGGTTAAGCTATTTTGTAATCTGGGGTTTGATTTATAAATGTCCATCCAACCTCTTAGCTAAGTCATTAGCATAGCTGCCTACAGTCCGATTTTAAAATGAAGAGAGTCAGTCAAAAAGTGAAAATTAATTTTGACACAATGGCAGGGGAAAAAATTACAATTTTATCGTATTTACATTCTTAGTCCACTTAGTTAATAATGTAAGGATAAATTATAGAGCATTTCTAAAGGAGGTATTATTGTAAGCTTCTGATGAACTTTATCATTAATAGCTATAAGTAAAATAAAACATAACCTAACTATTTGCAGGGTGCTATAATTTAGTTTAAACTTTTAATCAAAATGCTCTTTCTATAAAAATCAGGGTTTACTTACGTAAAAGTTTAACTCCTTATCAATCCAAAACATGTTTCACTTCAAAGTTGAGATTGGTTCCTTTGCGTCACGTGGTAAATTAATGACCTGTGTTACGATAGGCCTATATGGGATTGTCCTAGAGCTGGGCTATTCCATTAGTTATACAAGCGGGCCTCTCCAAAAATATTAATATTTTGTGGGCTAGGCATTTAATTCAATCTTGCAGTAATTCGGAACGTTATTAGATTATACTTTTGTATTTTAAAAGGAGGCGGGAGTGAAACTTAATTTGATAATATATAATACAATATTGATATATTTCAGTGAAATTTAAAAAAAAATATAGAAGCTAGAATAGGACTAGGCCTAGTAAATATGAAAAAGTATACTATGTCAAAATCATTTACACATAAATAATCATTATTAAAATATAAACCATTAATGGGAAAAATACAATAAGACTAATCACAAGCAAAGCACTCCGCGATTACTATAGATAACGCACGAACAATAAGCCATGTAGATATCAACTGGCAAGACATCGGCTGCTGATGGCGGGAGGGGATAAGAGGTGTGAGCTGTGAGTCACTCTCAGCCACCCCATCGCCCGGGCGCCTGAATTGTTCAAGGTCAAAAACTAAAATATGTTAAATAGCTCATCCATTATGTTGTGGCGCTTGGAGGGAGAGATAATGGGTCTGGAGTGCTGGGATGCATGCCACTGGAGGGCAATCTCACACTCTCTTATAAACACACAATGTTGGTGTCGCCAAGGACCGAGTAACACTGGGCTGGCAGCTTTGCCCACCACTGATAAGAGACTGAAGATCACTCTGGCCATTCAAGGTCAGGCACCTCTACATACCGCCTGAACTAAACAACGCATCTTTGGTAATAAAGTAGTTGGACTTTCAATCCACAGGCCAATCTATGAAGCTTGGCAGGCCGGATGTCACCCGCAGGCTGATAATTGAATAACCCTGTCCTACAGTAAGGTTAATATAAGCTGCTAATAGGCTTAGATAAAATATTTGAATAATATGGCCAGATATCAATTCAAATCTGGAACTTTGTTCTATGTTTGGTACCCAAAAGAATAAAATGAGAGCTATGTTCGCCATCAAATCAGTCTAAGCTAATTGCGCAGTTGTACGTTAAACAAAAGATTTGAGGATTAGATTTCTTACGGGGGAAAGATATGAGTGTTAGAATCTCTTATCAAAAATTGTTCTTGTAATATTTTATTTATTAAAATAATACTAAATGTAGAGTGTGTCTCGGCCAATCAGAACCGTGTAAGAGTATATAAGGATATTATAGTAGCACCCTCTTCCCCCTCCGGCAGTCTCAAGAGTGCAATATCCATCCCTCCCGGGGTGATTTGACCCGCTCCTACATGGCCAGGATATTAAACTGGCTGCCTCTACAGGACGTTGACTTGTTGCTGACTCGCCACTGACTGCGTCGACGAACCGCAAAGGGTGGTCTTTAAGATCCCTCCTCTCCTCTAACCATCTACGTGTTTTCCCCGCGTTTGCTTGTTCAGTTCCCACGGCTCAGTGGTTAGACAGGCTGTCACCAATTCAACTAGCGTGAGCACTGGAGTTTCATCCTTGACAATACCTGAAATAATTGCATAACGCACCACGCCTTACTACCCCTTGGGGCTATTTGTATATATATATATATATAAAACAAAATACTATACAGCCACATGGCTGACTAACTTACTGACATTAATGTTTATCCACTTTCAGATGAGCCAGAAAGTTTAAATTTGGCAAACTTATAGCTTTTAGGCAGTAACCGACAGAAAAATTCCAAAAAGTAAAAGAAAACTAGTTTGTAACCCCGAAAAAAATTCAAAATGGTGGAACAACTTTAAAGTCAGCGCGGACCCTTCTTTGGAGGTCTCTTGTGGCAAAACGGTAAGACCTATCAAAAAACGGCTCTGGAATTACATTAGTTTACATCCACTTGCAAGGAAAATGAAAACGCACTGGGTGTTGTATATGTATATATATATATATATATGAGATGTGGGTATTGTGGAATAGTCAGGCAATACGGAAAACCTTTGTTTGTCATATGTTAAGTGTCACAATCTATTGTTAACTATTTCAACTATTACAGAAAACAGTTTAGAACAGTTAGTGACGCCCTAACCTCGACAGATCAACTGATTGTTTTGTGAGAGACGTTTTTTTTGTTTGGATGTCACAAAAACTTTAGTAGGTTAATGTTTAATATGCTATATTTTTTTACTCTACTGTTCTTATTAATTTTAATCAAATCATTAGGTTAAGGCTCACTCATGGTTATCATTGGGTTAAAACATTATTTTACTGTACATTTATTATAACTTAACACAAAATATTGTTTTCTAAAATGGCGAGTCGGGCACTAAGGAATACTACTATCCCATAATGACCGCACATTTTTCAAGTATTTGGCAAGTGATTTATTTGGTCAACGTAAGCTTAAACATTTTTCCTAACACCGAAGAAATCTAGTAAGAGAACAATGTAACCTGATAAAATATGTTAGTCTATTATATTTTAATATTCATTATTAATACTGATTTATTAACTAATTATTTTTATTATTATGTATTATTACCATTGATTCCTTATTATTACTATTTTATTGTTTTATACATAGTATTTAAATGTTTTTATATACTTTCTTATGAAACATATGTTAGTTTTAGTAAATATAATTAATTTTTATATAAATAGTGTAGTATTGCATATTTCCTTCCCTATTCCATATTGCCCTCAATTTTTCCACATATCTTTTAATTGATCCTACAGGACATTAAAAGTTATTCACTTTGCTTTAAACATTAAAAATAGTTAAAAACATATTAGTTATGAGGTTAATATGGAACTCAATGGCAATACGTGAAAATACGCTTTGATATTATTTAGAAGTAAATGGTATTCCATTCCCGCACCTCCTCTATTTATATAGGCCTACAATAATGGTATAGGGATGAATAATGTAAATTTAGAAGAAATATAGGCCTACTCATGGATTTTGCATGAAGAGATTGTTGGAAATTTTTGTAAAATAAATAGTACGATGCACCGCACATACTTTTTTTCTTTTTTTGTATTAAAATAGAGACATTTACTAATACTATTTAAGATTTGCGGAACTAAATAATATACGTTGATGCAGAAACACTCCACACCAAATAGTATAAATGAAATAAGAGCATACCAATCAATTTCAAACTTCAAGGACCTCAATATTATTATTAGCACCGCGTCTTACTACCCGTTCGGGAAGACCTCAATAAAAATATATATTTGCTTATATCTCATAAACTATTGGTTTTATAAAAATATATTTCAAACAAAGGATAATATTTTAAATAGTAGCCTACTAAAACTTTACAATGATAAGCTATTTCGTAAATGAGATAATTGCGTGGACATAATCAAAATTGGACATTTCTGCTTATGTACAGTACCCTCACAGTCATGTTTATGGGTAATTAAGAGTTCCCATATTGTTTGTAATTCTAATCAAGATCTACAGTAGCTACAAAACGTAATCAAAATCGTTGGAGTAAATTTTGATATTGTCGATTTTATTTCTTTTCACCATTCAGTAAACCACTTTTAATATTAGGGCTGTACAGTACATATAATTTCAAAAATTAATCGAGGGGACATTATGAAAATCTTAGATAAAAAGTTTTAGCCCAATTGGTAAAATTGTTTAAGCTATAGGCCGAGATACATACAAACAGATACGCAGACAGACAAATGGCATCGCGAAAACAACTTTTTCGGTTTCATATAACTTTGACACTTATCAATAATTCCAGGTTGATTTTTATATCAATCACAATACTTTTATCATTCTGAGGGCTTGGTATAAAGTAAAAACACTCTCAGTACACCCAGCCTGGATTCAAACCTTGAACTCCCCATCCCCGAGCATACAGTCTATGGCGAGAGCTTTAGACGGTGCAGACACTTATTCATAATTGATTATGTTAATTACGTCTGTACTCATTTAATTTATACATTCTCACATCGGTGGTCGCCAAATCTAAGACTTAACTTGCGCAAAATACTCAATTGCTGATGTAGAAAGGGTGGGGCTAGAATCCATATTGGGTGTACTTTTTTTTCTAAATAATTTTTCACTCTTTCTCTACTCAAATTTGGATCAATCGCCTATATTTTGTCATCCTCGCCCCTAATTTATCAGTTTAAAAATGTGGATATCCCGGTTAACGGTGTATAAAAATGTTTTAAAACCCGTATTAATAGGATCTAGATCACCTTTAGTAGTACAAATATCCTACATATTAGCTTAGTTGCTGTGGCGATACAGGGGGGACATGAGATGGTAGAGGAAGCAAGACTGAGATGATATGGGCATGTAATGAGGTTGAAAAAAGTGAGGATGCTAAAGAAAGTGATGGAAATGAAGTATGTAGGAAACATCTCTCAAGGGAGGCCTAGAAGTATATGGGAGGAGCAGATAACAGAAAGTGTTAAAATGAAAGAAGAAAAATGAAAGCAATTAAAAGAGAAAGAATGGTGGAATGATAGAGTAAGATAGAGGCATTTTACTAAACTGACTGGGTCACAGGCGGGAAACAGTTGATTATTATGATGATGGTGATGATGATGTTGACCCTCTGTCTACTGAGCTGAGAGTCCCGGGTGTGATTTCAACGGGGCGAAGAATTATCCTGGGTGAAACTGAGGTTTCTCCTTTCACAGAGATGATTTATAGACTGACGCTTCGGTGGTCAAACGGTATAAAGCGTCATTTGATATAATATTATATGTTTGCTGAACTAGGGTTATAATATTTTTTCCGTCTTGCTTGGGTGGGGATGGATCAACCTAAGACTGATAGTTTTGGTTGTATAGTCATAACAGTGGCAGTTCTTAACACACACACACACATGCACATGTGGTCTTATGCAAATTTGTGTTTCGAGAAACCACAGTTGCTGTACGCCGGGATGATGGCCCTAATTGGTGCAGGAGTCTCACTGATTTCACGCGAATGTTCTTTGCATATGAAAAAGAGGTGATAAAATTGTTTAAGGCCCTTGGCCCTGTCGAGTGCAAGTCTAAAACATATTTTGTGGAATGGTGAGTAGGAGGGTGAAAGGCATGACGTGACTTCCCAACTGACCAAAGTATCCCTCCGCACCAACAAGAACAGACGGATCACGGAAACTGTAGATGGTGCTAGCTACCGGACAGGTATTGCGGAAAAATCATACGTTTGAAAATATCAGTTTTCTCGAGAACGAATGCAATTTTTATGTTAATATTTTCAACACCTATTCTAACCAAACCCTTCCTTCACCTCTGACAAGACGTGTATTAATCACAACTTGTGAATGTGTGGAATGCCAGGCCTCCACCGTGGTTCGGATTCCACGTTAAACTGTAGGTCCTCCATTTCATCTCACAATCACCCTACCATTACACATTAGCGTAAGTGCGTATAACCCGAACGGG
>CABFOW010000103.1:59881-73908 GCA_902141385.1 Timema californicum | reverse complement strand
TATCTATAGAAGTAGTAATTTAACTTCAATCCATATATATATATATATATATATATATATTTCAAACAAAATGATTGTACTTCCTCAAAGTAAAAAAAAAAGTATAAAATCTGTTTTTTTTAATTGAGTAAGAAGCATAGTTTGCAGACCTCAATTATTCCCGGCATCTGACGAAGCTGCCTAACTATACTGTATTCTGACTCAAGTTCGAACAGTGCTGGGAGTGAATTCAAAGCACTTCATCACTGTCCAAATTCTGTCTAAGTTTTGAACTCACTATGCCGTGGATAGTTGAAGGGGAAGAGAATGAGTAGGAAGCGCACTAGCTCATTTCCTCTCGTCAGTGATTGACTGACTTAAAGGACTCCCACCGATGGCTTCTCCAGTGTCGATACTGCTTGAGTGGTACCACATCCGCCACATCGATTCTAGGCCCTGACGGGATCGAGAGTGTCTAGAGACGTTGACTGGAGTGGAAAGTTGAAATATCTACAGCAGTATGCTATAGCTCTAGACTCGTCACGTGATTTTGATAGAATGAGACCTTACTCCTATTGGGTGGGCTGAGGGAGATTTTGCCTTTGGTAATTCATTTCTCTCCCCCTGCTAATGAAGGTGCATTTGCTGTGAGAGCCACCTTCCTCTTATTCTACCCTGATATTTTGTCATTAATAACTCTTGCGTTAAATTTACAGATAGTAAAAATTATAATAATATATATAATAATATTGAGCTTCTGGGCGCCCAGCAGTGGAAAGTTTAATTAATATTAAAGTACCGTTTTCCAGGGGACACCCAAATGTATAACCGTGCATCCTTTTTGTGGAGGCTATTTCCATGTCTCGATTAGATGAGATGATGGTGATAGTGAGTATTAGGGTGTGAAACCTAATTTAATGCCAGTCAACCAAGCCCTGGTGAACTTTGGTATAATTTTCGGGAAAAATACCCAGCCGAGTATTGAACCCAGGACTACTGGGCTCTTAGCCAGAGGCACTGATCACTATACCATGGGGCTGGTTACTATAGTATATAAAAAATATTACGTAAAGGAAAAAGTCTAGGAGCACAAGATCTACAAAACTCAAATCCATCTTAAGCAGCCCCAGACCTTACTAATGGCATTAATGATTCATTAGAGCACGAATACTATACAAGGTAGTTTATCTGTATCTTACCTACATTGGTGGTCACGTGGTATGGATAATCAACCTTGTTCTGTCTGGTTAGTCAGTGATGGGGAGGTCAGAGCTCAAATCCCGGCTGGTTGTCCTTAGGATGGTTTTTCCTAAATATTTTTACACTCGCCACTCAAGTAAAAGTGGAAACACTTACTCTCAAATTCTAACCTTTAGCATTTCTGTATTATTAGTGTAAATATTCAGATAGCTTGGCCGGCTATTAAGACGCAGAGAATGTAGATAACCAACTTTTCACCTACGAGTGATGTGCCAAACAAGTTCCCGGCTTGTTTGTTTCTGACACACGCACGTCTAGCTTTTTAAAAAGGTATTAAATTTGATATAAGCAGAGCCAGTTTGTAAATAGCTCTATAGCAAATACGTGAGGACTTCAGCCATCATTTGAGGAACGATTCAAGTTCAAGGATCGATTTGTCACAAAATGTACAGTAACATTTGGTTTGATTTTAGTAGTCACCTCGTTGAATTATCACCTTATCCCCCACCCTCTATCAGCCCACACACAACCTTTACTTTGAGTAAAAATGATGACCTCAGTTAGACCAACAATATGGCTTAGTACTTTTTTACATCCAGGTCAAAATATCCATTAATCTCTCCACAACATTAATCTAGAGACCGTTTAGCACAAAAGGTCAATTATGATAGCGACAATCGGTCAATCTGCGATCGTCCTGCGCCTGGTGTCATTGGGTAGCTTTTGTTCTCTAGGATGAGAAAAACCACTTTGTGGATAGAGATAGCGGCTTCAGTGGGTGATTGTAATCTAAACACAGAACGTGATTTTGATACACGTGTATAGAGATTTATTACACGTGTACAGTACATTCAATAATGAGGCGTGAGCTTTTTGAAGGAGCTAAAAACCTACATCATAAGGATACGTTCAGTACTAAAGGAAAAAACTATGCTATTGCACTCAATGGCTGTCATACTTATATTACACACACACAAACACACTAAATGTTATAAAAAAATAGCCGTGCTTGAAGGAACTGTACTTATAAAATCTTCCCACCAATTCAGTTTCTAGCTCTACCTTTTAAATCAATACATATACATCCTCTATATATATTATCGTGTGTGTGTGTTTAAATGGATAGAAAGGAGAAATTAGAGTTTATATTACTGTCCCATCAATCCTGTATTGGCCTGGCAATAACCAAGGTAGTTTTATTAAGAATAGCTTCTAAATAACACACGATCCCCAACTTATAAGGATAATATAATATTTATTTATAGCACCGCGTCTTACTATCTGTTCAGGACATACGCATATGTACCAATCACGATAATAAGCTAAGTGTGAACAATGTTGAGTTCAGAGGAAGTGAACCTACATTTACGTGGAGGGAGTGTCTAAAACCATTCAGTAAAAACCGCCCTCAATACACCCAACCACTATTCGAACCCCTATCTCACTGTCATCGGAAGTTTAGCCTATTACGAGAATGACGACTTAGACCAAGCAACCACCAAGGCAGGTAACGTAATATTTTTATAAAATTACGTTAAATGCGTATTTCCAGTCATTTTTATGTAGTGTAAAACTACTTGATTTAAACATATTCTAGGAAAATTTGATCAAACAATATTTCAATTAATTCTTAGAAGAATTTTAAACAATGTTTTTGTGTATCGCGAATAGGAATTTTTGATAATTTATACTAAATTATGTTTGGATGAGGAACGTATAATTTAAAGGAAATTTATATTTATTAGCGTAAAGTGAGAATTAAAATATAATTATAAAAAAATCCTTTAGTACACCTGTTCGGGGTTTGGGTCCTAATCTATACATCAGTGTCAATACAGAATATTGTAAAAAGGACCCCTTAGACCATGCAACAACCGATTCAGGTCTATGTATAGTTCATGTTACTAATCTAATATTTAATAACTTAGGGTCGATTATTTCTATAATGATTGAAAATGATAAGCTATTACCAATGAAATGGCCTCTATGTAACCAATATAATATAATATGACAGTGGGAGAAGTGTTTTAAATTAAATAAGACAAGCAGTCGATTGCAAAGATCACCAAACAACATGCTTGGAAGTGTTGGGAGAATAAGGATAGTGTATTTGGTCAGGATACACCCTTGCCCTCCCAAGTCGAGAGTTTAAAACTGTGCTGAGCAGCTCAGATAAATATTTAAAATAACCGCCAAGGAAAAAAGAATTGCTACACATTATTTATTACATTTAAGTTCTAAAATAAAATAAAAATATTTTTTTGTAATAATAATTTTTCAAATTGTGCTCAAGTACTCTGGGGAATTAAAACTTAAAATAAATCTATCTCTTTTCTAGCATGCTAGTTAAAATATAGCTTACAGTCTGGCTAACAGAGGGATAGACTTGACGTAAATATAGATTTACAGCTGATTATATAAAATTTAACCACAAATTTAAATTACGACAACCTTTCAGGCGTAATTTTTGCATTAAATTTAGAAATTATTAGTTAATCAATTAAATATAATTAATTTCAACTAACGCAATGTTCAATCAAAATAAATTAAGATTTCTTACATTTTTATGAGAAATGAATATAGGGGCTCACGTGGGGTTAATATTTTAATTTAGGCCTGCAACACCATCGGTTTCCACTTGAATTTTCGATTACTTCATTGAAAATTAAGGTTTCCGATCTTTTAAAAAAAGAAAATTTTGTTCTTTATTATTGGAAGAAAATTTGAGACTAAAAAAAATGAAATTGCAGGGCCCGATTTGAACTTATATTAAATTAGGTACAACAAACGTCCAAAGAAAGATGAGAATTTACGCTTTCTTTATTATAAACTATTTAATAAAAAGTCGTGGATATGTGGGTGTTATGGCCCGTCAACACCCAACATACCCGCTTGTTGGACTTGCAACTACGCAATCCAAATTGCACTCGTAGTTACGCTTCTTTTAAATACAAAATAGACTGTCTACAATGAAAAGTCGTAAGACGTAATTTCATCCAATAGGAACAAACATCAATGATGATTATAAAAGTCAAATTCATATTAATGTTTTCAAATAAGAAATGAATATTTAAAAAATAGTTAAATGGTTAAATACACATGATTTTAATTGAAAATCCTATATTCATTATTATACATTTCCAAGCTTTGTTATCATAGACAAAATAACTTCCTATTATTTGACTTTAGTAGTCCATCCATATTTGTTTTTTGATTGGCAGAACGTAAGCCAACGCAACTACATAAACGCAAGCGATGGACAATGTTCATCTCCTTCCGACAAGCGGGTCCGACAGTTCCGACATACGATTGTGTTTGCGTAAGATACTGTAGACAGACAAAATCACGTTATTGCGTAGTTACGGGTCCGACAAACGGGTGCGTTTGGTTGTAGACGGGCCATAAAGAAAGTAACTTTATTTTGTTTGTTAATTATTTCGTTAAGAGATACCATGAGTTAGACTTTAAATGCTTCGGCCATGTTGTCTATAGAACGGTCAATGATTCGCGAAATATCATACTTTAAACACACTAATAATAGAAAAGTTCATTCCAGACATAAACCAAAGATTTGATTTTTCATTCAAACGATGAACTTACTGATATTCTAATTCCTAACGTGTATTGTATGTATAGTGTTCAAGATAGTGTTAAGAACCTATCGACAAATTATTGGTTTACTGGTGTGTATGTGCGGATTTCACGATGGACAGTCTTAGACTTTAAACCAAGTGAGTTATTATACTTTAATAGTTTATAGCTTTTATTTAATTTTATTAACGTTATGCTTTCATACTTTTAAGTGTAGTTGGTATAAGGATGATATAGGGTAAATTGTTGTCCACCTAATTTGACAATATATAAGAGAGCGGTTTCTTATTACAATGAAAAGTCGTAAGACGTAATTTCATCCAATAGGAACAAACATCAATGATGATTATAAAAGTCAAATTCATATTAATGTTTTCAAATAAGAACTGAATATTTTAAAAATAGTTGGTTAAATACACATGATTTTAATTGAAAATCCTGTATTCATTATTATAAATTTCCAAGCTTTGTTATCATAGACAAAAAATAACTTCATATTATTTGACTTTAATAGTCCATCCATATTTGTCTTTTGATTGGCTGAACGCAAGCCAACGCAACTAAATAAATGCAAGCGATGGACAATGTTCATCTCCTTCCGACAAGCGGGTCCGACAGTTCCGACATGCGATTGTGTTTGCGTAAGCTACTGTAGACAGACATAATCCCGTTATTGCGTATTTACGATTCCGACAAGCGGGTGAGTTTGGTTGTAATAATAATATTTAGCACCGCGTCTTACTACCCGTTCGGGTTATACGTTAGTTTGGTTGTAGACGGGCCATAAAGAATGTAACTTTATTTTGTTTGTTAATTATTTCATTAAGAGATACCATGAGTTAGAATTTAAATTCTTCGGCCATGTTGTCTATAGAACGGTCAATGATTCGCAAAATATCATACTTTAACACATTAGTAATAGAAAAATTCATTCCAGATATAAACTAAAGATTAGATTTTTCATTCAAACGATGAACCTACTGATATTCTAATTCCTAACGTGTATTGTATGTATAATGTTCAAGATAGTGTTAAGAACCTATCGACATATTATTGGTTTATTGGTGTGTATGTGCGGATTTCACGATAGACAGTCTTAGACTTCAAACCAAGTGAGTTGTTATACTTTAATAGTTTATAGCTTTTATTTAATTTTATTAACGTTATGCTTTCATACTATTTAAGTGTAGTTGGTATAAGGATGATATAGGGTAAATTGTTGTCCACCTAATTTGACAATATATAAGAGAGCGGTTTCTTATGGTTTACTCACGATCCACCACTGCGTGAAATACACTTTATGCCACACATTTGATAGGGAGTGAGGGGTGAGAAAGGAGTAATCGATACCTTGAACAATAAAGGTCATATTTCTTCAATGCCTTCACCCTGACACAAAGAACAACCGAGCTCAGAGACCCATTTAATCTATTTTTCAGTCTTCCACGTCTTTAAACTTTTATCTGACAAGAAGAAAGGGAAAATTTATGTTGTTGTTGTTATGTCGCACCTTGTAGACAATGGATATTCTTTGTCATATTTACTTACAGTAAATTTGAGCTCATAGAGTGTATCGATATTTAACTTACAATATACCGCCAAAAACCATATATTTATCACTTTGATTAGGTGTGTTCTTTAAAAAAAAACACACACACCATATATTAGTGTTATGTATTGAGTCTGGTTCATGTGTTCTACTTAGAATAAAATAGGACTAGGTCACTAAAATCTAATACACAGATTTTTATTTGTATTCTCCGTTTCTTAGTACTCATCAAAGCTATCCGCGTATTTACACTTATGTGGCAAGGAAGAGGAAAATAGAATTTAGATGGAGAGATATCCAAATTTCTATGATAAACCATTCAGGAAAATACATCCTATTAAACCCAACCAGGATTCTAACCCTGAATTCTTCGTCACCAGCAAACTAGAATAGACAACACTGACGCCTTTATTTGTGTATCTATTGGTGCGAACCATATATTAAATAGTATGAATTTTAAAATATACTTAGAAAGAAGCTTAGCATGTTAACGAGTAAAGCTTGATTCACACGTTCGCCAAAAGTTTATAACATAATCTTATTGCGTTATCGTGAACAAATCAAAACAAAACAAGAACGACACACCTGCAGGTTGTTTGCTAGCATGGTGTGAAGAGTCTCGCATCTCACTTTGTAGGTGCATGCCACTTATTGGGTAGGTTGGTTCTGAAACTTAATTGGGTCTCCAAACCTGATGCTGTCGCTCCGCCAAATGAAATCTCAGATTATTTCAAGTCGCCCTGAACAGGCGACTACCGATAAGATTGAAATCTTGTGATTGATTTAGAGCTCGTCACGTGACCACGTTTTTGCTCTTCTCTTGTTTTTCGGCAAACATGTCAATCAATAGTTACAGATAGGCCCTAAATGGATCAATTTACATTCACATGATGCTGTTGTGATATCTTATTTGATTTATACTTGAGTATGACGTTTACATTCTTTAATTTTATTTAACACCACGTCTTACCACCTGTTCGGGCTATACTTTTAAGTACTAATTACGCTAATTGGTTAGGGGTTGGGAAGGTTTAATTTGTAGAAACTGAATTTGAATTTGCGTGAAGGTAGAGTGAAAAATAACTTAGGAAAAACCACTCCAGTTTACCCAACTGAGATTCGAACCTCAATCTCCCCGTCCTCGGCAGTCTGGATCAACATGAAACTAGCGCGTCAGTCGACTACACCACTGAGGTGGGTTTTACTTTCTTACCTATTTTCTATATTATTTCCTGATTTCCTCCCTCCCCCTCCGTCTTTATATTCGTTCAGATTAAATATTAACTACGATAGTGGAATAGAAATGAGGAAGGTAGAATTTGAGAGAAAACGTTCCCACGTTTTAGTGGAGAAAGAAAGTGAAATCATTCAGGAAAAACAGTATCAGCACATCCAACCAGAAATCAGACCCCGATCTTGCCGTCACGGACAATCCAGTCTAACACGAGACTTGATGCGTTAGACCATGAGACTAACGATGCATGTATTTCCTAATTATGAACTGACTAAGGCCAGGTGCACACATCCGTGTTTTAAACGTGCGGTGACGCAGCGGCACCGGAATTACTGTCTGGGATGCTATAGATTTGATGGGGCACTGCACACATACCCCCGGCAACGTTGCGACGTCGCGCGCCCATCTTGCGTGCATTTCGTGCCGTAGTTCCCCACGACGCCGCACGCCCATCTTGCGTGCGTTTCGTGCCGTAGCTCCCCACGACACCGCACGCCCAAGGTCCCGGGTTCGATTACCCTGTCCAGGTGTCATATTTCAATGTTCAGAATAACAACATAAGTGGTTAACATAAAAACCGGAAATCAATTACCTGAGAGACCATCCAGAGCTGAAGTGAAAAAGTTCCCTACTCTCTTTACAACATGAGAATGTAGATATCTTTACATTTTATAGGTTAATGTAGAGTGATCTCGACACAATGGCTATTGGAAATTGTAGAGTGATTACACATCGAATAAAAAAATATTCATATTAGGGTGATTTTCAACAAAAGGTAACATATTTGGTAATTTTATCAATTCTAGGGCCAAAACCTCTAGGCTCCATTTTTGAATCCAATAGTTTCATGTTTTATAATTTGAAACATAATAGCTAGTTAAATCTAGAAAGTATTAATAAACAGTAATTTACTATGTAAAATTATTATAATCTTCCTAGCTATAACAGGTCTATATAAAGAGATAAAAGTTTGTTATCTATTGAAAGATTTAACATAGTAAACAATTCTAAAAGAATGAATATTGTGTTTTTGTTTATAATACTTTCTTGGTAAAAAAAAAATCAGGTTACAGTATTTATTATTCAAGAGAAATAGATCCACCACAAAAATGGCAAAAGTAATCAACAAAGATTCTTAACCTAAGGTCCAACTAAGCAGCAACAACCTTATGTTCATCTATCAGAGCTCACTCTGAATTCAACACTTCATCAAAGAGAAAATTGATTCACTTAAATGCAGATGTAAAAGATGATATTAGTGTCAAGAATAAATGTGGAAGTATTTTAATTAATCTAAATGTTTTGTCAACTTTTTTACATATAATAGTCAAATTTAAGGGTCTAGGGTGGGGGGAAGGTGATTTGAAAAGGCTGACCGAGACTTGAAATGCTGGTGTAAGAAAGGACAGCGACTGACTGGCATTGCTTGTAGTTCGGATATCTGCAAAATAAAGGATAGCATGGACATAACAAGAATAGTAGTCTCAGGTTAAATGGGAAGGAAATTTTATTCAATTTTAAACTGTTACTAAAACAGCTTTCATAAGTCAGATGACTAGTCAAGTGATCTTCAGCGGCTACTTTCGATAATATCAAAGAATAACACTAATAGTGTATTATCATTCTTACCATTGTATACTGCACAGATACATGTTTTTATTGCAAGTTTTCTGCTAGTCCTTTCTACTAGAATACTATATTAGGGTGTCATTGTACATAATCATCTAATTGCATCTAATTATAACCATTTGAAATACATTTTCAAATAATCTTTTTGAAAATGTAGTTTAACATTCAAAGCATTGCAGGTCAACAGATGCTAATTTGATTGATATTGCACACTAGAATTTGTAACCAAATACATCTTAAACTTAAAACTCACTATGAGAAGGAAACACATGGTATGTACGGTAATTATAACAAGATTCAAGGGACAGGCCTAACTTATCGACCCGTGTGCATTATATGCTCTTAAAGACTCTATCCACTAATACTAGACACTTTCATTCATATTAAAGTCAATAAAGTCAATTTTAAAGAGCTAGAATGTTTATAACAATTATATCACTGGTTTTGTAACCAATTGTTAATTTTCTGTTAACTATCATGAAACTTACACCTATTGTGTATGTCTGTATCAATATTTTTATTAAAAGGTAAATAGTAGGCCTACCCTTCCTTCCCAATCCAAATTAGATTTATAAATATAAATAAACTTATAGAATCTGTTTATGTGTGTGTATATCTCTGTAAATATGAAACTTATAGTCTTAACATCTCAGGTAGCCTACCTGTTGTATCGAGATACTCCAAAATGGTACTGCCAGCAACGGTTTAACCTGTAGACCTTAGAAGAGCAGGCATGTCCGAGTTAAATATTTGGTGACGCTTGGTAGCCGTAACCGCATCTCCATCCCATTCGTAACCAAGATGGTAGCTAAAGTGGGGGGTATGACCTCGACCTTGGGACACGATGGCTTTGTGAGATTTGTAAGGCCCTTGTTCAGTGTTCATCAGATCCAGTGTCTCTTTGACTAGTTCCCTCTTCCTTCTTGAGATGACATTGTTCCAATGTTTGCGCAGGTGAACCAGAGATTTATAAAATAATTCACAAAATAATATAAGCCCTTTCCAATTTGGTCAACTTGGGATGTTTTTGTTATCAAACAAGAAAATATAGTTACTGGTTATTGTAAATTATGATAAAGGCCTATATTAATGAAAGTTCCCACTATATAGCTGACTATATTAATATACTGGTTCTAATAATCAATGTAACATTTTACTAAATTTGTTGTCTCTCTAAACTTCAAGGTAATTCAGTATGCTTCTGTGTTGCAATAGTTTTCTATTTATGAGAATGACTTTGCTTGGTTAGGATTGTTTAGTACTGATCTAGGTTACTATATTCCCTTTGTGACTAGGCCTAGATCTAGTACAAAAATATTATATTGAAGGTTAACTAGCCTAAGATAGTACTGGTCTAAAATGCTAAATCAGGCCTAGTAATACCTGCCAGTACACAACATACATGAAGCTAGGAGTAACGAGTAGGCTAGTTCAATAATATATCATTTACACTCGTTCTTAGGATTTCAAAACACCTTTTTTTTCGACTTATACTATGAAAAAATAAACGCTAGGCCTACAAAGAAAGTGAATAAAACTTATCAAATCTATGGTCTACTCAAGTTAATAGCATACAAATAATGTTTGGTTAATTTGACGTTTGTGTTTACCATAAATAAAAAATAATTTTAGAGATTTGACTTTACTTGTGTTTAGTTATATACACGATCCAATTACTCAAATAACACACGTCATTTTATATAACGTATCCAATTCAAAATAATGTACAATAAAAGTAAACTCACCTTTGGAAACTATCGGAATATTTAAAATTACTAGTAATTTGCTCTCACGCTTTCTTCTTAGCTGCGATGGTCCTGACATCAGTTTTTTTTTAATTCGACAGGTGGAAACCTCCCACTTAATTCCAATTAATACAATTTCTCTTTCTCGCTTCAACACACACCATACGGCATTTCTATCAATGCGTGGACATATTTAAGAAGGCTTGCAAACTTTGGAAGCACAATCGACACTTTAGAAGGCAGTGGCCGTAGAAAATTTTATTTCCTTTCAGGGTGTGGTACTTCAGTGTAAGATTTCTTCACGAGACCTTGAGTGATTCAAGCCAGACGTTCAAGCACGACGTGGCTCCCTTCCTCCGGAGTAGCCGACTCCGCCTTTTCTCTTCCTTTTCTCATACTCCAACATCGTTCTTGCATTTCGGCCTTAATCTTGTCAATAATTCTTCCAGCCAGCTCATCTCATTAGAAAGTAGTTAGAAAAACTTACCTGTACTTTCTCTTAAATCCGCAAAGATGTAACAAATCTGCCACCAATGAGTCTTGAGTCAGTAAACGAATGAATCCAATTTCGCCCTTTTTTTTCTTCAAAATATACGTTTTATACATAAGTTAAGCGAAAATTACAAGTTTTCTCCGATATACATCCATTTTTGATGGCGGCAAAAGATGTACTGTGCTTCATTACACCGTATTGTATGCATTGACTTCGAAAGCCGCTAATGCGCCGCAGAGGCACCGCACTTTTAAAAACAACGGATGTGTGCTCCAGCATTTGATTACTACCAACGTTTAAAAATTACTTTAATTTCTCCGTAGCTCAAATCATGTTATCTACAGCTGTCCCTTTGGATTTATAAATAAATTCATTAATTATACAAATAAATTGTTTCATTCCCGATAGGAAAAAATAAGTTTTTTAACAATAGATTTGTATTTTATTTTTAATCTAAAAATAAAATACACCAAAAACTACCTTATTTCCAATATTTTATTGTTTATTTCTGTTGAATTTTTTGTGTCAGGCTTGGTTATTGACATAATTTATAGTAAATGTTTAAAATTCTTGATTTGTACAAATAAGTTATTCGTCTGTAGATTTGTAGGAAAATATAAATTGTGGTTGGTGGGTGGGCGGGATGGAAGAAGATGGGGAAATATTCTTAGGCAAGGAATACCCATCTATTATCCGACACTGTCACCTTAAAACATGTGTAGAAACTACTTTGTTCTTAGCGAGTGAACCTGTTATAAATTTTAAACTCTTTCCTTTAAACTAAAATTTTTTTTAAACCTTTTAAAACTAAAAGTAAAAATACTAGAATAAGAAAAGAAAATGAAAACGTTTTCTCATAAGGTCTACAATGATTATGCGGTTCTTCTGTAATCAGTCAATTTTTCCAGACCTTTTAACGAGGATGAAGTGGAACGCGCAGGCCAAAGTGAACATTAATTAATTTGCATAAAAACGAAAAGTGGAACTTCAGAAGAATGGAGGAGAAAATTCTGATAATTTATCACAAGTTTTTCCATACCCTCCGTTAAAAAGAAATATTTTTTCTTATAATGGTGAGTTCTTCAAACGAGCATCCTTTTGTCATCTTTTTTTCATTTCTTTATAGTAATCTATTAAAATGTGGTTATATCTTTGTGTTTTTTACTATAGCCTTTAGCCTTTTGGTGGGCGCCAAAGGAATATGAGTATAATTTGTAAACTATACCTTATATTTGTGAGCCGGAATCTAAAGAATAATATATTTCTCAATAATTAATAGAAAAGTTTCTTATTTTTTCTACCTAAAATACATAAAAGAGTCGCAGAATTGGTCACTCAGTAGAAGAAGTGAGACCCGCATGGAATTTTCAAGCCGTTGACAGGTAGATCTGGGTTCAAATCCTGGATAGATATAATTAGTTTTTTTTAAATATGTGATTTATCATCATGTTCTTTCGACGCCTATGCGGGTGCACTTAATATAAAACATACCCTCATAATCGCAACTTTTTAGATTAAACAACTTCTAGCTTTGGTCTTAAACGCACTAATTATTTGGTTTAAAAAATCCTCAGTTCTACCGGACGAAACTTGAACACTGCCCTTGTTACTGGTAAAAGAGACTAGACAAGCTAGCCAGTCAGCAAGCCCCTTAACAAAAGTTACATATTTAACTTATTGAGAGGGAATAAGTATGTTAATATGTTAGTGACGCTCAAAACAAATTTAAAATAAAATGTTTTGCCAATAAAATAATAATATATTGTCCACTATTTATAATTATATTCTAATTACGATCTGAAGCTATATTTAAACACGGCTAATGTTTCAAACGCCACGTCACTGTACAAATGTCTCATTGTTGCAGATAAATGGCGCTTGAACTTGATCTAGGGATCATAACCTAAATTATCCCCCCACGTCATCCCCCCTTTCCACCCCTTCTTACAAAATGATGACTAGCTCAAAATGTTACATACAGATAGGGTCACCCTTTGGTAGGAGACCCTTTTCTTTCTCTCACGCTTCGGTGAGCCTGAATTCAAAAGACACTTTTCATACATTGAAAAGGAAGAAATGTCATAGCTTTTAGTATATTCTATATCCATCGCGTGGGGGTGTAATTGCCTTTTCAATGCAGTCACTTCTTGTTACATGCCTGTCCGTGAGTCAGCAGTGACAATCATAATAAGCGAGTATATTTTCTCCTGGATAATTCCGCTGGAGTGTCTCGTTTTAGACTAATTTAGAAGAATGTGGAGCTCTTTACTCTAGCATTTTTTCTCGCGCATTTTTTTTTCTTTTCGTCACCATGTTTTAATACCCGTTAGGATGGTACCCATACGCACTCATTACGTTATTGTGTTAAGGTTGATAAAGGCTTAATTTGAAGAAGTATACCTGAACCTGTGTAGATAAGGAGTGTAAAAGAATTTTGATAAAACCCTCTCAAATTCAAACACTGAAATCCCCCTCATAGGAAATCCACTATATTGCGATAGTGACACCTTAGAGTTAGATCATTCTAAAAACAAAGAGGCTTTTTTTTTGTGGTCCACGTAGTTTTTATCACCCATCCACTATTCTTGTATAAACATTAATGGATAA
>CABFOW010000103.1:19793-58639 GCA_902141385.1 Timema californicum | reverse complement strand
TTTGTTGTTTTGTTCTAAAATTCATTAATTACATTATAATTTACCTGTGGATAGTTTTAGAGAATTTCAAATATTTCGAGCTTAGACTATAATATTCATCTCAAAATGGGTATTTAAGATTTGTTTTCTATGATAATTTTTTTTTACATATATAGATTATTTTAGGGTAGTCAACACATAACTTATATTTGAATTTTATTCCCAAGCTTTACACTTCTCTAAATGAGAAAGTTTGTACGAATACTATATATTAACTTATAGCAGTGCAATTCTCGAGAATAGTACTCTCCCAGATCAGTAATAATAATAGTGAAGTGAATCTCCCGTGAGTTCATCATATTGGAATAGATGGTGTGAAGATGTTTGACTAGCAGTCAGAGAAACCTCCTCAAGGCACCGCGCGGATGTAATAGTCTGGCTGCAAACAGAGCCAGTTAGTCACGATCCATTACACCTGCGTTTACCGCGCCCAGCCGCACCACAAGATGTTGATTGGTAAACTACAGGGAGGCGCGCGTGTTTACTGAGCGTAGCGGTATTAGCTCATTACTGATACAGGGCTATTATCGGTCTAATTGGTTCTTAGTCTGGTCCTCGAAACTCTAGGGAACGTAATGTACAGTCCACAAGTTTCATAGCAAAGGTCTTCAAAAATACCCATTTTATTTTACGGTCAACATTGAAAACTTTTTTCTATTTATTTATTAATTTAAGGTATATACAGCGAACTTTATTAATCGACTGATTATATCAGCATGTAGCGTGTCAATCAGATTGATTGAACACCTACAAGGAAAAAGTTAACTATTTATTACTATTCGTGTAATTGGGTGCCACGTTTGAGTTATATCGAGATATTGAAGATAAACTACCTCAAAGTTATACTCTCTCATACAAAAAAATACGTTTAACCCTACGTTCAAACACGTGGATAGTCAAAAATAATTATATCTTGATAATTGCTGGTCTACATATAAAAAAAGAGGACTAATTTTGTTATAGTTATGAATAAGATATGTGAATGCGTGCCCTTGTTATAAGATGGGGTCAGATACAAAAACTTACAGCCGACCATGCGGCCGTCTAGAAAATTGAGAAAATCTACATCTATATTATTTCTTCGCGTAAAGATAACAGTGAAAATCAAATAACTAAATTATTACTGATGCATTTTGATATAGGATATGTGTGTATAAACTCACCCACGGCCAGATGCCTGCAGATATCATTAACTCACTTCTAAAACCAGGATTATCTATAATGGCGGCTCCACGTGGCGCAACTCTTGCCCGCTCAGTAGTGAAGGAGGGGTTGAAATGGAAAGTCGACGCACCGACTCATGCGCAACTCTGCGCCTCTGGTGGTCGACAGAAGAAGCTCGTCAGTTTCAATCTCTTCTCTCTTTCCAATCCTCGTTTATTCTCCCTTATTTTACCTCTGCTTCTTAATTCGTTCTCCTTTATCTCTCTTTCATGTTCGTGTCTGATTGTGACTATATATGGGACGCACCACGAGTCCGATTTTGCAGAACGCCTTTACACAGCCTGGGTACTACAACGAAGCGCTGCCGGTGAACAAAAAAACAAGACTGATCATGGAGTCTGGGTCGTCGGAATCGCCACCATAGCATCGCCGAAGCAGGATGAATCGTCCGAGTCAACGCGCTGGATACAAGGACGCCGCTGCTAGGGTATCGGTATCCAGCGGGGGTCATTTAGTCCCAAGTGTTTAGTTAGAAGATACTTTATTTTGGTTTGACATAATGTAAATAGTCATTCGGAAGTCCTTTTTTTTTAGCAAGAGAAAATGTTTTTTTTTATATCTAGTATCATGTTCAGAACTAGCTAACTTCATTATGCTAGAAGTACCTTGGCAATATTACGCCTTTTTGTCTGATGGTCAAGTCAGATTTTAATGACTCATAAAGTCAAATGCTGAGTGCATTATTGTATTTTTGGACACTGTCCTAACGTTAAAGCCTCTGGCTCGGAAAATGTGAATTTTAGTGTTGCAGATTTACACTAACTCACAAGTTCCTATAAATCTTGAAAAGGAAAAGTAATTCATGACACCCTAAACGTCATGTGCATCAGTGCTTTGTTATTGATGGTTATCGCCAGGAAGTCTGTTTCTTTCTTTTGCCTTACGCAGTGCAGTTGTAAATGATAGAGATTTGACTATGCAGTCAATGTTCATTGAAAGTATTAGTTTGGGTGCGCAACCCGTGGAAATTGACCTATTGTCATAGTGGGGTCCGCGCAAATAATACTATTTTGTTTTGGCCTGTAAATAGGTTCTTAAATTTTGTATTAGTACTAAAGGATGATTATGTACTATTGAATGCTTTGGTAGTACCGTAAGGGAACATGTCCGGCCATAGTACTTTAATGACTCCTGGCCCTTAGCCATCAATCAGCTGGATTCACCAGCCAACTAGCCAACAAATTTGGTGGATCTCTGGTAATATTCAACCTAGTCAAGTGAGACTGTATAAATGTTATATTGTAAATTTGTTCTATATTTTGCTTTAACTAATTCTCAAATTACTCTCCTTTTAGAAATTCTACTGCCTCATGCCTGGCCACTGTGTTGCCCAGGTAGCCTCAAGTAATCAAGTAATCCCTCAAGTTTAATTGCCTTGAGAAGAAATTTAAAATTCTATAATTTTCTGCCTTCTTGTAAAACTTGTACATTTTTATGCTTTTAATGTCTACTAAATAAAACTATTGTCAAATTGAAATGTTCAGTTTTCTAATTTACTATAGTTTAGTAGTATTTAGTTGCAAGCATACGAGAATTTCTATGAGCGAGAGTAAAAGGGTCTACCAATTTACACCCGGAAATGTATCTTCACACACCATCCAGGGTTCTGTTACATGCCACAATAAACATAGGACCGACGTCTTTACTTCCCCTTCGAAGGAGGTTGTGCTACACATTTTCATCGCACAAGAAAAATCCATCGGTCCCGGCTGGGTTCATACCAACGAACATTGAGTCCTGAAACGAGTACTTTACCCCAATACCACTGAGACCAACATTTTACTGCGTTATTAATCTAATTTTATAGGCATAATGACAGACCTTTCATCGTAACTTATGAGAGAATCTCAACATTGTCACTTCGTTTGTGTGACTAAGTTTTTAGCTGAATAATCACGATTGTTTACTGTAACGTCACCTCGTAGTTTACTTTGAGAAAGTGAACTAGTCCTACCAGTTCAATTGGAAGAATCGCTAAATTCAAACTGTTCGTTTGTAAACTATGCTTATATAGTGCAAACACATTTCCTCAACAGCAACACGTCTCTACAGACACTAACGAAACTGAAGGACGTGCATGCTGAGTCATACAGCTCCACTTTGTTTAAAGAGATATAATTATTGTCAACACAAATTGAATGGTCAATCCAATCAAGCTCATTAGAAAATTTGAAAAATTTGGATATTTTAACGCCCTAATCAATGTTAAACTACTACTTATATATTGGTTGGTCACATATATAAGTGAATAACCACCCACTCTCCATGTAAATACGTGTACATTTGTTCTAAATGCTACCTTCATAATGCCTAGAATCTTAGAGTAGTTTTATGGACATCTTGGACAGGTAGAAAGACCTGGAACACGAGGAAAATTATCCAAATACTTTGGTAATTTGCAGTTTTGAGATTGTATACAAGATCAGTTAAAAGAGAAATGTTTACCGCATCTAGTACGGAAGCAATGAATTGGCATGAGAGGTCTACGAGTAATAAACATTATAGGCAGGTGACACAAATAATATTGATTTGATTGATTTGGTTCGGGAGGGGGTGGGTCATGCCACCAAAAAATACCCTCTCTTCAACACGATAATATAACGAAACAAGAGGAAGTGAGGGAGATGAAGGTAGCAAATAACTAATCACATAAAAAAATCATCCATGATATAAAAAAATAGGACAAACGAAGGAATGGAAAGGTAGGGGTTGGAGGGACAATGATATTTGTAACGTACCCATTGGGGACTACTGGCTGAAAGTTGAGGTATTTTAAGTAACGATTGTTCTTTAGGTTGTTAGGTCTTAGGCTCTCTATAATGTTCTGGTAAGAACTTCTAACTACTATAACTCATATAAAAATAAATTATTGTATTAGTGAACATTTTTGTATATAAGATTTATGATAAATGATTACGTTTTATATGCTCCCACATAAAAAAAAAGTCAATTTTACAGTTCTGTCTGTCTGTCCCTGAGATAAGATCTGAAATATTGAATTGGATTTTTGTTCCATCTTGAGATTTTGATGTTCTATGGAAAAACCTCAGAGCTTTGTTTTTGATTCAGCCCTAACCCTTAATTTAAGGGTAATTTACTACTAAAGGAATTTTTCATTAGAAATATTTCGAGAATCTCCAAAGATTTACTGAAAACTAGTATCTGGGGACTAGTTTACATAGTAAACAATAAATAATACATATTTATTTTTCTAAAATAAATTAATTTGAGGATATTTCACTTTTGGCAAAATTTAAAATTTTGAAATTTTTCGAAAATGGCTTTCAAGGCTAGTGTTCAAAATGAATATCTGGAAACGTTTATTAATGATAGATAATAGTATTTTTTTACAAACATAAATGGTTTGAGAATGCTCTAAAATAGCTTCTTTGTTTTTAATTTTAAATTTGTTAAAATGAAACTCTGTTTAAAATTAAGAGTGGTTATCATGATTAACTAGATTTTATGTTTGTTTTTCTGATGAAACATTACTAAAGTTTGGTTTATTGAAAACTCATTTTAGAAAATTTTGCTCTGCACTGCATGAGAAATTTATTATTTGTCTTGTGCTGTTTTTATTACCTACTTCCCAAAGTTGTATTAAAAATATTATATCTATAGTTCAGAAATTATTGATTTAATTATACTATTAGCACCACGTCTTACTACCCGTTTGGGTTATACGCACTTACGCTAATGTGTAATGGTAGGATGATTGTGAGATGAAATGGAGTACCTACAGTTTAACGTGGAATCCGAACCACGGTGGAGACCTGGCATTCCTCACATTCACAAGATGTCTTGTCAGAGGTGAAGGAAGGGTTTGGTAATCAGATAAATCTTTGCCGGGACCGAGGATTGAACCCCGGCCGCCAGCATAGAAGTCTGNTATTATTATTATTATTAGCACCGCGTCTTACTACCCGTTCGGGTTATACGCACTTACGCTAATGTGTAATGGTAGGGTGATTGTGAGATGAAATGAAGGACCTACAGTTTAACGTGGAATCCGAACCACGGTGGAGACCTGGCATTCCTCACATTCACAAGATGTCTTGTCAGAGGTGAAGGAAGGGTTTGGTAATCAGATAAATCTTTGCCGGGACCGAGGATTGAACCCCGGCCGCCAGCATAGAAGTCTGACACCTTACCCCTAGACCACCAGGTCACCTATTGATTTAATTAAATGTTCTTTCAAGAAAAAGTTTATTTTTATTTTAGAGTCCTTCAACTTTGCAATGATAAGTTATTTCATCTTTCAAAGATTTATGAAGATATTATCAAAACTGTAAATTTACGCATAAGTAAAGTTCTGTTAAATTAATTTTAGTGATAAAATGAGATGCTTTATTTGGTTTGTATTTTGAAACATTGTATGAATACGAATTTGAATGAGAAAATGAGATGTTACATTTTATTTGTAATGTTAAACGTTGTATGGGTAAGAATTTTAATCAGCATCATTAGGTCATATTATTTTGAGATATTAGCTTTTATTTATGGTTTTGCCCTTAAGTAAACTTGTCTATCCTTAATTTTAGAGCAAGTTAGAGAATTCTAAAAAGTTATCTGAGTAACTTCCATAAACCCCCGTTTGGTAAGATGGTTTTGGTTCTAGTCCCGGTAACAGGAAGAACCCGATTTGATGGCCGCATGGTCTAACGTACTATTCTCGTATTATACTAGTTTGCAGATGATGGGGAGATCGGGGGTTAAATCCTTGCTGGGTGCACGGAGAGTGGTGTTAATAAATTGTTTTCCTTTCCCCCTCCGCGCAAATATGGGTGCACTTCCTCTAAATTAAACCCTCCTAATCTCTTACACATTAGTGAGATTATTAGACCTATATAGGCGTATAGCCCAAATAACTATTAAGACGTGGTGCAAAAAAGTAACAGACAATGGCATTGCAAAAAATATTGTTTAGGGTTAAGGGGATCATGAAACGTTGACGGTCAACAAAATCTCGAATTCAATTTTTTTTGACGATCATAACACTTTCTCTTTCTGAGGGGAAACGAGAAAGTACAACATTATATATGCGACAATTATTTAAATAATTAGTACCACACGTTAGTAAGAATTTCTCATATAGTGTATTAGGCCTAAATCTTGGGTAAAAAATATTCAAAAATAGGTTTGTGGTAAACTATATTTAAGTTATTGTTTTTTAAATAAAAACAAACAAATAATTTTGTTAATCACAATTTATGTTAAAACATTCTAAGAAAAAAAGTCTGATATTAACGGCTTAATTATGGAAAAACCACACCCATTGTACAAGGCAGTGATTCGAACTATGGCCTTCTCGTTACTAATGATCCAGTTTTTAATCAGTAGACCCTGAGAGATCAGGGTTGGTTTTATTTAAAAATAGGCTTAGTTGTAATTTTAAAAGAGAGTTCTTGCCTATTTATACAAAAGTTGATCTATATTCAGTTAATATAATAAAAACTGTTCTATGCTCCGTATCCTACTACCCCTCCAGACTACTGAATTTAACTAATCTAATCAGTTATGGGAAGCTGGGTGGAGGGATATGGGACATCATTTAGGAAAGAACCCCTTTCACCCACAACAACCTTGTCCTCCCGTCATTGACCAACTAGATCAGATGAGTTTAAGGTTAAGTCCGCAATCCCACCAATGTGGGTAACATTATAAATCAAATTTGTGGCATACGAATGCCTTGGTTTGACCTATATTATGTATAAACTAGGCTCAGGGAAGAGCATGTGAGTTTAGAAACAGGTCTCCCATGCATGGCTTTAGTTAAAGTACCCGAGATTGTAATATCCGGCATGACCCGACATAGCGAGACGGACCTTGCTAAATACAGTAGTACAAACCCTAAAGGCAGGAAATGGCAGCACTTTGCGCCAGAAACGGTATAATTGTCGCTCCGTACCGGCGTTGGGAACCGGATGTTACCACAAGCGCGACCTGTGTTAATTGCTCTTCGATGTACGGAGAGACAGTTGAATTATGGATCTTGCTTCTGTTTCTGGGGGAGTTTCCGCTTGCGCAGGAACAATGTGAACGAAACAATGAGTCCGTTGGAGTTAGCGATGTCTGAGGGGGAGTAGTGACTGGTTGGAGGTGGTGGAGGGGGAGGTTTTAGACGGAGATGGAAGACAACGATGTATGGGACAAAGCTCTTGTGCTGGTGGAAAGGAATTATTTGTTATACATCAAAACTTGAGACGAACAGAAACTTTGTTGGGAATGAAAACGGGAGAGAGAGGGTAAGTAGAAGGATGGGGTTGGAGGGGAGACTCGTTTTGAATTGTAGAATTGTTTTAGAATGTGATTGTGAGGATGACAATGTAAGGGTTTTGTTTCTGTTTCAAAAACTTTAAGTTGGCGGGCTTGTATTTACATTTAAATCTCGACCTTTCTTATAAGTTAATTCTGATAAAATAGCGTAGGGCATATTCTTTACTTAAAAAAGTAATTTTATCTCTAATTTTAATTACAATAAAATATAATCAGTAATAAAGTAACACATATAGGTGTTTACACGAACTTTTTGTCAAACTTGTACAGTCAGATTTTGCTGGTGATGGAGAGGTTGGAGTTCGAATCCCGGCTGGATATACTGAGGTTGGGTATATCTAAATGGTTTTCCACTCAAATGCAGGTAAAATTTTATCTAAATTCTCACACAATTTTCAAATCCCAATTTCATTATTGTAATATAATGCCTGGATGATTAATAAAACGGGGAGTGAAAGAAAAATAACATATATATATATATATATATTTACGGGTGACTATGGGTAATATTATGACCGGGTTTCCGATGTCATCAAAAGTGGTTGAGCTATCTAATAAAAAGATTCTGGGCTGTAGATTTGCACAAAAATCACAAAATGCCTGCTTGGTGGATGGGTTTTACCGTAAGTTATCTGACATGGACAAGCAAGCAAGTTGGAGCAATAAAACTGATTTAGGTGATTTTTCGCTAGATATGGATAGTATTTTTTGTTTGTTTTACTTATGCCATTTTACTTCGAATTAGCTTGAAAGTTATAGTGAACATGCGCATCCAACTTATCTGTTTTAGCGGATGGGTATTTCTTCTTGAAATACGCGTTTGGTCAGCCTCTTATGCAATCAGACGTAGCATCCGAAAGGGGGTTGCCTAGCAGCAAAAGATAACACTGTTTCACATCAAATAAACTATTTTAAGTACTGTAAGAGTAAAGTTATTAAGTTAATAGGGAATGTAGGGGGGTGTAATCAATGTCCCTTCATCAATTAGGGATGCCCTAACACCCTTTACTTGCCACCCTACGTATAACTGATAACGGAAGTGTTGCGTGTCCTTCATAAAATATGTCAATTAAATATTGTTATTTCAGGAGACCCATACATGAGTTAGATAATGAAAATATCAACTTTATGATATAGGATGAGGGTATTTAAAGAGGGGCTTTTAATGAGAACAAGTTGAGGACATGTTTTTATCTCTACATTAAAACATTGAGTAAATGAGGATATAATCTGTTTTCTACTTAATTCATGTTCCCTCCACTTCCCATGCATCATGTCTTAATGTTCGAGTTATTAAATCTACCTACACTGATGCGGTAGGGCTGAGGAAGGTTTAGCTTGTAAGAAATGTATCAGTGTTTTAGTAAAGGATAACTGTAAACTATTGATAAATAAAAATACCCAGGTGAAAATTTACTTAATAAATACATGCTCACATATGCAGAATGATTAAAAATTGGCTTAATCTAGGTCAGCAACACGTATAATATTTAACACTCAACATTTTAGACTAATAATTTAAATATTAGAGGTGTAAAACGCTTGTCTTTATTTAATTTACCCTAGCAAAAACACATATCCAATAATAGTTAGTCTCAAGAACATAAAGGCAGACTCAAAATATCCTATGCTTTTAAGTAAATGAAGTCTGCTCCACAATATTGTAAGGAAAATCTTTTCAACTAAGTGCCGAAACATCTCATGGTAACACCAAAATATAATAATGTTATTATGTATCTTAAGGAGAAACATTCCTTCCTTAAAACGTCAGGAACTTTAATTTTCAGTTTTCATTTAGAGATGCAAAATTTATTTTCAAGTGGCAAGAGTTACATTAAACGAGAAAGGGTGGTCCTTTGTTTTTGAGCATCATAGAATACTTCAAGAGGAACAGTAATTATTTTGACTAGCAACAACAACAAAAAGGCTTGAAACTCAACAAAACTTGTGCTTTTGAGTTTTGGATGTGTGGGTGTGAACTTTTCTTTTTTGATCTTTCAGGATGATCATTAATTTTATTGGAGTGACGGGACGTAATGTGGCTTTGTCGTGTTTTGGGGGATTTTTTCCCGGGGGTTTCTTTTTTTGTCTGTAATACTTAATTTTTCTTCCCTTAATTCATTTTTTTTTGTGGGGGACACTCATTCTCTGTACTCTGACATGTCCACCTTCAAATATTTTGGTTTTCCTGTTTCAAAGGATGTGGTTAGTGTATTAAAATTGCAGTGGCTACATAACCTGACAGAAATGTGAGAAGTGTGTCTTGAATATGAATAATAGCTTTGATTACTCAGTCGGTAGAACACGTGAATTTAAAAATATTTTAAGGTATAATAACCCCACATTTTTTAAAATAAATATAATATTGTTAAAATAATGCTAATAATTTTTAACATCAAGATTGAACGTAGATAAATTACCTTGTCTCTTGACATAATTACGTTTTTTGCCTATAAATTAAATTGTTTTCTTGCTTTGTGTTGTCTTTGATATAAAAAAAGTATCGATCTTATTCCAAAAAATTGATTCTCGTTAGTCACATCTCTATATTTTATTTTAGACCATTTCGTAAAGCTTGGTTGTTAGCCGGTAACACCTTATCCCGACAGCTGTTTCCGATGTTTTCCTCTGAGTCCTTAATACTTGTAGACAACGTTGCAGTGGCGGCGGCGTCTCCTTGTTAATGATAATGGGCATCTCAAGACTCGTTATGAACGGCACCCGGCACTTGACCTCACACCTTGCGTCGTGCTCTCTTGCAGGGGAACTGTTCACTTCATCAGGTGCCGGAGCCAACGAAAGGGAGGTTAGCGCTTTAGCATTAAGAACATCACGTCTTTCAACCCTTTTATCTGTGTTTAAATATCTCATTAATAAATGGTGCTTTAAATACAAGCGTTTGTCCATAGTTTTACTGACATTAAAAACACATCAACACATTCGACAACTTAAAATGCTGGAAAAGAATAAAACTTGAGTAGTGTTTTATGACCAGCTATAAAGAAAGCTCACTACTTACGCTCGGTTTTTTAGACTACTTCGCTCACTGATGATCAGGCATGATGACATATAGCTTACAGTGGCTGTCTGAAAAATAATGAGTACAGCAGAAGTCCCGTCTCGATCCGATTAATACTTTTTGAGTTTGCTGGAAACAAACAAATGACAAACATTCTAAAAATGAATTAGTTGGTGTTATTATCGTTTATACTAACCAAAAGGAGAAAATAACACCACCAACATTCGAATACATGGAAAAACTTAGCTTGTGGTCCCGTTATTAATACGGGGAATTTATAAAGTAACTTTGTAATTTCATATTATATAAAATTAATCTTATGAAGAGGTAACCTTAATCTTAAATAATGTATAAATACTGTTTTAAAATGTGTTACAAAACGGGAAAACTAGGCTGACTAAGATACATTATTAAAATACAGATCATAATACAAATACGTGTTAAAAGCTGGAATTCCTTTTGAAAGTTAAATTATAACTTCTCGATACACAAAAGTTGTACTCTATAGTAATGGTGCTATTTAAAATAAATGGTACGAAACTACGCACGGACTTTCTCACTAAATTGTTTAAAATTGGAGATATCTACTCAAAATATATAATATTATGTGTGAAACTAAAAAATATATACTAACAAATCCGAAAATATTGCGTTATACTAACGTTAAATATTTTTTGACTGCCGGTTTTAAATTTTATAGTTTTATTTTTAAAGAAATAAAGTCCTCGTTTTCATAACTGGACCAAAAACAAAATTAATCTATAATGGGTCCACAAGGGTCAACACTTCGTATTAAAATTTTGACTTCCGTTTTACTGACATTAAAAACACATCAACACATTCGACAACTTAAAATGCTGGAAAAGAATAAAACTTGAGTAGTGTTTTATGACCAGCTATAAAGAAAGCTCACTACTTACGCTCGGTTTTTTAGACTACTTCGCTCACTGATGATCAGGCATGATGACATATAGCTTACAGTGGCTGTCTGAAAAATAATGAGTACAGCAGAAGTCCCGTCTCGATCCGATTAATACTTTTTGAGTTTGCTGGAAACAAACAAATGACAAACATTCTAAAAATGAATTAGTTGGTGTTATTATCGTTTATACTAACCAAAAGGAGAAAATAACACCACCAACATTCGAATACATGGAAAAACTTAGCTTGTGGTCCCGTTATTAATACGGGGAATTTATAAAGTAACTTTGTAATTTCATATTATATAAAATTAATCTTATGAAGAGGTAACCTTAATCTTAAATAATGTATAAATACTGTTTTAAAATGTGTTACAAAACGGGAAAACTAGGCTGACTAAGATACATTATTAAAATACAGATCATAATACAAATACGTGTTAAAAGCTGGAATTCCTTTTGAAAGTTAAATTATAACTTCTCGATACACAAAAGTTGTACTCTATAGTAATGGTGCTATTTAAAATAAATGGTACGAAACTACGCACGGACTTTCTCACTAAATTGTTTAAAATTGGAGATATCTACTCAAAATATATAATATTATGTGTGAAACTAAAAAATATATACTAACAAATCCGAAAATATTGCGTTATACTAACGTTAAATATTTTTTGACTGCCGGTTTTAAATTTTATAGTTTTATTTTTAAAGAAATAAAGTCCTCGTTTTCATAACTGGACCAAAAACAAAATTAATCTATAATGGGTCCACAAGGGTCAACACTTCGTATTAAAATTTTGACTTCCGACTAAAATTTCCGACATTTTGTTAGAGGTTAACAACGTATAGTTATTTCATTGCTATTAAATTCCTCATTAAAAATGTATTCCAATAAAAAAGACAAATATTGAATATTGAGTCTAAAATGATAGAGATAGTTCATTGCTGTACAAACCTTTCCCCTAAGAGGTTGAAGGAAAGATAACATAAACTTTTTGAGAGACTGACTGGCATTGGATAATTATTACGTAAAAACTTAGGTAGTATCTCTGTACAATTAAAGATCACAGAATTGTATTAATATATTTGACAATATCTCCGAAACTATTGGTTTTATAAATATATATTTCAAATAAAAGATTTTTATTTTTAATAGTAATACAGTTTTGCAATGATAATTTATTTAATATTTCAAAAAGTTGTAGAGTTACCGAGATTTCCGCTTCTGTAAAGTACCTTTAAGTTTATTTTCATGGTAACATGAAAGTAGCCATTTTGTTTATAATCTTATTCAACGCCTAGATACGAATTTTAATCAAAATCGCTATAGCAGATTTTGAGGAAACTGAATTTTTCTAGTTTCTCCTTTTACTAAACTACTCTTAATTTTAGGGTTAAGCAGACACACAGATGGCATTGCAAAATCTATTTTCTAGGGTTAAAAAGGTCATCAAACGTCGACATTCATCAACATCTTGGGTTAGATATTTTTTATTACGCTCGCAATACTTTACCTTTAGGGTTCAAAAAGTTAAAAATATATATATATTTGCATATAACTTGAAAATTATTGGGTCTAAAAATGTTTTAAATAAATAATGTCATTATAAATATACCTTCATATTTTCAATGATAAGTAATTTTATATCTCAAGTTACAAAGATATGATAAAAAATATTAGAATCTACGCACATGATCGGGACCCTTAAAGTCATTTTGACAAAACATTTAGAGTAGCAACTTGTTTGTAATATTAATCATTGCTTGGAAATGAAATTTAATCAAACCCGTTAGGTCCAATTGGGATAACATCGATTTTTTTCCTTTTCACCCTTAAAGAAACTACCCTTAATTTTAGGGTTAGATATCCAATATCAAAAACCTCTCAGGTAAACACTATAAAAAAGCCAGGTACCAAATTGAAGCCTTATTGGTAAAATAGTTTAGGCTCTACTCCGAGGTAAACCAAAAAACACTTTTTCGTAATTGGGGGCTTATGAAACGCTAAAATTCATCAAAATCTCGAGTTGTATTTTTTTGACGATCACAATAGGTACTTTTTCTACTTGTAAGATAGTGAGAAAGTAAAAAAGAAAGAAGTTTAATTTAGTATAAATAATTGGTTGTTAAATAGTAAAAACCAATGAAAGTTTGATATAACTGTAACCATATAAAGTATATAAAAAGAATGATTCATTTTCAATATTTTTGGTCTAATTTTATCCACTATTCTAAATCCATCATATTAAATTTTAAATGTCCAGAATTTTAAAGAGAACATTTTTATTAAGACCTATCTCTATGCCAAGTTTTGGATTTCTATGATGTTTAGAAGTTTTCGGATAATTAATGCGGCAGACAAATACCAAAACTATACCGAAATAAGATTTTCAACGTATGGCTGCACTTTGAACATAAATTTCAATCCTAAAATAAATATGTCAACCAATAAATTTGGGAAAACATCTTTGAAACAAAGCATTAATAGCCCATTAGCAGTATACCGAAATAAGATTTTCAACGTATGGCTGCACTTTGAACATAAATTTCAATCCTTAAACAAATATGTCAACCAATAAATTTGGGAAAACATCTTTGAAACAAAGCATTAATAGCCCATTAGCTGAGTTCACAAACGAAATACTTGCCCTAAAAGCAATCATGAGTTATGTAAAAATAAATGTTATACATTGTTATAAAAACATTGAAAATAACAGAATCACAGTTTAACAAGGAGTATAAATGTTCAGACCCTTAAGGTTGTTTAAGTCCATCTTTATGGGTTTAAATATTTCAACTACCTACCATGCGGGAAAGATTTTATTCTATTATTTTAGGAAAGTTTGGGGCCGCTTTCCCACTTTTCCATTGATTAATTTTAAAATTAAGCTGTTGTTTTTTCAGAATGTTTAGGTTGTTCTTATACCTGCTTGACCAACTTCAATCTTCCCCCACAGTCAGAAATATTTTTCTTAGCACAGCGTCTTACTACCTATTCCGGCAATACGCAGATTATGTACTAATTACGCTAATGATCAGGGGAGGAGGAAGGTTGAATTTAGAGAAAGTTTATCCGCATTTGCTTAGTAGTAGAGTTGTAAAACATCAAGGAAAAACTATCCTCAGTACACCCGATCCCGATTCAAACCCCGATATTCCTGTTTAGTCTGTTGCGAGAGGGAAGACTTAGATCATGCAGCCACAAAAGCATGTTCAGTGAAAAATAGCTTTTTACATAAGTCTTGAAAATTTCTAAATCCCCATTTTAGCAAACACCAATTAGAAATTTCATATATTTAGAAACCATAAGGGTATTTCAAGTAATACCACTAAATTGTTTGCATTTTTTATTTTCTATATCTTCTAAAATTATACAGTAGTTTGGATGTGTTTAAGCAACAAACATAGACAACATTTCATTTAGTGTATATAAGTGTGATTTAAACTTTCTAAGTCTCTTGGTTTTGGACTTATGGCACCTAAGCACATATTCACAAACACACAAACAAATAAACATCCTATATTATTTATGAAATTATTTATTTTTGGTTCCCATTGTCAGGTATGTACTCTGGTCAGTCAAAATTTAGTGGTCAAAAGCCATCTTTTTTTTTCAAGATGGCTGCAATGTCTAATATATTACCATTTAGGAACCTTTAAAAGTAGATCCAATGATAAAAAGGCCTAAAAGAAGTGTTTTAGCCACTATCATGAAACAAAATGGTGGACCTAATTTGTAGTAAGCCTATATTATACTAACAGAGTGTCCAAGTTTTATTATTACATTTATTATATTATACATGAGAAATTTCAGCAGAACAATTTGTACAGTGGTTTGGGCGTAATTGAGCAACAAACAAAAGGCATACTTTCATTTTGTATAGTTAGTATATTAAATTAAACCTAAATTAAGATTGACATACAATAGTTTCTCTAAATAATAGCCAAACAAATTTTAATATTTTCATGCTCGTTAGTTCGGCATCCTTCTAAACCTTCAATCATGTGATCTAATACGCCTAATACGTCAGGCTCACCAAAAACTAATGTTTCCCAAAGAAAGTGGCTAGTACCAAGTTTTTTCTTTCTATGTTTCTTTGTTCTTTAGCTACTCGATTGAAAGTCACAATGTCTAATGTGCCAGGTTCACTATGGATGTATAAAAGTAGTCTAAGGTTCACACCCTAATGAGTCACCTAACTATTTATTTAAAGTTTAAAACTGCTTGGCTAGATGAATTTAAAGATACTCTTTCCATTTGACACGTGGTTTAAAGCATAAGGCTCGATATGTTTGATTTTAAAAGAGAACACCCTAGGTGCTCATTTTGGAGTTTCAATAACTAGACTTGAAAATTGCCTCCTCTATATTTTGTCTTGGGCATGGAAGTACTCACATTGGAGGTCACAGGGTTTAAGCCAACAAGTACCAACATAGTCAACTACTCTTACAGTGAACCACTATGGACCAAGTTATTTGGTTCACAATGTCCAAAGCTTATTAAAACCTAAATGTGTTTCCACTTAACCGAATGAGATATGGGTAGGGACATACAACAGCAAATATCAAGTTTATATTAAAATATTTGAAATATATTTTTTAACATTTTAATAGTCAGCTATGCGCTGCTTTTTTCTGTATACTATTTTAATTAATATGTTTGCCTTTTAATGGGATAACTAATCTATTCGTCTGATTATATACCCATGTAAATGTAAGAACAAATCGCACAAAGACGCCGAACTTTACCTAAGTGTAAGTTCTTTTTGTTAAAGAATCACGATGTGTCTATTAATGTGAATTTAAAACAACCAACACAAATCATAGTTTTTCTTTGGATTTAAAGATTGGAATGTTTTATGTTATTTCTCTTGGATTTGGAATTTATTTTATGATCAATAAGACAGAAAAAAAAGGATTTTATATTAATAGTTTGTTAAAATTTACAAATCCCCCATTGTATAGGTAGCTTTCAAAGAATACTTCTATGTTAAAAAGTTAATATATTTGATTTCTGTTTTTTGACACTGGTCCGCTCGCTTATGAGTTAGCGTGATGGTATAGCTTACCTTTTATTGTTAAAGATAAGAAGTAAAAAAGAAAAAGTCCCCTCTAGATCCGATGAGTTATTTTTAAGTTTACTGGAGACAAACAGACGAAATCGAATGTAGAGACAAATGTACCATTTTTATATGTATATATTATCTTACCTTACACGGTTAATTTGTTGTTAGTACCAATTTTATTTAATACTCATTTTACCATTACTTATTAGTACATTTGCCACCATGGTTATTAACGGCTTGTCATAAGAGAAAAGGATGAGAGAGTATTTAAAAGGAAATATATCCATTTTAAATTGGAGAGAGGATGAGAAAACTACAGTGATAAGTACACCCCCTCCATCCAAACGTCTTGATCCAAACATTGAGCTTTCTCTTCAGTAACAGACAATTATAGCATTTTTAGCTCTACTCTTTAGGACAAGTGACCACCGTTTAACGTTCAGGCTGGTAAGATAAACAAAAGCGTTACTAACGACTTAATATAGGTGTACAGGAATAAATAAAAATAGTCAACTAAACACACATTCACATTTATTTCAAGAGATTACATGAAAACCAATCCCATGTTGAAAACCAACTTCAATGAATTTACTCAAGATATGAACCTTAACTTCACCAACAGTGACCAAGTGCGATTATTATCTACCATCTTAGACTACTTGGCCACCGCCGTGAAATATAAATCACGTTAATTTAAAATTAAAATCAAATTACAATTTTTTTCGGACACCTCTTTAACAGGAACTTTCCTCTCCATGACGTCATAGAAGGAAAGGTTGGGGGAAAGAGGAGCTTAAAAAGAAGTTATTTAATACTCATTTTACCATTACTTATTAGTACATTTGCCACCATGGTTATTAACGGCTTGTCATAAGAGAAAAGGATGATAGAGTATTTAAAAGAAAATATATCCATTTTTAATTAGAGAGAGGATGAGAAAACTACAGTGATAAGTACACCCCCTCCATCCAAACGTCTTGACCCAAACATTGAGCTTTCCCTTCAGTAACAGACAATTATAACATTTTTAGCTCTACTCTTTAGGACAAGTGACCACCGTTTAACGTTCAGGCTGGTAAGATAAAAAAAAGCGTTACTAACGACTTAATATAGGTGTACAGGAATAAATAAAAATAGTCATCTAAACACACATTCACATTTATTTCAAGAGATTACATGAAAATCAATCCCATGTTGAAAACCAACTTCAATGAATTTACTCAAGATATGAACCTTAACTTCACCAACAGTGACCAAGTGCGATTATTATCTACCATCTTAGACTACTTGGCCACCGCCGTGAAATATAAATCACGTTAATTTAAAATTAAAATCAAATTACAATTTTTTTCGGACACCTCTTTAACAGGAACTTTCCTCTCCATGACGTCATAGAAGGAAAGGTTGGGGGAAAGAGGAGCTTAAAAAGAAGAAGGATTCAAATATTGGATGACTTAAAAGAAAGAAGAAAATTCTGGGAGCTGATGGAGGAGGCAGAGAACAGGGCGCATTGGCATTGACCCGGCTTAAGACAGAAAAACTGATAATAATAGTAGTAATAATAATAATAACAATAATAATATTAGCACTAGTAAAAAGTAGAGGCATCAATATTTTAATAAATTAATTATATCATTGACACAAAGTAAGTATCAAGTTAATCCACATAATATTTCAAATGTTCAAAATAATTAGTGAGGAGGCTTTATTTTTATGTTTACTAGAATGTATAGTTAAAAAACATTGTCGGACATACCCATTGATTTCTATAAAGTGCTTAGAAAATACCTACTTTAAGGGTTAGTGGCTTAATTAAAGTCGATTTTTCAACTCTGCAGTTATTTGAATCTTCAGATATAAATGTAAAAGTTAAACACTTTGAGCTTACTATATTGTTTCCTATTTTGTGTGTGTGTATTAATTTATAAGTTTAATTAAAAAAATATTTCCAGTTATTTTATAAGATGTGTACGTGTTTTTGCAGATTATTTATGCCTTCTATTATTGTACGCCGAAACATGTCAAGTCAACCTGCCTTTTGGCGTTCAAGGCTTATAGAGAGGAACTAAAATTCAGCTAAGGAACGTTTTATATTCAACATCATTTTATTAACAATTATTCCCTATTCTATATAATTTCTGTTCTATTTCCAAGTTTTACTTGCACAATTAACGTCTCTAACCTCTATTAAAACAATTTTCTGCCTTAATTTCCCTGTTCACTTTCATTGGTTAAAGTTTTACATTTCTTTTGACAATTCTTAATTCACCAACAATATTACCTTATAAATGTTAATTTTAACTCATTACTATACCTAATAGATCTTTCTTTGTAATGTTTTAATGATTAATCTGTAACCTTTGAATGTGTGATTTTCATTTGTATTGTATTATATAATTTTAATGTTTTCTGTATTTTAACTTTATTGTGCTTTTTCTACTCTATTTTACACTCTTCAATAAGAGTATATAGTTATAAAGTTTTCATTATTTATAGGCTTACCAGTATTCAGTTGTTCACTCTATCTGCTCTTCTTTATGATGTAACACACACACACACACACACACATATATATATTCAGACTTGTTATTAACTATATTTTATTTAACTTCTTATAAACTCAATATGTTTTTTGCTAATTAAATTTTTGCTCTCTTAACTTTTTCCTTATATTTCATATCACTTATTATCTTTTCATTTTTAAGTAGATCCTTTTGTTATTGTTTATTGGGCGTTCCTTGAATAATATTTATTATTATAATTCTCCTTACTAATCTTCACGAATGTAACTAATATTCTAATATTTTGTTCATAAATAAAGAAGGAAATGTTTGATTCCCTTTACGTCAAAACAAATTGTCTTTCACAATATTATTTAAACATTAAATTATTAAAGTCTTAAGCCAAACAGAAACATTTTAAGGCGGCTTATAAACTACCTCGCTTACTTCTCTCCAAAGTAATCTCCAAGATCTGAGAGAGAAACTCAACTTTGTTTGTAACAGACGTATGTCAACAAGAAAACGGTAAATTTAATTTGATCCTCCTCTCAAAAGTCTTTTGTGGTATTTAGTTCCTAACAAAGAAGATCTCACGCCAGATAAAGATATTGAGGCTTTGATATTTTTTTTGTAACAACTATACAGTGAGCAAAAAAAACTATATGATTAAATCTTTGACATTGTAGGGTATATTATTTTTGCAAGTTTGTTTTAATGAAAGTATAATTTATAATATCTTTGTTTTGTTTAGGTGACTAAAAGATATTACTTTAAGATCCCTAATTGACTTTCTGAATATTATATATGGGAGAGATTTATTATAAAATGTTTTACAAGTTTACATAGTTTTCAAATAAGAACGACAGAAAAAAAATATTTATTTATAATCATTTTATTTCAAAACCAAACTTGGATATTATTTAACTTGATATATATTTGTTGGTTTGACAAGTAAACCTACTAATACAAATCTTTGTATATGCTTTAGCATATTTTATTTTATTTTAATAGTTACTTATTTTATATGAGGGATATTAGTTAACGAAAATACAAACACATTATTGTTTTGAAGATAGGCTGAACAAATCACCATTAAAAACAAACAAATAACTCTTACCTCCAACTCTTTATAAGCTCTTAGTTTATCTTAGAGGATTTCTGGTTTGATTTAAGAATATGCTGATGAAGCTATTGGCTATTTGTAAACGTTTTCATCCTGTTATCTGAGCTGTAAGCAGCTAAGTGCTAAAATAGGCTGTGTATTATGAAGAGTATTCACACAGGAATTTAAAATAATTTCTTCTGCCAGAAGTGGTTCTCAACACATACACAAATCATAAAGATAAAGCTTACCACTAGTTTAGAAGACCTTTTAATAAACAAGTGATTTGGAATTTACTACGGTTACGTTGGCTAGTGTCTTGTGGAATGAGTTAACTTAATCCATATGGTATAATAATTATGTTTAGAGTGTTTGTGAGTTTTGTTTCAAACGGAAATGAATTTGTGATACCATCAAGATAATAAGAAAAAATATTTAGTTGGCTAAAGTTGTCTTACACGAAATATTCTAAGGTGGTAGAAGAACGCTTTAAAGTTGTTGGGATTGTTTTAGTTTATTAAATGCGTATCGTCGTTGAAAGGTTTTCTCCGAACTTTCTACATAAACAAAATTATAAAATGTTGGTCATGAAGTTTAATTGTTGGGGCGGCTTCTTTTAGGAATCGGAGGGGAGGGAGAAGTGGGGTATGGGGGCTGATAAAAATATATTATTTCAAAAACATTCTACGAATACCTGGCAATAGCCTTTAAATGGAGATTGTCTTATTTGCTGGTTATTAAGTAATTTTAGCTAGAATCACAGAAGGGTGAAATGTTTCTCCTAAATCATTTTACACTCTCCTTCAATTAAAATTCGAGTGCACTTCCTGTAATTTCAGCCTTCATCCTATTGAAAAATGAGTGTAAACTAGCTGGTGTATCCATTCATCATAAGGGGACTCTCTAAAGTAGCTTAATTATTTATAGTAGGCTATATAAAATAAACCACACGGAACAGTAACCAGATCTTAACCTATGTTTGATTATTTGTCCAATATTGGTTAAAATTGTATCACAAAGCTCTAAGAGTAGGCTGACTGGAAAAAAAAATCAACATATATATATATAATATAAATATATGCTTAAAGCTTATATTGCTTTTGACAATTAAGTTATAACTTCACTATAGACCATTTTTGAACTCATGCTTGTTACTGCTGATTAAAAAAAAATAGGAGTGAATTAGTTGTTAAAAATTTAAAACAAATGAGAGGTACATTGTACTGTAATTATTAGTTTAGAAAGTGAATTATGATTTTTTTTTAACTTTTTCTGGACTAACTTTATACGCTATTTTGAATACACCATTATAAATTTCATTTTTCAGACATTTCTAGAGAAAATGATCTTAAGACCCATCAGGATGCCAAATTTTGGATTTATAGCATGTCTAGAAGTCTTCAAATAATTCATGTAGATGGAGAGATATCGAAACTATAACGAATTAGAATGGTCAACATTTTCTGTACTCTTCATATAATTTATTCCTGTACAGTAGTAAGATAGATATGGCCATCTCATATCAAATATCTCAAACATTTTTTTAAATCCTTGAAACGAAAGACTAGTAAGTCCAAAAACTGAGTGCACAAAAAAAAATCAATCCATAAATAAATATTACGACACAATCGAACAAACTTTCTCACAATGGTGTATTATTGCTTTGAAATATAATGTTCAAAAATAATCTTTGAGTAACCTACCCTTAAGCATGCTTTCTTCATAAAACAAACCCGTCATCTTGCTAACAATAATACATGTTCATAAATAAATTTTAAACAAAATTGTTTAAATATATTTAACAAAATTCAAATTTTCAAAACTAAATTGTATGTAAGCTAACTTAAAAATATTTTCTCTTTGTGAAAATAAATACCTATTCTTTTTTATCATAGAAAACTATTCAGAGTCCCATTTTGAATTCAACCTTGAAGATCAATTACTACATTTTCAAATTTTCTATAATTTGTTGTTTTTACTGTTCGCCCGTTCATAGAGGATGGGAGCACACGCAAGCATTTAAATAATACGAGAGATGCTTACTATTCTATAACTAATTTAATGACATGGAATATAAAATATACAATTATTTACAAAAGATGATAGTTGGTGCATGATAACTGCCCTAACACTACTATAAGTTTGACAACATCCTCTGATGAAGTACCGGGCACAACTTCTTGCTAGCTAGTCAGTCAGTTTCCCCTTCATGAGCTCCGAGTCATGAGTTCATCCCTAAATGGAATGTACATGGTCAGTACAGAAGACATTGTTTCAAGACTAGGAATGTAATCGTAAGCTAGGCGGCCGTCTTAAGTTGCAACTATTCCTAGCTTCAAATATGCACTTCTGTAGCTCCACACTCTTAATTATGAGTGTACACTCTGTTTACATATTTGTCACCTTTTGGTCCCAAACATAAGTAAACTACCAGTACCCTTAAGTTAATTTATGTTTAATGATTTGGATACTGAAAGTTTTATAGTGGAGGTCAAACAAATAAAGAGATTCGGGATTTATCAACAAAAGAGCACAAAAACAGAAATATAAATAAAAAGAATAGAAGGAATTATGTGATGTGTCTTACCATTCAAAAATAGTTTTAGAAAACGTGTCCCTGTCGTCTTTTAATTTTTTTTTTGGGCGTGGTTGAGCAACAAACTTGTTCTTCATTGAGTCACAGTCTTTTATAATGCTCTATTCATTGTTGTTCTGTAATCATGTTAATATGTGCTGTGTCTTTTACAAATTTGTTCCAGTGTTTCATAATTCTATATGCTATTGTCCGTCTACTATGTAGCTAGATCATGTTCAATTATACCTATAAATGTTCTCACGTGGAGTTTAAAATTCTCAAGTTAAACGATAATTTATAGGAAATCGAACATAACTTCAGCTATTGGTTAGTAGGCCTACAACTTTTTGGTGTAAAACTGAAAAAATATAGTTTGAAAGATAATATTAGTGACAGAGTAAATGTTAGCGCACAGCTCGATAGTTCACCAACCATTTGAAAATAGGTTGAACCCCACTGATATTTCGAATGATTAGTCTGCGTAGCCTACGAGAATTGACAAGTATCGTCAAATAAGTGAGAAGGTAGTGAGTAATTTAGAGGATTGGTCCATTGTTATATTGGTGTAAGCTCAGTCGACAATAAGGGTGGCTGGTTAAAAAGCAGCTATCTAGTAGAATTTTTGAACTGTTTTACGCCCTCAGGAATTCCACCATACAAGTTAACTTAAAAATAATATACTCCTTTACCACTGACAAAACGTGTATTAATCACAACTTGTAAATGTGTGGAATGCCAGGCCTCCACCGTGGTTTGGATTTCACGTTAAGCTGTAGGTCCTCCACTTCATCTCACAATCACCCTACGATCACACATTAGCGAAAGTGCATATAACCTGAACGGGTAGTAAGACGCAGTGCTAGTAATAATAATAATAGTAACTTAAAAATAGGCAGAAATGCTCTTTGGGTACCCAATTACTAAACAGGGCCTACGTAATAAAGCCTGTCTAGCAGTGACAAAATTGGGTAAAAAGTTCAATGCAATAATTTAAAAGATTTATTTCAGTGGAATGTATATATATATATATTTTTTTTTTAGCGTGGACCGATTTTACACCTGTAATTCCTGAAATCCCCTTTATTTTGGAATGGAAGTAGTTTTCAGTTAATTTAAGTGGTGTTCTCTCAATTACTATTGATTAGTTGCAAGGTCAAACCCAGGACATGGTTGGTATATTTCTGTCCAAGACAGTTTTAAGCTATGACCAATTGTACCATACGTGGCCTTTTTATATATAGGTACAATTTTTAGTATTAAATAAAATTAATTTAGTTCACTCTCACTTTATCCACCTTTAGGTAATAACTTACATAAATATGCCTTTTTTACAAACAAAGCCCAAACTTTTATGTGCTTATCAATTGAAGCTAGGTTTTGTTAGGTTGGTTATTTTTATAATCAAACTGATGTAGATGGGCATAACCATTTATATAACAGCTAAATGCTAGTGCAGTCATTATATTTTTAAAGAACAAATTCACTTAATAAATAAATTTTAAATAAAGCTGTCGATTTAATCTAAACACGATTTTCATGATATAATAACTAAATAAGCCAACATTAAATATCCTGGTTAATAAGACCCAGATATAAAAAATATTAAATTGTAATAAAACATTTCAATATTTTTAGTTTTCCCATAGTTTAAGCATTCAACACGCTCCTAAGCTCCTAAGTATTTTTTTTGTTTCTTTAGCATAATAATTTATATTATTCCCCCTTACATTATTATTATTTTTTCTCTCGTAAATAAAATATCAAACTCCAGTCTATTTTTATTTTGTGTCAGTCTCAAAAGTTTTGTTGCTTTTCACCTCCCCCGCCTTGTTGCATGAAACGCCAAAGACGCTGGCGGCAAATGTTCAATACGGTAACGTCTGTTATATATTTCCTGTTCCTTTTCTCTCTTCCAGCCCACTCCGTTCCCCCTTCCCTCATCTCTTGAACCCGCCATCCTCCCTCAACCCCAGACCTGAGCAATCTGCAGGGTCCTCACTAGCGCGCCCGGCGACTCTGTAATGTACTATAGTGTATTTCATGGCGACAGTCGAATGGCACACTCTCTTCTCTCTTTTCCCCTCAAGTTGCGTCTGACAGCTTGATTTCCCGCCTCACTCGACCATGACACTTTATTTCCCGCCCTTCTCTACCTTCCTTCCCGCCCCCCACCAAACCAGCAAACCCATGTGACCCAAACCAGGCTTAGCGCCAAGTTCCACCTTGGTTGGTTCTCCGTTTGTGGGTCTCATCTGTATGTCGCGGCAATTCTATCAACTATCATACGCGGTCAAGGCGTCACTTTCGTGTAGTATAGTTTACCAGTGAATGGGAGGTTTGGGTTCAGACCCCAGATGGGTTTAATGAAGTGGTTTTCTCAAAATATTTTCCCAATCTTTCTCCATGTAAATGCTGGTATGCTTCTTCTGAAATTCTATAGTCATCCTCCCTGCACCATTAGTGTGATTACATGAGGACGGATAGTTCAGAAGAGTAATAAGACATGGTGCAAAAAGTCCACAAAGTAATTAATGAATTCTCTAAATCCAAGATTGGAAAAGTTTTACGAACACCTAAAGTTGATCTGACGATATCTCTCTCTCGGTTTATTGTTTTAAGTCTAAGAAATATAGTCAATTAAGGATGGAAATATTCCTAATTAGTGAAGATTTTTTTTATGGCAATGTAATTTCCCGAGGGCCGCCTCTAGCTCACCAAGGTTATTTTTATTAATTAGAAAAATAGCAATGAGTAACTCAATTTTATTCTCCAATTCAGAATAATTTGTTCATTGGAACATTAATAATATTTTATTTTTAGACTTAGGACCAATTTACATTATACTGTATATAGTGAGTTAATGAAATATGTTGACAGTCATTTTAGCATCCCAATATAGAATTTGGATTTTTCAAATTTATTTAAATATATAGAAAACATCTAGTAAAATATTTTCTCACAAAGGCAGTCATCATCACACAATCTCTTTCCCTAAATAAATTAGAAAATAAAGTCTTTGATCAACATTATATGTTTATACTTTATTATTTTATTTTATATACTCTAATTTCAATTTCAATTTTTAATATAGGTGTAAATATATGAATAGTGTTTAAAATTAAATTAAAGATATATGTAAAAATGCTTTAACTCAATAATAGCTCAAATTAAACCATGATAAATATTTTAAAAGTATCTTGTAGTTTGAAACAGAAACTATATATTTTACTGAATTTTTATATATAGTATTTCATTTGTGGAATAAATATGTTATCTCCCTTCACCCTTTTTATGTCATATAAAACACCATGAATAAATAAAAAACCTAGTTTTTAGGTAACCAAGTATTTATGTTACTTAACATTAATTAAAATCTAATTAAATACGCATTGATATATTCAAGGTTTGATGTTTAGTGTTAAGAGGCTATGTCAGTTTGTATATAACATAGTAATATTAAATGTTTTGTCATGAAATTTCAACTACCTGTTGGTAATTTATATAACTCAAGTCAAGAGAAGCTGACTTAGCTATCGTTCGTTATAAGATCAAACATAAGCTAACTTCCCCAAGAAGTGAGAAAGAGTAAAGCTATACCTACTAAAGCAATTAATCAACCCTCACTACAAGCATTTATTTAAGGAGTTACGGAGTTAGCCAATGACTGATGTTTATATGTGCTTCGTAGCTCTAGCTTCTCCTAGTAGGAGCTATTAGTAACAAATTCCGCAATTAGGGAACTTATCATTCATGTCCGTTCAATGCCCCAAAATACAGGCGGACATTTCATTCATTTCATTTTATTTCAGGCTGGGTACATATTATTTACTAACATGTAACATGTAGCTGTCATGTAACAGAATTCATATAAAATAAGTGCGACAATGTACTCATGGTCTAACGGTGTTGGAAGGCTCCCGGTTACAATAATACACAATACTACGTTGGCCTCCTCACAGGGGCGTTGACAAACCCACAGTTTGATCACCGGCCAAAGTTACATTATAATTTACTCAGCAACGAGCGACAAAGGACCAAATACCCAATTAGGTCAAGCCGTAGAATCATGAACGTATCTAAATTCCTTAGCACTGTTACAAAGCTTGGACTATTGGAAGAATGGCCTCAAAGTAAGGGGAGTCTGATCACCCCCCTCAAAAACACTAGTCTAAAGGACACAGGGCATAGATTTAACAATAACCAAATAAGACTAAGCAACATTAATTACTCATATTCATTCTAATGATAGCCAAGGGTGATTAATTTATAATTAAAACAATAAAACTCAAGTTAATGAGCCTGCGCAACAATTAATTTTTAAGCTGCAAGTGCGTGAAGATAAAGACTGTCTTAGAATCCGTGAATGAAACACTTCCTAACATGTCAATTTAAGTTGATATAATATTACTTTAACAGACCTGTCTGCGGTGATCTGAAGTAACGTAGTGGCCGACCGACCATCGTATGTGTGGTAGGTGGGACGTGTAGAGTCAAATGTCCGTAGAAGTTAACAGAGAGATTATATAAAAATGAATACAATATTCTGAGAGGCATGCATTATATACCGTCTTGATCAGACGTACATGGAGTGGCAGAGGGGGGAGCAGTAGAAATATGTGGAAAGAACTAGAAGCATTCCGTGCAGTTGGTCAAAGTCCAAACCGGGGTCAGAACGCAGGGCAGCAACGATTGTCGACGATTTGGTCAAACGCGTGTGTGTATAGTGATAGTCAATTTATTTTCGTTCCACCCGACAGCTGCTCCAATGGTGAACCGGTAAACACAATAAACATTGTACTAGTAAAATTTAGTTAATTATTAAAATAGGCTCGGATGTATGTAGCCTGTTACACGATTGTCTATGTTCTTGTGAATTTTCCCCTTACATTGTTTTAATTCGTGGTTTATCTTTTGTTTCTAAAATTGTTTGTTTGAGATATTATCTATTGAGAGTTTTTAAAAAAGGTTTTAATATGTTTATGCTTAGATATAACAGTTTTAAATTATTCTGGAATATGTGAAGCTAAAACATTTTTGAAAACAATCTTGGCTCTTCGTTTTGTTCATAAATATGGATAGGAAGCAATCCTACAACTAAGTTTTAAAACGCATAGGCCTACATATAAGGTAAATTTCTCACTGAACTATATCCAGTGATTTCAAGAGGATGCTAAGTCATCAAGTGACCTTTTAATTTATAATTTGTAGATAGTTTTAGTAAATAAAGGTCAGAATTTTTATTTTATTCAAGCCTTATATTCTTTTCGTGATCTGGAAATTCTCAACATTAGTGAGATCTAAACAATTATTATTAATCCAATTATTTTTTCTGTCATCTATTAACATTTTATCTGGGTTTTATTTTATTAAAAGATTAAATAAACAATATTAATACAAATATTTACAAACCATTTCAATAATACAAAAAGATTGTATCAGAGCAGTCTTGGGAGAAAAAAAATTTCTGGATTCAACATGTAGCCAAGAGGCCCCATGGTAAAGTGGTTATTTCACCATGCTACAAGCCTAAGGTTCGCGGGTTTGATTTCCAACTGGTATTTTGGTTATTTTTCCATTAGGTGAATGACTCACACCAACTCTACAACTTCATAATAACTATCATTACATCCTATCATAACGGTTACAACGTGTAGATAACCTATGACGTACCCTGGGCAACACACTATGCCACCAGATAAACTAGTATTCTACACATAAGTTGACCAAACTAGGATATAGTGCCCCTCACGATAAAAATAAAAAAAATTGATAGCTCCATTCATGTAACTAGAAAATTAAACTCAGTTTCCATTAATAAAAATACTAAATTTATGTCATTGGACTTTTCTAATATCTATACCAATGTTCCAATATTAGAAACCACCAACATCATTAAAGAATCTCTAACTCTTCTGGACTTCAATAAAGATTACATTGATCAAATCTCAAACTTAGTTCAAATTGTGACTGATCAAAACTATTTCCAATTCAACAATAAATTTTATTTCCAAAAGTATGAATTCGCAATGGGATCCCCCATATCATGCCTTATGTCAGAAATATTCATACAAAAATATGATCCTATCATCTTCAATAACCTAAACAATGTATTAAACATTAAATTCTCTTGCAGATACGTTGACGATATCCTAATTTTGTAAGGCAATAACCCCGATCTCTCTGGCGTATCCACTCTAATCAATAACATTCATCCTAATCTCTCTTTCACTATTGAGAATGAAAACAATGGCAGTATCAATATATCCTAAAACCTTAACAACCAATTAATCTATAAAATATATAGGAAACCTACCCATACCGATACCATCATCCCTAAAGATTCTAATCATTCCATTTCTCACAAACTCGCTGCTTTCAATGGTTTAGTTCACCATTTATTAAATATCCCACTCAGTAAATCCAATTACAAAACTGAGCTTAACACTATCAGACTAATAGTCACTAATAATGGGTATTCTTATTCCACCATCTACAAAATCATAAACAAACAAAATAAGATCAAATAATTTTGCAACTACCCTTAGTAATGATAACCACAACAGTTCTAATCACAAAAATAAATGGGTTAAATTCACATACAGTGGTCCTGAAATTCATCGCATCACTAATATTATTAAAAAGTATAATCCCAACATTGATTTATCCACCAACAACACATTAAAGAGAAATCTTAGCAACATTAATCCAAATAAAAATAATGAATATAACAAAAATGGGATTTATAAACTCACGTGTGAATGCAATAGTATCTTCATTGGAAACACGAAAACCGTTAGAAATTTTAGGGTCCGTTATAAATAACATATTTCTGACTACATACAAAACGGAACTGAATCAAAATTTGCAGACCATCTAAAAAACGTCAACCATCAAAAGATTAATGTATGTATGGAACCCCTTCACATATCTCACAAAGGTAATAAACTAAATACATCTGAAAATTTCTTCGTACAAGCAGCTTTATTCTAAAATAAAGCAATCATTAAAGAACAATTACAACCATTTAACCAAATTCTTGGGAACGCATTAACACATATACCTAAAACCATCAAAATCCTATAACCTTGATTATCCTGCTACACTTTCCAACGTAGATAATGACCTGTCCGAGCTGGAGTCGAGAAGAATAGTTTCCAATTCCCTCATTTTTATATCTTTCTGAAATATCTATCCATCCTTGCTCTTACTGATCATCGTACATTCATCGTTTCATTAGTCGTTTCCCTACCAACAGCTAACACCGTGCTCATATTAACTCTACAGCCCGTATCACACGACACTAGCTAGTACTTGAAATCCAGTGTGCTAGCTAGCACGTCATCATCTAGCGTCGTGTGAATCAGAAAAAGTATACTGGTTCTGCCACTTGGTACTGGCTACCATACTAGTTGTGAGGATAGAACATGCGCTATTTTCGTACTAGTTCCGACACTAGTTTGTGTAATTCGACCAATCAATGCCCGCTCAGACTATGTGTAGAGTAAATAATAGAAATGGCGCCGACATGGTCTTCGGATGTGATTTTGTTGTTGGCGGAAAATTATTCTAAACATCCTTGTTTATATAATACCAAATTGCCACAATATGACAATATATTTAATATATATAAATTCTATTTAAAACATGTCATCTAAAAATGACAAACTGTGTTCCAGACCCAATTTTAATCTAAATAAACTTGATAGCATGCCAACCTTGGATTTTTTTTCTAGAATATAAAGTGTGTGTAGGCTTAAAAAAGAACATTTGTGAATCAAGGATACTGTACTTGGACACCCATGGGCTTAGGGGCTTCTGACCACATCGTAAATAAATGAATACAAATTTAGGGAGATACTAAACGTTTGTGTCACCCCGAATGTATACTACCTAACCTCCGAATGTATCATATTTAGCATCCTGCGACCATTATTTCGTCTTTCCCAACAAGTCCCGTGTCCATATTCTTTTTCTTAGGCTCCCTCTCATTTTTTTTCAATATCTTTATTAGCAATTAATGCAGCTGTTGCACCCGAAATTAATCTCTGAAGTTCCATAAATATTTGCACTAGAACCTAGTACCAAACTAGCAGCGTGTGAATACTCTAGTCCTGTTTCTATTATACTAGCTAGTATACAGATATCTAGTCGCTATCTAGCACACTTGATTTCTAGTACGAGCTAGTGTCATGTGATACGGGCTTACGCTGCTATACCGCTATATCGTTAGTCTTTTGTTTTTACCATCAACCCGTTTTTTTCCAACCACACCCTGGTAATTTTCCATCTTGCAATAGTATGCAACACTTTATTTCTGACTCAACAACTTTGGTAGGTTTATTTGTTTATCATATTGTATTTAAAATTCATTTTTATAATATAGTTGCCTGGTTTTTACACTATTATTAAATACATTTTCGTCATGGTTCTTTAATTTCATTTTACAGTGGCCATGAATATGGTATCAAGTATACCGAAACATGTCGGCAGGATTTGAATCAGCATTCTTCTAATCGCTGAATAGCAAACAAAGGAGTAACGGGACTGAAACAAAATAAGACTTGGATTTGATACTCAACATATACTTAAAATAATTTTTCAAGTGTTGTGATGAATTGAAACTTGGTTTTTATCTTTAATTTATTGTCCAATATTGTAATTATATTTTAATATGTTGTTTGTGTATTTTTAGACTTGTCATCAACACATGTTTTATTTTTCAATTTTGTTGATGATGTTATTGCAATGTATGTGACTAACACTATATATGACACTTTGTTGTGCGCTCCAAGCACAATCTAACCAGACGTTCTAACATTAAAGCCATTCAGTTTTAACCACAATTTTTATAATATATTTAATTCATTACATTTTTCAATTTATATGCTGGGTATAGCAATCCTGAGGTTTTATCTAAGTGTTAACCAAAATTTAATGTGATGGTTAAACTCTAGCTGTCCGTATCTTAGCCATAGCATGTAGAATCCTTGAGTTCACGCTAGGCCGTGACACGTTGAATAAAATTAATTCAACAAAAATGTTTATGTCATTCATTTTTTCTCTATTTGTTCAAATAAATGCAATAAAATGACAATTTCTACTCTAAAACTACGCATTTTCTGACGTGTTTTTAATAAGGGATGAGACATCTTAAATTCAAGAGGCCCCACCACACATAAGGTTTTCTAAACTACCTAGTTTTAAATCACCAATGGTCTTGTTCAGGAAAGTATGAGCACAAACGGTGCTAATCGAGTGGTATAAAAATATGTTCGCTAAGTTAACTTATAATACATATAACACGAACCTAATTTTTCTATATGTTGCGGATAAAGGAGAGTTAAAGTCGGCCCACCACGTTAAATGTTATTTTAAAGGTTTAATTTTATAGAACAATTGTCCATGTTCGGGAATGTATGAGCACCAACAATCTTTAAAAAATAAAATCTTAAGCTACGTGGACTCAACCAATGAGCTCAGTGGACGTGGCGTCACAAAGCGCAAAGTGTTGTGAGCTGTAATACGTGCTGGTCTTGTCGACTATAGATATGATGCCAAATCTTGAATTATAATTATTTTGTTTTAGATATTGTTTATAGACGTGAACAGAGAATGAACGGACTCACAACAGGCTTGAACTTTATAGGTTTCTGTCTTCTTTTGAATTTCACTCACAGAGACGAGGCAGTGGTGGAGCTGTTACTTTCAGGTGTCTCTTTTTCTCGTGCCGTTGAGAAATAACACCCTAGAGGAATATTCCCCTGTCCTCCCAACCCGTTCACTTCCCCTGATGGACCCTCGCCCACCCATCCACCTTTTGGACACTAGGAAGTTGGGAGAATATGGTGTGGAGAGAAGAGAGATCGCATTAGAATCCAACTGCTCTCCGATGCCTGTACACTCGTGGTTTATCGAGAGTGGCCCCTTTATTTGTGGGAGGTTGTGGTAGGTTTTTACCTGGGAGATAAGAAGCTTGGGTTCACGACCAAGCACCCATTTGTGCTCTTAAATATTCTATTCAAGTGTATTTCTTTTAAATTCATTCTCTATTTCTTGTTATCTCAGGTTATCTAGATGTTACCGTTAAGCTTTCAATAATGGATTTGAGTTTTTAAAATTTATATTTATATTCTTATCAAATCTTATTAATGGTAATTTTCCCTCTGTCAATCACAATTACAGTTATTCAGTATACCAATGACAAAATAAATTATTCCCTGTCGCTTTCTTGTTCTATTTACTTATTAGAATTCATTTACTAAGCACTATTTTTAGAATTAAACGTGTCTTTAAAACGATTTGCCATATTTTTATCTATCTTATCTCAGCGCGTCTTAGTACTCGTTCAGGTTAATTGAATATAGATAACGATGATGGAATTTGGAGAAGGAATGTACTGTTCAATTTTAGAGGAAAAATACCAATATTTTCGTGGAAGGAGAGGGATAAGCCATTTAGCAAATAACATCCTAAGGACACCCGACCAGAAATCCAACCCTGCTCTCCTTTTCACTGGCAATCCAGTCCAAAATGCGAATGACGTGTCAGACTATGTAACCACCGATGTGAGTGAAAACCAATTAAAAATGTAGCCACCCACATCGGTGGACACGCTGACTAAACGTTAAGCTCGTCTTGTCTGGTTTGCTGATGACAAAGACGTCGGGGATCGATCTCCTGCCAGGTGTAATTATGTGATTCTTTACCGAAATAGTTTCCCACTTTATTTACCCTATTAAATACTGGTACACTTTCTCTCAATTCTCCTCTTATAATCCCGTCTCCCATAAGTAAAAATATATGGGTAGGCACCCCTTAAAGTTGTGCCTGCGATATTGTATGTATTCCTCTATTGTGTACACTTTTCATGTATTTAATAAGTTCACTGAATTTAAGAGTAGATCTATTTAGAGAATTGGGTCGTGTTTCCCGCCCCAAAGCTAAAGAGAAACGACGAACAAATGACAAATGTAAACGCGCACTCGGCCGCCACTTTTGAGAGCCTCGTCATCCCGGAGACCTTTCCTTGACGTCGTGTGCTGTTTCCCTCGCACTTAAGTTCTCTATGATCCGGTTGAGTTGCCTTCCCTTGAGAGCAGACCCTGAACCTTGTACCTGGGTCTATTTATCACGTTAAGATCCAGGCTATGTCTGCGTGTGGTTCTCACTTCATGGCGACAGCAGGGTTGACAACTTTCCTTATTATAATTCCCACCAGACAAATGGTTGACGAGAGGTGATACTCTAGATAGCTTAGAGCGGCCGCCTACTGAGGTGCTGAGACACATTTCATACCGCGTTGTTTAAGAAGTAGTTTGCTATTTTAGAACGTACAAACATTCTTATAAAATTTATATTTTAAGTTTCATACACTAAAAAAATCATTAGTGGTAACATTAACTCATTTTAAACAATTTGTCTCGATAAATTACGCAGCTTTAGATATTTTTAACCATCCTCAAGTAAATTAAGTCGATTTATATTGGTCACAAGAAAAAATTCCAAGATTCTTAGTGAGGATTGCTTTGGTGGTCTTAATGCTTTAGGGCAGCCATCTCATAAGAAATAGCGTAGTGTGAGGTTACTTCCTTTGATGTAGCTGGTTCCTTTAAGGTGGTTTCAGTCCATTCAAGACTCAAAACATCATTTAAGGGGATTTTCAAATGAAAAGTTTTTCAAAAATAGCAATAAAGAGCTTTACACTAATGAACACTTAAGACGTAAACATTAGAATTAATGAATGAAACATATAGGTGGCAGATCATTGTATTTACGGCACTTTCCGTCTGGAGGGAAACACATTTAAATTAAACTCGTTGAAAATTGACGCGTGAACACGGGTATATAACCCAGGACGGAGGCTTAGCGCAACAATGCTCTCCCACAAAGCAATCCAAGATTCGCCTTGTGCTCGGCGCCATTCTTCACTCATAGCTTAAGGCTAGTTTAAATTAATTAGAAATAATACTTAAAACAATTAATTTTAATCCAAAACCTTAGATCAGTCGGTAGCACTTTCGTTCAATCTTCTCCTGTCCCCCACCAAGCCACTGCATCTTACTCAATTTTAATTACGCTAGTGGGGAAGGGATGAGGACCGTAGAGTTTGTAGTGAATGTATCCGGTGTTGTGTGGGGATAGAAATATGAACCATTTTGAAAGAATAAAATCAGTGCACCCAACTGAGATAAGAACCCCGACACTTCCCGTCACTGAAAAGCTAATCTAGAAGAGCTTGACAATTTTTTCCACGTGCCCGCTCATTACGGTTACATCGTATAAGAACACAAATAAATACATAATGATATAAGTCTGGTGATGGTGTAAAGCTGTTTCTTTACTTTCTTCCAATCCCTAAATCCCCCGGGAAACTGTAATCTGCAGAATAAATGCGCTGTGGGGCCCACTTGTTAACAAGACAAATGTGGTGCGGTGAAGATTTTACCCGCGCCACGTGTTTCAACAATCATCCATTATTTCCGTAATTTCCCTTCCCTGTTTTTTCAAAGCTTTACTTCTTTTTCTTTTTATCTTTTATCTCTATCTAATTCTTCCTTTTCTTTAGTGCTCTTGCCTTCTTTAGATTAAATATTTGACCTCAATTTATATCCCTTAACCTTCAAAGTTTTAACGGTCTCAGTTTTACTTTGCGTGAGAATTATTTTTATCTAAGTCTATTTTGGAAATCTGTAATTGTGATTTTAATGGTGGGAAGGGGTTATGGTGGGTGAGTGTAATGGTTAAAGTTAGTCTTTCCCTTTGAAGAAACGATTTGGAAAATCTTTCTTGGTCGAGATGATAAGCGTTATTTAAACCGGACAAAGGCGTCAGTCTAGTTTTGTTTGGTTTGCTGGCAATAGGAAAGTCGTGGTTTAATTTTAAGCAGCTAAATAATGTGCAATTCTACCCCGGGGTCACCGATGGATTTCCTCTTAGATATCCTCGTCATCCCTTCACTAAGTCAATAAACAATTAATAGTGTTACGTTAAAACCTATAACAAAATATTACTTTTATCAGGTTGATTAAAATGATTGTCTTCGATTAATAATGGGGTGACCTGGTGTATAGGCGTAGGTGTCGGACTTCTGTGCTGGGGGTCTGGGGTTCAATCCTTTGTCCTGGCACAGATTTATCTGATTACCAAACCCTTCCTTCACCTCTGACAAGACATCTTTGTGAATGTGGGGAATGCCAGGCCTCCACCGTGGTTCGGATTCCACGTTAAACTGTAGGTCCTCCATTTCATCTCAATATCATCCTACCATCACACATTAGCGTAAGTGCGTATAACCCGAACGGGTAGTAAGACGTAGTGCTAATAATAATAATAATGATTAATAATGAGTTATGAAAAGAGATCATTTAACTATTAAATTGTGTTTGTTCTCATTCAATGAGTAACAAAATAGTGAACTGAGATTAGGTTGTTGTGGTTTTATTAGAATATTAAATGAGTATACAGCTCGAAGTTTGTTCCGATGTGACACCTCATCCATCTAGAGTAGTGTATGCACTAGTCCTATCGGCTGGTTATTATTATTATTATTATTATTATTATTATTATGGTTTAGAGGCCCATCGACACATCGAGGTCACTAGGCGGCTGGTTATTGACACCCGCCCAATCCATCTGAGGGAAAACACATGCACAAGGAAAGTTGTGAATTGCGATAGTTTCCATAAGATTTCCTCAAAAAATTATACTAGTGCCAAATAGCCCACACATTTTGACAGAAAGCTTTCTTATATACCATATAGGGATCTTTTATATGTTACAATAAATCAACATTGGACCGATTATTTTAACTCCACCCCAAAGAAAGTTGTGTTACGGATTTTCACAGCTCCATAAGCATCTGTTAACCTCAGATGGGCTAATACCCCCAAACATAGGACCCAAAGCCAAGCACTTTAGCCCAGGACCACCGAGGTGGTCTAATACCAATATAATGTTCAGAACTTTAGTTCAATTTTCTATTACCACGTTTAGCAGAAAGGTTAGTAATGACTTGAAATGTTCACTATTTGAAGGGTAAGGTTATGAGGGAAGGGGTCTTGTGTTGGTGACAATATGAAAATACCTTTATGAAAATAAGAATGATTTATTTATTTACTCATCACGCACTTGTATGATGTCAGATCTATTTTATGATGTTACACTTATATCTGACAGTGATAATTTTATTATAATTTAGTCGAAATTCATGCAGTGACACGTACGTGTTGAGGACTGGCATTTAGTTTATATTAAATAAATATTATCTACCTTTAGGCCTATATGACCGAGACAGTGACACAATACCTCGCATGAAAAGGCTTCTGAAAAGACTGAGGAGAGGTGTCGTCGTCACCTAGGACTCAGCCTGTCCCAAAATATATTTCTTACTCTTGTTTTCAGAAGGTTTTACGGTTTATTTATTTTACTACTTCAACATACTGCGGTGGTTGAATAGTCTAAATCAAGGTTTGGTAGCCAGTCTATCGCACGGCATAAGAAAGCTACACAGTAGCTAAAAATGTATCTTTGGGTCTTCTTAGCTTGAAAATGTATAAAATTATTTCACATAATTTTTTTAGAGTGGCCAAAATACCCCTGCTCGTTAATAATTGGTAATGTTAATCTGTTCCCGTCTTCGTGACGATGTGTCTAATAAGCAAACGAAGAGAGAGAGAGAGAGATGCAAGAACTAGACATGCAAATGAAGGTTTACACTCTGACATTGATGGCAGATCCAAGCTGTTTTACGTGATTGAGGAAATGTTGCCTATTCAATAATTTAACAGCATAACCATAGAGTATACTTGTGAATTGTCATACATTTATAAATGATTTCTTTAAATACGTCAAACAGAATAACAGTTTCCGTCAATTATGGAATATCAGAATAAGATACTCTCACTCTCAAGTTCTATAAGGAAAATTATTATGTATAGAGGAAGTCATGAAAGTTGTTTTAAGAATTTCTAACAGAATCCAGGCATAAAAACTGGAGATGGAATCAGCGCTCATTCAGAAAAGCTGAACTGCTAGTTTGGAGATCATCTTTTTCACATCAATGTTCACTGGCTAGATCAGGGGTCAACAAACATTTTTTATAAAGAGCCAAATAGTAAGTATTTTAGGCGCTGCTGACCAAAAGGCAAATTGGCGGATGTTTGTGTAGGTTGGGCTACTTAAATAACAAGCAAAAACCAAGTTTTCATTAATTTGTTGGACAAAATGTAAGGTAATAATAATACGTGTAATACTATTGTTTAAAATACAGCTATATCAATGAGAAGAGTAGAATTGAGTTTTTAGATAAGATTTCACCAAATTAGGGTTCAAAGTTAGTAGTACTCCCTATAGTAAAGATTGATTACAAATGTTCATTTATTGATGATGACCTGTACTGAGATTTTATGCATTTCATCTTTGAAAATGTTTTTACACACAATAAAAATATAAAATTCTGAGCATATGATTTTAATTGACCATATTCATCTCTTGGAATATATTAATAGAATTATATTAAATTATTCTCTTAAAATTTCCCTTTTAGCATTATATCACACTGCAAATTAATCTTTTCCAAATGAAGTTTAGAGGGGAGCCTTTCAATTGTAACCTACAGTCATATAAATTTTGAAATATGGAAATGTCTTCTGTACTTGCAATAATACCCAAGTAACGCTGCTGGATTTTAATTTGAAAATATAAAATCCATTCTTAGCTCCCGGGCCGTACAAAAAGAGGTGGTGGGCCTGATTTGGCACACATAGGCCGTAGTTTGCCGACCCCTGGACAAGATAAAGGCAACGCCCCTTGTGATTCAAAGCGCTGCTTCTTTAAATAAAATATTATCTCAAATTAATTTATATGATCTGCTACCCAGACTGGAGGTTTCGGGATTGATGATCTATTTTGAATTCCTTATTAATACCACTGTGGAACTGACTCAATTTCTAACTGCATGGTAAAGGGAAGAAACCATAAATATGATCATATTCTGAAAATTGAAAAATGACACCTGGACACGGGAATCGAACCCGGGACCTTCGGCTTAGTACGCCACTGCTCTTACCACTGAGCTATCCAGGATTCGTCCCGTGCCCATGGTCATTCTTCACTCATAGTTT
>CABFOW010000103.1:0-15520 GCA_902141385.1 Timema californicum | reverse complement strand
TTAAAAAATTTATGGGGGGGGGGGGGTGTAGCATAATAGTTGCCATCATAGAAATGAGACAAATGAGAGAGCAGATACTACACACTCATAAGGTGTTTCACATAATAAAGTGTCGCTCGATTTGCTATTCGACTTCTATAGCAAAGATAAAGGATAAGAATTTGGTGCATGGCGGGTGTGTGTTTTAGCCTCATTTTTGCCAGCTAAATATATCAATAGTGGCTTTTATTTATAAGAGTTAGTATTTTTTACTGGGATATTCTTGTTATGGCGGTTCTTATCTAAGTTCTATCCCTGTATTACAAAACTGCCCAGAAACTCTCCAAAAATGAGAAGTTTACCACTTAATAAATATAAAAAATATTAGCAATAGCTAAAAATCGTGAATTTCTTTTTATCTAGCTTTGACCATAATAAGCACTAAAAATAAACAGTGAAAAACATTCAATTTCAGGAAGATTACTATGCAAATTATCTTAACTGTGCTTCTAGCTCCCTTGAATATCGTATGATACTTATATTTATTTACATGCCTCCTTTCAGTGACTTTGAAGCAACATTGATATTTTTTTATAATACCCTCCCAAATAAACTTGTTCAGTATTTGTATAGCTCTTTTAATTTATTGGGTCAAATCAATTTTTTAATTGTGTCTGGTATTTGATACAGAATTGGTCTTAGTAGCATAATATTTAAGGGATTATTTGTAATCATCTAAAGATAATTATTAACTATCATCAGTGGGAACGTGGACTAAAATGCAAGGCTCATCTATTCTCGTTTACTTGTGATGAAGATTTAGGGGCTCGAATCCTGACTTGATGTACCGAGAGTGTTATTCCCTGAATGTCCACATAAATACGTGTACATATCTTCTAAATTCTACCTTCCCCATTCCTACTCAATATTGTAATAGATATGGATGGACCCTGATGAATTCCCATAATATTTAAGGGACCAGTCCATCGAAATTCTATTGAATTTTATGTTATTTTAACTAAGTCTCCACCAGTTGAGTCTACATCGTCTGAGATAAAGAGATTGACGCTCATGACCATGGCTGAATCTTTCGTCTTAATATTCCTTAACATTGTCCGTTTATATCCTAAGAAGTAATTTTTGTGAGGAAATAAAAAAGGATTGAGATAGAGAATAACAACAAAAACACGTTGAAGTTACGACCCCAGACATCGTAAAAACGGCGACGAATGAACATAGTTTTGCTCGTAAAGTTTGGGGTTTTCAACGTTCATCCCTTACTTCACTCCACCACCGTTTTACAATGCATCTTGGTCTCTTTGTCTGCTTTTATTTCACGCGATTGTGTAAGAGACACAATTTAATCTCGCCCGTCAGGGGGTTGTGTGGGGGTGAACAACTTCATATTCGTATGAAGAAAATATCTCGCACCCTTCTCGTAAGGTTAGTGTAATATTTTATATCTCGTTAGTTTGGGTTTTATCACTAGTGGGATTCATGGGAAGGGGACTCTCTTTGTAAATGTGGGTACATTTAATCAAAATATGGCTTTAAGTTTCGCTGTATTTTTTTTTTTTAGTGCACAACGTCTCATTATCCATGAATACTATTAGAGTATTTACACTCTGGGATAGCGATGAGTAAGCTAGAATTTAAAGGAAAAGTACCCAGATTAGCATGGAAAAAAGTATTGGAATACTGGGGTGTATAGCATATAAAAAAAACCAACCACCAGAACTACCCTTGACTACCTTGACTACCCATCACGGTTAATCCTATCTATAGAGACCATGACATCTCAGACCATGTGACCAATGCTGTGGATATCAACAGAACAGAGTGTACGTACCTGTGTGAAAATACATTTTCAAATATGAAATACGTAGAATATCAATACAGGTCAACATTAGCAGATTAACATTTTGAATCAGTTTTTATGATAGAGCGTACTAACTTTAAGCTCCACTTTGGCGAAATATCTCAAAAAATGCAATTTCATTATTTTCATTAATAGAGATGTATTTCAAACAATTTTATTCTACTTATTATTATTATTACTATTACGTTATACTTTGTTCAATAAATCTGTGAAAACTTGTGCTTTTTTCTGTTATTTATGTAGGGCTACCCACATAAATATTTTCAAGTTTGCCTCTTTAACCACAAAGCCTAAAATATTTATTATTTTGCCCTTTACAAAAAATATTTGCCTAGCCCTGGCTTAGACCATGCGACTGTTAAGGTGGGTAGAAATTATTAGTGGTAGGTTTTCCTCAACATGTCTACCCAACCCACCCTCTTACTCGTGAATCTAACACACTTTATCTAAAACGTACAAATAATAAAAATAATAATTGTTGTAATTATAGTCGGACACTTTATCTTAGCTGGTAGCGCGTCTGCCAACTGAGTAATGAGCTCCAAGTTTGATTCCTGACATGGTCAAAATAACTTAATCGTTGACTAAATTGATATTTCTTTATTCACAACCTGAATTGACAGTCAAGAGGATTGTGTGCTATGACTGTCCTAAAATTAAGTTAGTTTGTAGGGCGTAGGTTATTATAATAATTTAATAATAAGTGTGTTTTATGTACCATTATATATAAAAAAAATTATAATAGCATAGGGATAGACATATACACTCCTGTGGTTGGTTGATTATTTTAAAACTTTTGTGGGATCTTACTTAGAATGGAACCAAGATCCCCCTTATCTTATACTACTTTCCACTGGGAAGAGATTTCATCTCTCCCTTCACTCCTAAATGAATGCAACCTTCCTGACCTATCACAACTAGACAGAACATTCACTGATTCTAATACCCACCATATGAGCCAAGTCATCCTCCTCCCCCTAAAAAATCCACCTATTTTTTGCCACTTCTTATTCAATTGGATTTCCTCTTCCATTCTTCCCCAACTCTCATCTTTTTTTTATCACTTCTTCTCTTTTATATATGTTTCTATCCATGCTCCTCCCCCTTCACTCGAGGTTTTCTAATTTTCCACCAATTTCTTTTCTCGTCTGCACGCCTGCTCTCCTCGTCTGGCTCTGTATCTATCTATTCTAATGTCGCTGGTGGCGTGTGGGTCTCGGTAGCTCGTCAGGTTAAATTGACTCTCAACTCCTTTCTCCATGCCTTGACTGTGTTTCCAATTTTAGAGGAATGAAGGAATGATTTTGTTTGTTTTATTTATAGTTTATTGGGTTTTATCTTGAGTTGAAAGGGTGTAATTAAGATACTCCATTATTTGAAGATATTAATTTTATTTTAGGAAACACATATTTTTAGCTTTTAAAAATCTGCATTTTCGGTACGTGATCTAGATTTCAGGCTTTCATAGTCTTTTTTGCTGATGATGAATCATGAAAGAGTTTATTCAAAATAATTTCTTATGATTAGTTTCCCAGTGCCTCTGTAAGATATAGTACATTTTATATCATTCATAAAAATAAATATGTTTAGCTAGATGCTGATAGCTAGTTACAATGTAGTTTTTTTTAACTTTTACCCTAAACACATTTGATTGTTTATAGAGGGAAATATTCTGGTTTAAATTCTGAAAGTTTTTAAATTGGTTTTTAACCTATAGCCTAAACACATATGATTGTTTACGAAGAAAAATACTAATTTGTTTAAAAGAGTATTAAAAACTTGGTGCTTTTATAATTATATCAGTTTATGACTTACAAAGTAACCATCATGGACACAGCACTCTATATTTCCAAACTCAAGTGTCAGTAATCGTACTACATGAGTAAGAACACAAATCTTTACACAAATACCTTACAACATAACCATATTACTTTCACTTGGGAACACCTTTGTAGCCTATTATAAGTTTGCATTCTAGTCACTCGGCTACCCTCAAGTTAGTGTTGATGTTTATGGACTTTTGGTCACCGAATGAATATATTTTTCATATTTTGGTCCTGTAAATTGGATTCATTGAAACAATCAAATTAAATACAACAATTTTGGTAATTACCATTATCAATTTATTAATCCCTTTATTTTTAACTCAAGTTGACTTAGAACTTAGAACCTGGAACTAAGCGTATAATTAACTCCAAATGACCGTTCAAAATTATGCATAGGAAAAAGTCTAAAGCCTGGTCCACATGCAAGGATTTGTACACTACAACATTTTGCCTGCGCAGTTTGAGACGTTGCAGACAAGATGGTGTGTGTGAACATGAAAATTGTGCAATTATGTCACTGCGTGGATACGGTACATTGATACAAAAAACTGAGACTGATAGAATATTTATCGGTGGATTGCACATGCTTGTCGGTGAGTGTGGACGCCCCCCTCCATATTTTATATACATGTTGTTCAATTTTCCTTATATTTTGGTGCAGGGACAATATTCATGATGTTCAACAACTTTGTTCTATCTTTTTCTTGATTAATATTTTATTGTTCTGCGATGACTGATCTTCGTAAATATTTACATGAGTTTCTCAGGGACACGGGTTATCCCTGACTTTGTGATTTTTAAATAGCTAATAACTTCTCGTGCACTTAGGAAGTTTTATTTTTCTGCAAAATAAATTTAAAAGGTTGACCAGACTAGCACTTCCTCCATGATGGATTCCGTGGAAATGAGTGGGAAAACTGTGTTGAAAACTGGTCTGTGTGGACACCACAGAACTGCAAAGTTTTTTTTAAAAAATTTTGACTGCGCAGAAAGCTCAGTCATAACTGAGTTTTAAAATGTTGTGTGTGGACTGAGGCTCAACATTAATTATCCCAACCATCAGGATTTGAATCAGGGCATATCAGATGATGAAGCCAAATCCTAAAGCCAAATCCTAAAGTTAAACATTTCAATCAATATGGCCACGGGTAAGGCTACAGCACTTCTTCTAAAACATAAATTTTCTTTTAACAAAAAAAAATATAAAAAAACGCTATTTTTTTTACTTAGGTCGATTATTTCTTCCTTTTTTTCGCTGTAATTCTTTATTTTTTCTCTAGGTCTGTGTCACATCAATTTCCAGATTGGCTGCCGTTGGCTCATTGTCTTCATGGCTTGCTAGTTTCTGTTATCCGTGGTATTAGCTGCCACATTTTTATGGTCCTTACCAGCCAGGGCAGCCAACCAACCGAACACATTGTTCTTTTCAGGTTCCGCTCTTACAATATCCCAAGAGAAACTTCCTAGCGGAACAAGCACGTATGTTTTTACGATCGATTCAGCGATTGAAGAGAGTATCTCTTAAGCTATCCGGCAGTGATAGATCTATCTCATACAGTTGAATTAGAAAACTAATACTTATTTGTACACAGAATATCACTATCCATCCAGACTATCAAAATTTAACTACACTAGTGAGTTAAATAATGAAAAGATGTAGATGTACTTGAATTTGCTTTGAAGTACAGGGAAATACACACGAAAATAAATTAAGTGCGCTAATGTGGTAGTGATGAGGAGAGTAGATTTTGGAGGAAATTCGCCTGAATTTGAGTGGTGGTAAAGAGGAAAGCCATTAATTAAAAACAAGTCACAGTACACTCGGCTAGGATTTGAAACCCGATCTCACCCTCACCAGCAAGCCAGACAATATGAGAATGAGATAGTAAAGTAAGATTCACACATGAAGCTAAGCTACTCTATTCTATGTTTTGCTAAGCTATACTATGCTTTAAAATCCCTAGCCAAATATTTAAATGAACACGCTCACACATCAAGCTATGCTGTGCTATGCTATGCCATGCTAAGCTACGCTATGTGAACGAAATCTCGGCCCGGGTGATTTTTACATCCCACGCAAGCTTCTTTTTGTACTGCGCTTGCGCACAACAGTCATCCACTAACAAATGTCCTCCTGGATTTTGGCTTCAATGAGGGATATAAGTCCATCAAATTCTGCTTTAGCTAGCCAAAAACAAATTCTAAATTTTTCAAAATCACATTCTAGATCCAACATAAAATGATAGTATTCATCGCATTTTAATCTCTCACGGAATATATCATGTACCTAGAACAGTTTTTATTCTTCGTCAACCATCACTGCAGATAAAAACAGTCTTTACTCTTCATAACTATCACTTCCACAACAATTTAAATAATTAATATGTTCACCGATACACCTTAAATGACAGAAAGCCATCTTATCTCTACGACTATAAATACTATACTAAACCATTCAACGAATAGCTTAGTACAGCTCACGTGTGAAACGCGCAAGATAAAATATAGTTTAGCATAACATAGCATAGCATGGCGTAGTTTCAGGTATGAATCTCCATTAGTTCATATGCATACTGATGTGGCTGCCTCGTGTTCTGTTCGTACGGAAACCAAAAATAGCCGTATCCAATTATTTACCTTTTTTACAAAAAAATAAATAATTTAACTGTTTGCTCTTTGAGATATTTTTCACGGTTGTTTTATTACCAAATAGGAGTGTGATTTAGAACAAACCTATGTTTACGAATGGCAGTCTACAAAGCTCGTTTCAAACGCTTCAATATGCATTTAAATTCAGTATATTACATCCTTACAGACAACTACAGAATACTTGAGAACCATATTAGATCTTTAAGTCTCGTTGTACAAGTTGCTTAAATGTTTAGCAGAAAGTTATAGCCAAAGAGGATCTTTACAAAATGTCTCAACATGCATTATATATTCAAATACCAAATCAACATAGTTTATATAGCAAAAAAAGAAGTAAAACTTTATCTGGGGTAAAATACAATACAGCGTTAAGATTCAAAATATTAAATTTAAGGGATAACAAAATATTGACCATTACAATTAAATACTTAATCTTCGCATTATCTGAATATATTTAACACGTAAATATCTTTTTCACCTTAAAAAAATATTTTTATTATTGTTCTGTAACGTTCTATGAATCCTTTATAGGATTTTTATGAGATAAATTTTAATTTTTAAATATATGTATTGAATATCGTTCTGTTAAAGAAACAAAGTAAGCACTTTAGCGTGTTCATTAGTGGATATTTATATATTTTGTTATAATCTCACAACGTTTCCAAAGTATTCACATTTAGTCTCACTAAAACACGCGCCGGAAGCACGTGGAATCCACCTCACTTAGTCTAGTTTTCTGGAAATGGTCAGGTCAAGGTTATAGTTCCACCCTTGTGCAATCAGGTTGGTTTTCCTAAATGGCTTTTCACCCTCCCTCTAAACAAAAGTGGGTAATTTCCTCCAAGCTATATCTTTATCCCTTCCCGTTAGTTTAAATGAATGTTAATAGCCCGTGAAAGTAGTAAGACACGTAAATATAAGTAAAAAATATAATATATTATCAGGGATGAGGAAGGTAGTATTTATATTGGCTACCCGCATTTTCGAGCATGGAAAGTGATAACACATTTTGAGATACCACCATCAGTACACTCAGCCTGAATTAGAACCCCAACCTCTCCTTCATGGGCAAAAAAGAGTAGATTAAGCGTGAAAAAACACACGCCAGTGTTTCTGCCAGCCTCTCAGTTCTACTGTTCATGACTGTACACGGCATGAATCTATGATCGTTTCCCTCTGATAACTCCAATCAATCATCCTCCACGTCACAGCGGGATATGAACTGCTCATTTGTTTTCACAAACACACACGCTGGCGTCGTTTTAGTAGAGACATGGTTCGGAAAACATCCGAAACCAAATTACAGATGTATTACTCCCATGGGGACCGCAATTTGATAGTGGCCGGAAGTCATCGATAAAAACCATTAATCGGAGGTTCAATTCTCCGTAAGTTATATTGAATATTGATTTGTTTATAGTTTTAAATAATATCTGGTCATTTTCCGTGGCTAAATGGTTCAACGTGTTGACATACAGCCTGAAAGAACTAAAATCCAATCTCATGGGGGTCTTTTGTTTGGGTGTTCGTGGTGATACGAACTACTTGTTATATAGTTGTGGTGTAGTACACTAACTAGAGTTCCTTGGGATTGATAACTCTTTGAAAACTCAGCGATTAAACGTTATCAGAGACGAAACAAAACATTTATTGTCTTAGTCACGGTTTTATTTTTAGTTTTGTGAGGTTGACTGTATACTTGATTTTTTTTAAAATGAATTTAAAGGGTTATTATTTATAAATACATATTATTTACTACTCGACTTTTTCACTCACTTAAATTAAGAGAGTACACTTACTACTATACCGACAACCTTAGTGTCAAGATATTTAAAAACTGAAGAACAAGACAAACCAGTATACACGTATAAATATCCTCATTAGCATCAGCCGTAGGCAAATAAAGGTCGCTTGTATTTATTTAGTCATCCACTTTGGCCACTCATCTATTTAGATACAATTCCTTGTTCGTTACGTCGCTAACCTGCACAATCAAATCCAAGTTCATTAAATTCACAAGGTGAAAGTAAATCAAATGCATCAACAGTCACTTGGATGTGGGTTAATTCTCAATCCATTGTTTATCACCTGGTCACTACCGAGCCCTTGCTCTACCGATCACAGTTCCAAGCCAACATCCTACCTACCATTATTAAATCAATATTGTTAGCGATTTTTTCTGTAAAAATTTGAGATATACATTAAGTGTCGATCAAAATTTGGTTGATAACTCTCCTATGTAAATACAATTTTTAGCCTGTTTTATTATCAATTAAAGTCACATTTTTCTCTAGATTTGAGCAATATAGATTTTTAACAATATTTACCCAACTCTACTGTCAATTTACTAAATCCTGATTGACTATGTTATAAATACTTTTACAAAACTTTATAATAATATGTAGTAAGAAGCGGAGATAATATTAAAAATATATTAATTTTATTTCATATAATTTAACGTTTTACTATGTCATAAAATAAACACTTTATGAAGAAATGTAATATTTTATATTAATATAAAGAATGTTCATTCATAAATTTATCCAAAATTGTGCACATGGGAAGGGCTTGGTGAAAATTAGTTTAAGAAAAACCGGCTAAGATTAAGAAAGTTGTATAAGTAATGTTAAGTGAGGTAAAAAAAAAAAGAGAAGTTAAGAAATGGTGAAACATTTAGGCCTGTAAAATTATGTGCTCGTAGAGTATAATTATTTACATAATTAAGGATCTGTTGTGATACAGTATGTACTGAATTATACAAAATATCCAATATCTTAATTTTACCAACACCTAAAAGAAATAGTTTACATTTGTGTATTCCTTCTATCAAAATTATTTCTCTTATGTGGAGTCATTGTTTCAATAAACACCAATAGAACTAGTTTCAATGTAATATCTAGTAACTAAATAAATATAAATTACAATCAAAAACATAAAATAAAGTACCTAAATTTAACATTTGAATACAAAGTGAGTAAACTTTATTTTCATAAAAAAACATTGAATTACCTTAAAAAGTATCCAAAGGCATTATTGCAATCAACACTAAAATAAATAGTTTAAATTTGCCATCAAAGAAACAAAATAAATTTAAGGGCCAGTTTCATAGTCATACTTAGTACGCCTCAAGTGCGGCGCTACACTAAGTTCATGACGACACCTACCTAAACTCGAATGAAATGGGCCGTTCTCGCTTAGGAAACAGGCCCATTCCATTCTGGTTTAGGTAGGTGTCGTCATGTACTTAGTGTAGCGCCGCACTTGAGGCGTACTAAGTATGACTATGAAACTGGCCCTAAGTGAAAAATGTCTCTATAGTGAGTGCCAAACGAAATTGTACTGTAGGCTTAGTAGCGAACAGTAGGCAAGGATACTATTCACAGCGCATTAAACACAACCGACAACTTTAATACCAGAAAAGAACTAAACTGACTTGAGGCCCGTGATTTATGCGCGTACAAAGATTCCCGAAGAAACATGAGCTCGCCTCCCCCCCACTGGTCAAATCAAGAGCCATATCTTGTACTCTCACCACGCCACCGCGAAGTAATGCTAACGCCCAGTTATTTTTGTTAACTTTGCTTCGCTCGCTGATGAGATAACGTGAAGTTATACAGCTTACCGTGTTCCCACAAAAATAAGGAGTGCTACAGAAATAATCACGTCACCACTTTATAAGTATTTTTAAGTTAACAGACATACAAAAATTCTAAAAATATATTATTTGGTCTTTTTTGGTATCCAGAAAAAATACAAAATACACAGAGAGACAGACCTTAGAATTTGATTATACAGTATAAAACATATACCTATATTAATAAAATCAGATTTAAATAAAAATCAATTTTGATAGTTCAGGGACCACTTTATTTTAGGCTACTTTTATGTTTTAAAAGATACGGTTTATTTAACGTTGTTTCTCGCGTCAACCTTTACCTACCTACGGTATGGCATTTTGGACTCGAAAGTTCATTTCCGCACTCACAAAAGTAAGCCAAATATCCCTATTTTGGGCCAGTTCTAACCATTCCACCCCATCTCTCTCCGGTCCATTCTAATGTTATTGTCCAATCTACGCCAGTCAATATGCTGATCATGGTTCTAAAATATCCCAATCGCACTGCATGTCCTGGCCACCGTAATCTGCAAGACTCGATTATCCTAGCAAAGTCTTGTGATGAGTACAGGGTATGTAGCTCATCATTATGTAGCATCCTACACTCCCCAGTATCCTCATTCCTTTCTGGACCAGATATCTTTTCCTGAGGATCTGTATTTTGAAATTTAAGTAAAGATATTTTAATTTTTTTATTATGGTAAATGGGTTAAGCCTATACCTATAGATGAAAGACAATCTATTTAACTCAGATATTACTCACTGCATTTCATTAAAAATCATAGTACTTTATTGTTGAATTGTGCACTGTACTCTATGCATTATATAATATTAAGCTTATATCTCCACTTTTCATATTAAATCGTTGTACTTTAATTATGAATTGTGTACTGTACGCTATGCATTGTTTATTATAGGACTTTAATACCTACATTTAATAATAATTTATTTTATTTTAATTGTGAATTGTACACTGTATGCTATGCATTATTTACCATTATCCAAGCGCTATGCACGAATATAAACCTAACTTTATTTATTTAAAGTCTATTCGCCACTGGAGTGGTGGTAGGTGACAGCTAGTAAAATTACCAGATCTACTCTCCTGTATCCATTCACCAAACCATATAATTTGCAAGACCACACGTTGAGTTGTTGTCACTTTTGACAGTCAGAACTTTCACAACAAACAGTTTGGTTTTAATCGTGTATTTATTTTACCGTTTTTACATAAATGAAACAAGAATTTACTAAAATATCACCTTTTGTAGAAATGGCGTCTGTGTTTTACTTAAAAATGCTTTACAAACGACATTAGCTAAAAGTCAGCGTCCTCCTCACAAATTAATATGGTGAACCAATCTAAAGGGAGGCATCATACAAACGATGTTTGGTTGTGCTTATGCATATCTACTTGCCAAATAAAAATGTCTCATTGTAAACCTAATATTTTGTATAGCTTTCTCTTTATGTTACAAAAATATACTTAATTATTTTTTTATTTTGGTGCTAGTTATAAGAAGATGCAAGTGTGAATTTAATAAGTTGCTCTTAATTTTATTATTTCATGCACTCTGACATTTCTATTTGCCACAACAGTGAAATAAAAAATACAATATATTTATTAATATATTTTGTTCTTTCAATAAGCTACGAAATAGCCAATTATAAAGTAATCGTTAGGGAAGTAATATTAAAAGCGTTTTGTAACACTTTTTATTGATAACATGTTATTACTAGTAAAATTATTATTATTTCCAAATGGGTCAACCAACATCAGTGACTCTCAAGCAATGTTTGCAATAAAAAATCTTCTGCTAGCTGTCAGCCCCCATTCTAATGGCAAATTGACTGTAAATCTAAAATCAAATGAAATAAAGATGTGGTAGATTACTTGTGTAGGGTAGATAATATTTTCCAAATAAAAACACATACTAGTTACTAATGTGAAGAATGCGAAACAAACAAAACTATAAAAACAATTTCCACGTTACATTATGTATATTTCTTATTTGTCAAAGAAACACTATATACTTACTAAAGCTCATTCGAAGCAGCCAACCTAACAAAAATATACATTTTTTATTTAATCTTGAATTATTCTGTGACTACTCTTTGGATTTGAAGTTGATTTAGCGATCAATTTAAAAATAAAACTAATGTGGTCTACATTCATTAGGAGAATACACCATTGATTACGTAGTTTGAAACAACATCTTTGAAGAACCATATTTTTTAACAAGCAAAAATATAGCCTATGTTCGTTCTGAGGGTATACGGAACACATGAGTGAAAACCCTGTGTAAATAGGTTCAGCAGTTTTCAAATTTATCGCAAACAAACAAGCAAACAAGCCTCTTTATACAAGTTATATAGTTAGAGGTAAAGCAAACGAAACAAAATACACATTATGTACACGCAAAACCATAAGATAATTGAAAAAATACATATCCAACCAACTTTTTTTCGACATTGATTCACTCAGGATGAGATAGCGTGATGCTGTATATGTAATTTACCCAGTTCCCAGAAAAATAAGGCGTGCAACAGAAAAAGCTACGTTTCTATCTGATGAATACTTTTTGAATTTACTGGTAACAAACGAACTGAAGGATAGACAAAATGTCTGAAAGTGTATTATTTGACTTTCTTGTAGCTTATACTACACAGAAAAAAACTAAATACTTCACAAAAATTCCAGTGTACAGATATATTTTAGAGTTTTATAAATGTATATACTACTATTAATAAAATTTATTCTTGCTGATATTGTATAATTCTGTTTTTACTGCGTCACAACTTAACATTAATTCATATTATTTTTCTCTAACAGCACATTTCTTACATGTGTAAGATTTAGTATATCTTCAACCGTATTTTTCTGTATTATATAACTTGATTTATAATACTTCCATAATCTTAACCAATTTCTCATCATTTATTTTGTTTTAATAACCATTTTCAAATTATAAACAATTTTTAATAAATGTATGTATGAAGATTCTTTGTCTTAATAATATTTATTGAATCGACTCATCAATTGCTTGTTGTAAATCATTGTAAAACAGCAAGCTATGGTAAATCATATATTTATTTAGTGCTAAAGAGGTAAACTAACACAACTTATTCTGATTTGGGTGAATGGGAGTTTATCAATGATTTCCTCAAAGAATTGCTGGTACAGTAGCCCCATGGATTCTTTGGTGCTGACTGACAGCTGACGGCTTTGAAAAGTTACCAGACCAAATTATGTATCCATACGCCGAGCCATATTATCTGCAAAAACATGTGTTTAGCAGCTGTCACTTCTGACAGTCAAAATTTGGGTATATAACTAAATGTTGACTGTCAGAAGTCAGTTGTGAGCTGTCAGTCAGCACCAAAGAAGCCATGGGACTACTGTAGCTCTACTTACAAATCACAGTGCTAATTTGTATCTAGATTAGTCAATGTTAGTTGCCGATAGCCTAAACTGTAAATATGATTATATATTCACCTGGGGGGCACGCGGATAAATCAGTCAGTCTTGGCTAGTCTGATTAGCTGGTGACAAGGAGGTCCGAGCTCGAATCCCAAACGGCTGTAAAGAGGTGTTTATTCCTAGATGGTTTTTCACTCTCCTTGCATAAAAAACAGAGTTTATTTCCTCTACATTCTACCTTACTCATCTTTTCTCTATTAGTGTGAATAATAAGATAATCCAAACGGTAACTATGACGCCTATTATACAAAAATTGTCACATTAAATACATATAATGATAATTCATTTTTATAAAATATTAAGCAATTCATAATCCAAAACACGGTCCCCTTCTTTATTTATTTTAGGCTTCGCTAAGCTTCTTGTAATTTACAAAACAACATCAGTTCAACCACCACCCCCCTCCCCCACCCCATTCCCCTATTTTTATAAAATAAAAACAACCAACTCCAGGAAACTTTAAAACAATGTTGCTTTCAGCACCCAAATTTAAACTGTTGCTCTCCAAAATACCGATAACTAATTATCCGAAACCTTGTGAAACCCAGAAAGAAAGTTAGGACCTACCCAAACTGAACTTGTAGCGTATATTTCAATGTTTGCTTCAGTTTGAACAGTTTAAAATCATTTCAAAACATTTGACAAATAACCGGTGTGCAATCGTGCTAAGTTTTTAACCTTATCTAGTTTGGTTTGCCAGTGACGAGCAGGCTGAAATTTGAAACCAACCTGGGTGAATTGATAATAGTTTCTTATAAACTGACCAAACTCTCCCTAAATGTGAATGGGGGTACATTTATTGTCCTTTGTACTTGCCTCCTCGCCACTCTACTGTTGGGATTATACTCTATCACCCCAGATGGTGAGATGCGAATCAATAAGAATCAACTTGTGTGACTGAGAAAAATGTTTTGTGTTAAAAATAAAGGTAAGCTATTTGATTAATACTTACAACACATCCTACTACCTATCCGCATTATCTGCATATATCGGATATGAATGAGAAACGTAAGGTTTAGAGGAAAATGATCTGCATTTGCTTGAAGGGGGAGAAGTAAACCGCGCAGAAAAATTCCACCTTATTAGAGCTGACCAAGACTCAGATATGATCGTCCTATCACAGTGAAACCAGACAAGATATGACTGATGTATTTATTTGTTCACTTCCCTTCAAATACGAGCTTTCATTCTAAACCCCAACTCAGATGGACTGCGGAGAGAGAGGGGATCTCTCAATGTAAATTAAGACGATAATTTTATATTATTTTATCCACAGGTGGTACCCAACCATCAAAACTCTCCTGGGTCGACCTTGAATTTAGTGTGATCATTGCCAAAAGCTCCGTAAATCAACCCTTCTCTACTGCTGCAGTCCAGGATTGTCATAATACCGGAATTCGATCTCAACTGGAAGCGTAGATGGGTTCCTATATAGTATATAAAGCCTACTATTCCTTCTACCATGTGATTGATTATATGTGAAGTGCCTTCCAAATATGGTTCTCTTTCAATCCGACCTTCTGGTTAGAGCCAATCTCATATAATGACAATATCACCATTCAAGACTTATCGATCTATTGGAGTAATGGTCAGTGCACTTGGCTATGAGCGTAGGGGTCTCAGATTCGATTCCCGGTCGGTTACTGGTGAATTTTTCCAAAACAGGAACTACCCCAACGGTCACCAAGGTTTGGTTGGTTAGGTTTAAGTTCTTCCCCTGGATCCAAATCCTGGTACTATTATCATCACCTCATATCATCGGGACAAAGAAAGAGCTCCGGAAAGAATTTAGGATTAAAAAAATCGGGCATCTCCTGGGCAACGGTATATTAGTACTGTCTAATCTTTCCACTACTGGGTTACGAATGATTTATCCCAGAAGCGCAATTTTTATATATATATATATTTATATATATATATTCATGTATTAATATTTACCAATATATATATATATATTTATTCATATATTACCATATATATATATACACACACACACATCACTCTTTCCAATGCCTTTCTAAAACACCTTGTAGAAAAAGAATGACACGAAGTATTGTTGTTTAAAAAAATCCATCAGTGCCACCCCTTTT
>CABFOW010000102.1:412917-462151 GCA_902141385.1 Timema californicum | reverse complement strand
ATCCAATTAGTGAAGTCTGACTCACTCTTTCTTTGCCTAACTTTACACCACATTAAAACTAAGGTTTGGCCCAACACAGATTTTAATCAGTGTCTGTCAGAGTAGCACCTAAAGCGCAACACCCAAATTTTAATAAACCACAGAAAAGGGCTATATTGTCAAACCTTTATTATATTACATATGGACATTTGGATCTCCAATTAGAAAATACAAATAAGTATTGGAGGTCAACTTTTATAACATTTTACTATATTATTGATGTCATTTTATAGGTATTCATAATACTTATACAAAGTAACAGATGTAGATTCAACATATAAAAATGTGAAATTAGATCTATTAAGTTTTTCTAGATGTCAGATATGTCGATTTATAAGGAAATTGAAGTATATCTACAAATTGTTGTTAATATTGCATGATAATCTTAATGTACAAAATTTTGTCTACTCTAGCTGTAGTAACACTAGCAAGTTTTTTAAAGTCATTACCAAGGCCCATATTTTGATCACTTAAAAGTGATTAAAAATAACTTATAAATGACCAAAAAAATGTACAAAAACTCATAATAAATGCACATGACTAAATCAAACAGGCATTTTACAATTGATGTAAAATTCAATAAAAAGCCTTTAACAACTAAACTCTTGCATTCTACTAAATATAGCTTTAATTTAAGAATATCTGCTTCAGAAGTAATAGCCATCCCCTCCCAACGCAACCCTCTTTAGCTCTGTTTTAGTGTATCACCAGGAATGTGTATTCTACAATCACACTAGCAAAGAGGATACAAATTCATGGCCTATATTATATGCTTATTTTGACAACTTTGTGTAATATTTTTGTTTGAGTATTTATGCATATATAAAATGTCAATAATAGGCTCTATTTAAAAATACACTTACTCAACATGAATGCCTTAAAATGACTCAAAAATGACATAAAGCAAGAAAATGTTACCTTAAATTCCATAATGACAAAAAAACTATAAAATATACATTTCTACAACCAGGAGATCACTTTCATGAACATAGTTTATATACTTAATGAGCATTGTAGGTCATGAACCAAACAAATATGACCTATCATCAAAATCTGGGTCCTGATCATTCATTACTCAATGAGATATTTGACAAATCATAATCATAAATGATTTGTTTTTTTGCATAGTGTTGGGGAGCAGCAAATTAATTGAGGGGTAGCTCCAGCTTTGGTATAGGTGTTTTTTCAACTTTAATAACTAGGGCTGCACCTGGATTTTTTTTAAATTTGGAAGAGGGAAGGCATTAGTTGTCCTATCTATTTACTGGCTTGTGGTGAGGTTCTCAACCTGATCTCAAAGAAACCAGAAATGTTTACTAAAGCATTAGGCAAACTTAAATGCAAGTGTGATTTATTTTTAAGGTACTGAACTAAATCTAAGAATAATATATAATATATTTACATTACCATTGTAGTACCTGGAATAATTAAGTATCTGTGGAATTTCTATCATTAAATAGTTTTGCAAGACATGTTCTGATATAAACATGATTTATTATTATTATTATTATTTATATATATTTTTTTATTATTGTGTTTTATTATTATTATAGCTTTCAGACAATTCAAGTTAAATAACACTTTTAGAGCTTATTCAAATAAATTGAATAACACTCGTTGTTAAGCAGGGACAAACCAACAAATAAATGTTGGGAGTGGATGGTTCAAACTTAGATTAAACAACATCACATTGAGGGAAAGTGAGGATAACTGGTATGAAGGCTTTCAGGAGCAGACTGAAGGGGGTCTACTATTATTTTATATTACTCAACTCTTGTTAGCTTTCATTAATTAAGTTGTATAAAAATCAGTCACAGTAAGTTATTCTTTTGGTTACATTATTTCACTAATTTTTACCAAAGGTACTTTTTATGATTAGTTATCTTTGTGTTGGGGACTACATTGACTTGAAAAAGGATGTGTTCTCCAAATCTCTTTTGGTTGCTACTTGATAGTATTATAATACTTGGAAAAATAAAATGAAAACTAAAATAAAATGCAATAGTAAAATAATACTTAGGAAAAGGTGCGTATTCAGGAGGGAAGGGGATCAAAAGGTCTGTTGACCTCCTTGTGAAGGTTAGAAAATTAATTTAAAAAATCAAAATAAAGTTCAAATTTTAGAAAAAATATACAAAACAGATAAGTTTTACAATATTTTATATTTTTATGTGCAGACATCTCTTAAGCCAGGTTCACACGTGCGTTATTCATCAGCGTTTATTCAATGTTTGCTATGACTCGCAAGTGTGGAAAAAATATTTGTGTTCATGTACGAATACTTTTGTCGTGCAGTTCCGCATAGAGATGGTAGACTACCACACATCAAAGAAAACTAATAATCTCCTGAGAGCTATTCATCCATGAATACCGAATATAGAATATTTGATGTGGACAGCAGGAGCAGCGAAATTGTGGGGGACTCTGCACTCCCCCCTCCCCCCTAGAAATAATTTGTCAGAATTTTGCCAGAGAAGACTGTCTTCAAATAACCACTAGACTAGAGGCATCTAACTGGCAGAAAAAGTCAGGGAAGCAAACCTCTAAATAGCTTCAAGGTCATCTAAATTTCAAAAATGTCTGGGGGAGGACAACTTCAAATAATGTCTAGATGAATGTCATTTTGAAGAATTTTCAGGCGAGGACCAACCCAAATAGCCTAGTTTCTGAAATAATTCAATTTTCAAAATTATGTCAGTGGAAAACCACTTCAAAGATTATCTTCTAGAGGTATATAACTATCATAAAAAATTAAGGTGAAGATCACTCTAAATAGCTTCGAGGGAAATCCAAATTTCAAAAATTTCTAGGTGAGGAATACTTTAATTGGCTTATAAAAGAATCTAATAAAAAAAATCCAGGCGAAGATTACTCATAATTCCTAGATTGAACCATTTTTCAAAAAATTGCTGAAGGAGGGCCACTCCAAATAATTTTTAAAAACTATCTGATTTAAAAAAATTGGAAAGGATGACCATGGATTAAAACATACATAAGATCAGATATGAATGAGAAACTATTAAATTGCTTTAAACAGCATTCTAACACTTTAAGTAACTATGTTATTTATAATTATGACCTCACAATAAAAATGATCTGAATTTGTCCCTGCTTGGAAATAATATAACCATGAATAAATTAAACACAATAATCATTTGAAACCATGTTTACAGTAATAAAAACATGGCAAATATTTAAAATTAAATTACCATATAAAACTGAGTGTAACTTAAGGTAATCAAAATTGTATTGCACAGTTTTAACAAGTGTATAATTGTAAATGATAAATAGTGATTCATTGATTTCGAATCACTACAGTTAACAAGTTATCCGGGGTCAAACTTGTTATTTTATGCTTTTCCCGTACCATTTTTAAGACAAAGTAATTAATTTATGGGGCTGAAATTTAGTATAACTACAGTGAAATAAGATAAATTCACCATAAATTGACACCTGAAGGACTGTTTTGGTCATTTGAGTCATAAAATAAGTCATAAAATAAAGAGCAAATTAAGTATAACAATATTTATTTATGACAAATATATTTGTGAAACCCTATCAATTAAGTTGACATAAAATAACATAAAAAAAAGTATTTGGTAATATATTAACATATTTTAAATTGAGCAACATTCACTGAACTATCCTGATCTTGACATCCTTTTTCTTAAAGTTGACACCTTACTATCCTAAAGTTGACACTTATAAAGAGCATTTACAAAACACTTTTGTAAGCTACCTAGAAAATGTTATATCCATCAAAAGAAATAGGAAATCTCATCTCACCTCTTCTAAAAAAAATATCTTTGGTTCTTACTTCTGAAATGTCATCTTTTTCTGGCCAAACAAATGTAAAGCCTCCTTCTATTATATAACAGGTTAATCAGAGTGCAGAAATAAAATAAAACATACTTAGAATTTTGAAACCTACTTTTTTTAGTAGCATAGGCTACTGGAACCCTTATTCCTGGTTTTATATTTTTGATTAGAAAATAATGCTTTAAAAGATTTCTATTGAATGTCTGTCAGCAAGTCACTCAGACTGACATCACTGTCATCTTCGATCAAGGGCTCATCCGAATCACTTTCCTTAAAACATTTATCTTTTATTTCCCTGAGTGCTGCTTTTTTAGTGCTCTCTTTAATTCTCTTTTATTTTTCCTTTCTTGTTTTTCCTTTTCCTTTATCATTTTTTTAAACTATTTTTCCTGGAATTATATTCTTTCTACATTTTTTGAGTGACAATACTGGGTATGAGTTCTTTAACCCTCTTATTAGAAGATGATGAAATATCATTTGGCCAGAATAAAGCTCTTTTAAAAGAAGATGGTACATCCATTGGGTTAACTGCAGACACATTCTTTCTACTCAGGCTCTGCTCGTTGGTTACTGTTAAATCGGTGGTTTCTTGGTTCTCTAAGTTGTGAAGTACTGGTAATTTTTGATTTGAGACATTACTTTTTGCTGGCTGTTCTTTAAATAGGGTTATTGGTGCGCTTGTTGCTATGACATTTGTTAATTCCTGGTCAACAACTTGGTTCTTCAAATTGTTAATGAGTTAAATAGCTTTTTGCATTTGTTCAGGAGTGTACTTTAATAGCTTTTTTTGGGAGGGGGTAACCATCATAAAGCTGTAAAAAATTAATACATCTTTAGTTATTCGCGTTTAGCATTGTTATTTACTTGATTGACATATGTCAACAAAAGAAACTAGCAAAGATCTTTTATAAAATGGCAATGTTCCTAAGCTTGACATCTCTGTCAACAATAGGAAACCTATTCATTTTCTGTTCCAAAATCTACACAGTTTGAATTGACTGTTAAACCACAGTTTATTGAATCATAACATTATATAGTAACGTTGTTTGAAATATGTTGAAGCTAATTAATATCATGAAACACAAAAATATTCTTCAAAGATGAAGACATACCTAAAGCCAGCAGATCAAAGTATTTCTCAAAATGTAAGGAATTTAATGAAATCCTGAACATATTTGATACTTAAAACAAAATATGACCACAATTTTGAATAAGCAATAGCTGACAGTTGATAACTACAGTCATTAGGCAGAAAACTTAACAAAATACAATTTCCAGCTGAAGTATTTTGCTGAGAGTGCAATCAATATCTCTTATTTTAAAAGGTAATAATAAAATAATGTCAACCTTTGGAGCTGTATCAACATTTGGTACATTTGCCTTATTTATAGTATAAACGATATTAATATTATAAATATTCCAATGAAATATTATAAATATTCCAATGAAATATTAATATTTTAACACATATTAATATTTTCAATACACATTAATATTAATCATAATAGTAATATTATAAATATTTCACTCCGTACACCTCTTATGAATGTCTAGTTATACTAAATTTCAGTCTCATACATTAATTACCTTACATTAACAATGGCATGCAAAAAGCATAAAATAGTAATATTATTATATTATGTATTAATATTAAAAATTATAAAGTAAAAATATGATAGTCTAATGAACTTAACTGAACTGCGGCAGAAGGGAGCGCGAGTAATTTTACAGTTTTTAAAGCATCAAATTTTTTTGACCAAAATAAATCAAGTATTTCTCCAGTAGCAACGTAGCGTTTATTTTTCTGCACATTCTAATATCAACCAATCTTGAATATTTGTCAAGGGTGTCCTGGAATGTTGTCAAAACCTTATAAATGAAGAGAAAATGTTTTGATAACATTCCAAGACACCCTTGACAGATATTCAAGATCTGTTGATATCAGCATGTGCAGAAAAATAAATTATTATTATTATTATTATTATTATTATTCAATATTGAATATCTGTCAAGGGTGTCCTGGAATTTTGTCAAAACCTTATAAATAAAGAGAAAATGTGTTGACAACATTCCAAGACACCCTTGACAGATATTCAAGATTGGTTGATATTAGAATGTGCAGAAAAATAAACGCTACATTGCTACTGGAGAAATTATTGATTTATTTTTTCCAGCAAATGTTTATTCTATAAAAACTGAAAAATACTTGCACTCCCTTCTGCCGCACCTTAAGATAAAATGATATGTAAATTAAAACTGTGTATATCATAATCACATTCATTATCACTATCACTTTTGCTGTCTTCACATGGTAGGTGACAATCTTGTGACCTAATATGTCTTCAGGTTCTACAAGGGGACCACAGATGGGGCCTGCGCCAAGGAGATCAAGGGCTGGCGCTTGATGAGCCCATGGACACTATATTTGTGAAGAATGTACGCGAAAGTAGCCCAGCGCATGCAGCAGGACTTTCCACAGGTATATAGGCACTAAACTTAAGGATGGGCGGGACAGTAATAAGTTGGCTATAGCTATTAATTTTTCTGGCTTATTACAAATATACAACTTATATATAATATATATTTTTTTAATCATGTATTTAAGATTCTCTCAATTCACAGGTAATGCACAATGTAGATAGGTAATACCACTCAAACTGGCTATCACATTGTATTGCAGTCTTCCTTTGTTTCCATTTATTTAAGTGAATTAAATTGAGACCTATGAAATAATTTTACCTTATTTTAAATAAATGATACAGTGAACCAACCACACAGACTTTATTGCTACATTATCTAAAAATGGAGGCACTTACTTAAAACTCATAATCAGTGGTGTGTGGTGACTTTTCTCAAAGAGGACTAGGTTTGAAGACACCTTTCATTATGGTGTTAAAGAGGAATACTCTCCATATAATGTACAAGATGATAACCTAGCAAATACACTTTTACAGGTCATAGGGTAGGCAATTTATCTTCCTTCAACTGATTCACAATATTTAGACATGAAATAAACAAACAAATACATAAATAAATAAAACCAAAACACGGACGAAAATAAACACATAAATAATTAAACAATTAAATAAAAAATTAATAGTGGAATCTTGCCTTTATTGGTATATTAGTGCAATCCTTCTGTCACCTTTCTGAATGAATTTGTCGATAACAGCGTCCTAGAATGATTTTTGACTCTGCAGTTCATCTAGCAAGCCTTTCTCGACTGACAACAGAGAAAGTGTGGAGAGCCTATTCTCACACTGGGTGTTACGCACAATCGTCTTAATACGTTTCAAATAAGAAAAGGTGCGCTCAACAGTGGATGTGCTCACTGGTATTGTTGATATCAAACAACATAATTTATATGTTTCTTGGAACGCTTCTTTTGCTAAGTCTGTTTCTTCCAGGAACTTCATAATTTCAGTCACAGTCTTGTCTGAAAAGTCTGATAGTCTGTAAACTGACACTAATTCACTTCAAAAATGGCCAAACTTGAAAAGAGCTACCATAGCTTAACTTAAGTGACAAAAATAAACGTTCAGGAAATTGAGATTTGAAGCTTTGAAATTTTTTTGAATCTAGCAGCTTAATAAATTGCAGCTCATTAAGATCTTGAAAACTCAGCTCCATTTGCCCAACCATGGGGTTAATAATTGCATTATAAAGACGCACATATTTATTTCTTGGATTCAATGAGCCATCTTCTTTACGTCTCTTTCTTTACATCATCTTCTAATTTTATATACGTCTCTTCAAAGTCTTTTCTAGCATATTTGAAGTGAGAAATCGTCTCTTTTACTTTATCGATGCAGTATTTCACATCGAAAGTTTTGGTTTGAATAATTTTGAATAATGTGTTGGTGAGAGAAAAAATGTTGCTGAAAACCTTCAGTAGAAAGGCGAAACCGAAATCTCTCAATGATGACGCATACCCTTTAGCAGTCAAGAAAGCATCAGTATCCCAACTATCTGGATTTTCAGCAATATTCTCAAAAAACTGTATGGTTCTGTTTTATTTTTATTCACCGTGTCCACAATTCTGGAATTATAATTCCACCTTGTACTGACAACTGTTGGAAACTGCTTCTTTACCTCAGATTGATTAAGAGCGTTAATGCATTTCGATAAATGTGAAAAGAAATTTGGAATGCCATTCAATGTCTTAAAAAATATCTTGCATTCTGTTATCTTTTGCAACATTGTAAATGATTTGTTTCACATATATATGATTTTGTTTCATATATATATGATTTTGTTTCACACATATACACAGATGCCTTAGCAAGAAAAAATAATAAAATAATGAAAAAAATAATTTCACTAATGAATACTGAAATGTTGATGCAGCTTTATGCAGTATACAAAATACCTACCTGCTTTCTAATATAATTTATGAATGTTAATAATTGTTGGTGTGTACATTTATATAACTTGTCTTTTCTCCATTATTCCCTTGAGAAAATAAACCTACATATTATCATGTTTAGTTATGGTTATAATCGGTGATTTAGACATATATAAAAATGTATGCCTCTCTTTAAATAAGCTTGGGGGCCCTTGCACTAATTACTCGGATTAATTTTATATTAATTATTTTGGCTGTTACGTAATACTAAGATTAATAGTCCTCAAATAAATTGTAGAATAAACCAACTTTGACTTGTCCAAGGTTGGTTCGTGAAACTCAAGCCCCATTGAAACAACAGTTGTATTCTTTAAGATTTGGTTTTCTTATTGAAAGTGTGCAACTGACATAATTATATTGACCCCTACATTGGTAATCACATTGTCTCTGTTGACATTCTCTCAATAATTTAGTTGGCCAGTGACTAGGTCAAAGTTTAAATTCGGACCTGGTGCACTAAGGGAGGTTTTCCCTGGATTATGTATTCCCCATCCATACCACACTAGTGAAAATGTGTGGTAATCCCAGCCGGGTGCATATATATCACCCGACTTTTATATAATATCATATATGGAGTTCCCTTCTTAGAATTTGGCTACTTACCTAGTTTTGACTTGGATTTAGCTAAAACAATAGTTTATTTTATTTTAAAAACCTTCATCTAAATTAAATGATTAGTTATTATTTCTGACATCTAAGAACACATTTTAGGAACAAATGTATATGTTGTTTTTTGTAACTAATGTGTGCAGGTGACCGAATCATTGCTGTAAATGGCCAGACCATCACCAGCTATACCTACGCACAGGTGGTACAACTGATTCAGCAAAGTGGCACATACTTGCATCTGTTGGTAGTCCCCAAGGAGGATGATATTCTTCAGAGGGTAAGTTAATTAATCAAATGTAATATCATAGGTATTGTTCCCTTAAAAGTTTCTACAAATCCAAAGACATATAAATGTAATTTATTGAATAGAAATTAAAAGGTGGGTATTTTTTTAATGTAAGCATTTATTACTATTGTATAACAGCTGTAACTTCATTACAAAACTAGGCTAGTGGAACAGATGTAGCTAAATTTCTAAGCTAGGTTGATTTTCTCATAAAATGATATGTCAAAACTCTGAAAAGTAGAACTTTTAATTTATGTTATTGAAATCAGGGCTTTGAAGTTGGTTCACCAAGCCTTCAACTTTGATTCCAACTCCTCTAGACCTATTTTTCTACTGTCTGACTCCAACTTCTTCATAAATAACTAATGTGTATTAATTAATAATATATCCTGGTGGCCGGGGTTCAATCCTCGGTCCCGGCAAAGAGTTATCTGATTACCAAACCCTTCCTTCACCTCTGACAAGACATCTTGTGANACCCTTCCTTCACCTCTGACAAGACATCTTGTGAATGTGAGGAATGCCAGGTCTCCACCGTGGCTCGGATTCCACGTTAAACTGTAGGTCCTTCATTTCATCTCACAATCACCCTACCATTACACATTAGCGTAAGTGCGTACAACCCGAACGGGTAGTAAGACGCGGGTGCTAATAATAATAATAATTAATAATAATAACAAATTGACTGCAGTAAATTGCTCTAATACAGATTACTTCTTTGGAATTTTGAATTTATATAAAATAAAAATGTCATTACAAAATACAAACACAAGTCTTAGATAGGTAATATAAACTATTTTTATAATGATTATTATAATTTTTCTATTTTGAAGTCAAAGTCATTACATTTTTAACGGCTCCACCCAAAATGTCTTCCAACTAACTCAACGGCCCTTATTGAAATATAGGTATATACTATGGTAATGTGTATTTTATTTATGTGAAAGGTTTCTCAATTATATACTTCTATAGTTGGTATTGTATGAATGGCTTGGATACCAATATTTTGGAATTTCTATCTATTTTGTTTTAGCAGTTAGTATATTTAAATAAAATGTATTTAAGTCAAAAAGTTTAAGTTAGTTAACACTAGAAGGACGGGAGTTTAGTGTCTACCTTGAAGGTTTGTTATCGATTATTTATTAAGTGGCGTGTTTTTCAAACTTAACCATTTTTACAGTAAGGTATATGTTTATAGTTTTTTTTAATCAAATCAAATTTTCCCTAGCTCAAAAATGAACTAAACCATTATGAATATTATGAAACCTTTAATAAAAATAAATCTTTATAGGCTCATATATAAAATCCATATGGTGTCTGCCCTTCTTGGGTTCCTTCTCCAACTTCCTGATGCCCTAAATAACTGAAATTTGGTATGGACACAATGAAGCGCACCATATTAATGAATAATATCCAAAGCTTTAAAAATACAATGTGGATGATCCAAGATGGTGGATTCAACTTATAAATTTAATTCACTTTGGATGAAATTTGGTATCTGAGAAGTTTGTGGTTTGTATAAAAAATTATATCCGAAAACATGGGAATGCTACCTAACAGGAGTGAACAAACTTTGTGCAGAATTTAAAATTGCACCTATAAGGGACAGGTCTAACCCCTAGTACTATATAATTAAATATAACTTACTGGCAGTAATTTTGTGTATGATTCTGTATCCATTCAAAATCAGCATTTCTGCCAAAGCATTTAGCACATTATGTGTAATGCACATCTCCTGTACTACTTGGGCTGTACACAATATTTGTTCACTGTACGCACTGGTTCTTTGATTTGTTAGAAGCCTTACAGCTCCCAATATAACGTATGTCTTGCCTTAGATATGTCTAAAATATTATTTCAAAGTTGTGAAATGAGTGAGGGCTAGTGAATGGCAGTGTTTGCAATAAACACAAATTATATACATGAAGAGTTTATAAAAAAAAACATTATCATGAATTTTGAGATGTAAGAAACAGCAATAGCTATCACCTTGACCACTTATCGTCATTCTAGGGCATGGGGCTGATCACTTTATTTATAAAGGTATTAAAGGTCTGATTTTTTCAGGGATCCATAAAGTTTGGTTAAAAGTTGGGAAATGTATATGCCATATGGATAAACATTAATGACCTACCATATTTTTAAAAAGTGTTACCATCAGAATGACCAGGTCTGACCTAGTGCTAATCTTAGTTAAATATCTTCCACTTTTTTTTTAGAGAGAGAGAGGAATTACAGCTTTTTCTACGGGTTTATTGAGTTGATTGCTACACATGTGTATGAAAGTTTAATTTAATCTTACATCATAACTTATTTGTTATTAATTTATTTTAGTATTTCGGAGAAACTGCACACAATCCAGAGACTAACCAACGGCCCTTGCGTTTGAAGTCACCCGAAGTGTTGGATCAGCATAGTAAGACTATGATACAACACCAACAGCCCGCATTGTCTACAACACAACATCACCAACACCACCACCACCATCATCATCACCACCACCATCAGCAACACAATCAAAAACAACACCAAACTCGGCCAGCGCAGCAAGATTTGGCGACATATCAGGAGCAGCATCACAGCCGCAGGGGAAGCGAGGGAAGCAAGAGGGAAGGGGGGTATGGGCAAGTGGGGAGGGATTACAGTAGGGGAGTGAACCCGTATTATAGTGGTAATAGCGAGTGGCGGGAAGACATGGTAGTAATTGGGAATCATACACAACCAGTGGTGTCGTTAACACCTTCGAGTGATGGTCTTGGTAATCTTCAGTATGGTAGTTCAAACAGTGTCCCTGCTATCTACTATCCTGGCTCCAGACTTAGTCTGGATGATGGGAGACGAGAATCCTCGGTATCCTTGCCAAATGCGGGCTCGAACAGTGATATCAATACCAGCATGTCTTCCCTCGAATCAACGTCCACCCTTACTGGTGGACAGGACGGATGTAGTAGTGATGATTCTTTGATTATGTCAAGGATTCGCAAAAGTTTTGAACAAAAGGAAGAATTTCTCAGGCGACCAAATCAACCTATTTCTTGGAACTTGCCAAGTTCTCCAAATAATCAACAAAGTGTCCCCCTATCCCCTCGCTCACAAGCCGTTGTAGCAAGAGAATTTTATGCAAGGCCACAAAAGTTTCAGCGACCATTGTGGCCCCCACAAAATCCTTCCACAATAGCCACTACGAATACAACGTGTAGACATCAATCTCCACCGCCTAGAATCACACTTGCCACTGTCAAAACACAAAATATTACAAACAAACCTACACACCAAAGCCTTCGGCGTGTGAAGTCTGACATTGATTCAGAGAGGGACTCTTTGTTGTCTTCATCCCCTTTGCAAAGTAGAGACAACAAACCCTTCGAGCGTGCATCCTCGGAACCTCGGGAGGATCACAACAAAGTTTTAAGAGGCCAATTTCTTTGTGGTGGGCCTGTTACAAATGCTCCAACAACCATAGCAAATCAATATCAAGATGTGCTTTTCCGTCCGATCGTGACTACAACTGGTAGTACAGGGGCGGGAGGTGCAAGGCATGGCAGTGGTAAAACCTCTTTCGTGACTACATTGTCTCGGATCCACGAGAATATTCCCGCCATAGATTCTTCCACAGAAAACACTAGTGGAAACTACACCTCTTCCAACTATAGTGATAATTTAGATAATTCTGTAGACAATTTCAGGGCATCCTCTCTACCACCATCCCTACCCACAGAAAGTGATAACGGGCTATATGGCCACACATCACTTCTCCATGAGGAAGATGCAGCTAGTGATCGATATACTGCACATCCCAAACTACAGTTGGTATCGCGACGAGCGCGCCAATTCGAAACTGGCCAGCTTGTTGATGATGAAGAGGAAGGTGCTGTTGTAAGTGATCGGACTAGTCTATATCGCAGTGAGCTCTCTCGATTGTCTGCTAAGAAGAGTGTACCTAATGTAGCAGTTCGCAAGAGAGAGTTTGAGTCTCGCAGTAGCTCTGGGAATTCCAGCCTTCGGGATGGTAGGAGGACGCACAGAGAGAGCAGATCCCTGGAGAGTGCAGGTAATTTCATTATTGTATTTTACTATAATATATGTAGGACGCTTTAGACTATTAATTAAAGCAAGTGATGCGCCAAGCTATTCTTACACTTGTATTAACATCAAAGTGTCTGGTATTTATATTCAAGTTATTCTTAATATGTTTTATCTAGCCAAAGGGAAAATCTTCTAATTGAATTTCTCTATATACTTCCTACTAAATCATTTTATAACTTTTACTTTCTATCAAACCCATACATATAATAGAGAAATAATTAATTTATGATCATGAAAAATATACATGTTTTTACTTATTCCATCGCAGAAAGTATGTTTATTGCCAAAAAGCCTGAAAATTTGATTTATGCTGGTTATTTATATAACTGTTCATTACCCTATTATCCAAGTGATTCGACCAATTTTTATTTACATCTAATATCGCTGAGTTCACAGAAGTTAAATTTTGGATATCGATATTGGCTCATCTTTCTACCTTAGGTGAAAAATAATGGTTTTTATAAAAAATAAACAAAGCGTATGAATATTCTTTATCCTTGTTTTTTTATAAATTTGGAAATATCTGTAATAAACTCAATCTCTAAATTTTATGCTAGATATATAAACTTAATTCATACTCATAGTACATAAGCTTTAGGTAATATCAAATGCATTAAGTGTACATTAAGTTAGTTAAGTGCTAAGTGATCCCATGGTATAATGGCAGCAACATCACAACAACCGAAGATGGTGGAGGTAGAATCAAGCGGCTTGTCTGGCAACAGGTCGATACCCATAGGTAGTAAACATCTTCACTGCACACCCCCAAGAGACTTCCAGCAACAACGCACAGGTATACCAATCTACGTGCTTGATCATTGGTTAACACATGCATCACTTGCTCGCACCATCGTTTCACTCTTTGAATGTTTGTTGGTAACTGCACTTATCATATTGTATTCTTTTCTTATCCAGTGTGATATCACTGTCTCATAATATGTTAAATATATGTAGTCTTTATAACTCAAAAACTCTTTCTTTTCTAAGTAAATTTGTGTAAAACTTTCAGAGAACACCTACTTGGCGGATTATACCGAAACATAAAACATATTTAATCATTGTCATCAAAAACATTATTACCATTTTTTGTTGTATTGTGACACTTGTATTTTAATGATAAATTTTAAACTAGATCCATCTTTAGTGCATGTATTTAATCAAAACACTTTATTTTCAAACTATCCGCACAACTGATCACATGATCTAGTGGCACAAATCTTCCAATAGACTGGCTTATCAGGGTGACTGGGAGTTTGAGGTTTGAATTTTGGCTGAATACTCAGGAGGAGGGTATTCTACATATGATTTTTCATTCTTTCATCACTAATGTAGGTATATTCTCTCTTAGTTACCATCCAAAACCCAAAACTTTTGAATAAGTTTTAATAAACTGTGGGTTGAAAAATATTAGTAATAAATAATATTTCAAACTCTTCCGAGGTTTGGACTTTATAAATATGTTTAAAAATTTATATATTTTATATTTAGGATTAGGCTCGTTAGATGATCAAACCAGGCCCGGTATCTAGGGCATAGTGTGAGCCCCCCTTTCTTTGTAATATTCAGCTTCAGGGGTGGTGAGGACTTTGTCTAGGAGACAGCAAGCAAAAACTAAAAAGGTTTTTTAGGGACCTGGTGACCCTCTCCCATCAAATATTTAGACAATATTTACAGTGGCCTTCAGCTTGAATTTAAATATATATATTTATATTCTTCTATATGCTATTCGGAGTGGTCCTTTTTCATAAACCTTTTGAAATTTGAATGCTATTTAGCATGGTCTTCACCTATTGTAGACATTATTTAAACTGGTCTTCCCCCAGCAAATTTTTGTAAAATGGGTGACTCTATAAGCTATTTGGGGTGTCTTCACCTGGAAAATCTTTGAAAATTAAATGTCTCGGAGGGCAAGTTTAGTCCAATTATGGGTGGGGAAGTAAGTTCTTTCCAGAAGGGGAATGCCTCTCTCCTCTGTGTTCCTACACCAATTCTTGACTTTGGTTTGTACAATGTTTTTTTTAAGTTTTGCGGTCACCTTTACAAAAGAAAAGCAATGTATGAAAATTAATATGTATATTCACTGAATGTGGAAATATTGTACACACAAAGAAGTATTTATTTACTGCTGCCTCTCTTTATATGCCAAATTTAATTTCAGTACAAAAATAAAAGACTATTAAGTTTCCAAACAATTTGAAATGAAGGACAAGACTAGACCAAACCAATGATACAATTGTAACTAATGCCACTAAGTTCCTCTGTAGGAAACATCATTTGATGGGCTGGACATGTACTATTTTTTAGTATGTAGGCATTTCATTGCTTGGCATTCATGTTTTATTTTGTATTCATTACATCTTAATTCATTTTTTTTAAACTGTGAATCCTGATCTTGGGCCCGGTACCATAGTACCAATAGTCCCCCCGTTGTTTTGGGCTTTTATAGGTTGTTTTATATTGATAGTTTATATCCAATAGTTAGTAAACAATATCCATATTTATAAATTGTGTGTTAATATTTTCATAAGATTTCTTTGTATTTTCTCGCCTCCGGTTCTTTTTCTTCACCCCACTCCCTTTGATTGTTCATCCACCAGTCTTGTGAAAACATATTTGATATTTTAAAGCAAATATTTATTTGTATAGTCAGTTATTATTTGAACAAATCTAGTGGTTACTACTTTTGCTCTTCACTTTGTTTAAAACCAATATTATCACGATATGTATTTAATTAGTATCACATCAAATGTTTTTAGCAATTAGTTGTTAAATAGGAAATATCTATCTAGTTACAAACCTCTTTCAACAAATTGGCTAGCTTTATATAAAAATGTGTGATCTAAAACTAATTTTATTTTAAATTACTATTTTGTTTGCCACATTTTAATACCTACTAGAGCTATCCACATATTTATATTGATGAGGTAGAGATGAGGAATGTAGAATATAGAGAAAACATGGTCCAATTTGTGAGGGGAAAGAATGGGAAACTATTTATTAAAAATCACCTGTAGAACACCTGACTAGGGTTCTAACCTTAAATCTCCCCATTACCAGCAATCCACTCTATTTCAAGAGTAATGCAGCTTTAGATCTAAACACACATATTTGGTCGAAACCTAAATAATTTTATTTAAAATGTCCTAATTTATTTTTAATTTATTATTTAAAAGTCAACCCAATACAAACTAACTATTTTTACAGGTTTTATAAAAGTAACTACAAATTATAATTTAACTCTTTAGTGAACACTATTATTTAAGCATTTTACCTTATAGACAAATTTATTTTCTCTCACAAAGAACTTACTTATTAAATATTATTTAACTATACTATATTATATATTTTTCTTGTACATATACTTTGTGTATAGTTCTTCTTTTGTACAATGTATGTCTTTCACTTTGACCTTTGTTACAATGACCTTAATATTTAATTATTTTATTTGTATATTAATTTTGGACAGTTCTTTTTCCCACTATATCAATTAAATTAGATATTTCACCTGGTTTTAAGTTTCTTCATAATGAAATGAAGTATCTTCTTATGTAAGATGATTTTACACAAAATATAACTCATATAAGATCTTGCACAAATCTACACATTTATTAATTATTTGCTTGGATCACCCATTATGTTGATGTATGTTAGAATCTGTTATATTACAGCGCGAATGTCAAATTACATTACAGTCTAACTTGGTACAAAACGAGTTCTAAACTCTCCGATACATATCGTGTCCATAACATTACAAAGACAGTCACAGGTAACAAGTCCTTGGGATCACACCTCTGATGCACAACTTGTTCTTGGATAGAGTGTGTAGTTCCTCACATAGCCGCAGGGCGCTATCATCACAGAATCATACTTGAACATTCATTATTTTGCCAAGAAACTCTTTTATCTTACCACACACTCACTTTTGGTGGCCATTAAATGTAATGCAAGTGTGGATATAAACCTTTTTCTATTTTTAAATATTTGAAAAAAAAAATTGAATGTAACAATAGTTTGTGTATGTATTAATAGCACTTCACTTGATAAATGTTGTAATTCATTATGGTTTGGCAATTTGTTTGTGGTATATATATATTAATAAAATGAAAAGCTTGTTTGTCAGTCCATCCTAATCATTGTGCGATATCTACTGCACACACATTATAAGTTAGTAGGTCCTGTACACTTCAAAGCAGAATTTTAAATTTTTGAGCATATTTTCTTATATTTATTAAAAACTGAGTCAGAAAAACTAAAATAAGAGATTTTTTCCTGTCTGTTTGAAGCAAAAATTGTGTGGTTGCCTTAGGCAATGCTGGGTACTTCTGCTAGCGAAATAATAGGATTAATTCTGTAAACTCTCGAACCACATTTTATAAAATTGCATTTTGAATGTGGTGGAACAATGCTCAAATTTTGTTTAATCTCTTATTTTACACTATATTTATGTGGAAACATTTATTTTTCTATTTTTGCTATTTTGTTATTGTATCAATTTGGTTTAATTTGGCTTATTTTTAAATAATAGTTATGTATCAAAAGTAGTGATATTATTTCAATTCTGGAGCAGACATTCTGGTTTTTAAATCATTCTATGGATGGTTTTTCTATAATACATCCTGTCTATTTCTAGAACTAATACATTGTTCTAGTAGTTTTTTTAACAACTATACATGCTTCATTAATTAAATTAGTCTAATTTAAACTCACGGGTTTATTGTACAGAAGGACAGCATAAACATAATTTTTTTGACATTTATCATTAATATTTTATTCACTGTGGTGTTTTCTATTTCTTTGATTTCCTGTGCTCTTGAAAAGGAAAGCACAACCAACATTACTAAGTCTAGTATTCCAAGTGTTTCACATAATTACATTTAACAACAATATGCTCACAAATGCTTACAAATATTTACTTGTTACAATTTTTTTCCTTAAAGATCAAAATTAAATTTGAATGAATATTAATAATAATTATTATTAATAAATCATAATAATAATATAAATAAAAATAATATAAAACCATCAAAAATTCAGGTTCCCTCAATTTCTTAAATCGATCAATATCATCCACCCGTTTAGTTAATTGTGTACTAAACTTAATTTTTCTTTAGCTTTATTTTAATTTCACATTCAGATATTTATGAGTTGGGTTGTTCAAAAAGTCTTATTTTTTACCATTTCATATAATCTATAATCTGTTCACTTTTTATCAGACTGTAAAAAAAAATACTGATTTAGATGTTTTCATTGATAAAAGATCTTCAAGAAAAAATAATTTGGTTAAACAAGATTTGCTTACACATCGATGTAAAAATTTCATATATATATGTTATGTTAGTTTACAGGTTTAGCAAAATACTCTATTAATAATTAATTTTGAGAAAGGTAAAGGACCGGTATTTATTTTTAGGGAACATTCATTCATAAACCCTCTTCACATATCTCTCAGGCTTTGATGTTGCACCCAACACTCCTAAAACACACTTTGGCGAAGATTATGCATAGATAATTATATAATAAAGGAAATTGATAAAACTAAAGAAAAGGGAAAAATAAACTACTAAGAATAAATTTGATGAATAAATTTGATGAAGAAAGCCCACCTAGGGAAAGAGGAAAAATGTGGGAAGAATCCAATTCACAAAGGTGACATCTTCTTACTTTCTTATGTCTTCTATAGTAGAAGTAGTCACACACACATTTTAACACAAATAAAATAATATCTTGGCATTGTTGCCTTTATCAAACACAAAGAAGAAGAGAGTACAAATAACACAAACAATGGATTACTCCATTTTGAATTTGAATTCAAAATGGAGTAATCCATTGTTATGAAATTGTTTTTAAAATATGTGATCATTGAATTAAACAGAAAAATGGCCGTTCACAAAGAAAAGCTCTGAAAAGGTTCAATCGAGATAAAAAAAATGTTAATGTGCTCTTAAAAATCTGGAAAATTCAGGGAATTTTATAGAAAAAGTTTTGTAGCCAGTGGGTTCAGAACTAGATACTCTTCAGATATTTATCATCATTTAAGTCACTAGCTATCATATTCCTCTTTTTCAGAGCCCCCTTCATCACCAGGTCCATATGATGATATATCAGGTCCTGTAAAACTCCGGGCTCGCTCCAACTCTGCTGAGTCATGTAACTCTGCTGAGTCATGGGCAGCAGCAATGGGCTCCCGCGGCCTTCAAGCCAGCCGCAACACCTTGGAGTGGCCTCCGCAAAGGGCGGTGCAGGGTGCAGAAGAGCCACAGAGGCATAAGGCTGTACGGCAAGACTCCTACCTGGCGGCTGTCCGCACACCTGTCACATCAGGTATGTGCTATATAACATATAAGCATGGCTTGCACTAGCACAAACTGGCCAATTTAAGCATGAAAATAGAGAAATTCTACCGGAAACCTTCAAACATTAAGAATTGTTTTAGAATCTATTAAAATTTTTAATTATTGGTTATAACTATATGATGTAGGCCTATATTACCAACTTTCTTCTAAAATAATAAAGTAATTGACGACACAATCATACATAACTTCTCATATAGTATAGTTCTTTAAGGAAAAAAACCCTGCCTCGGTGGCATAATTAGCTAACGCGATGGTATTGTGTTGAGCTAGATTGCCGAGGATGTAAAGATTGAGGTTTGAATTTCGGTTGGGTGAACTGGGGGTTGCTTTTCCTAAATGGTTTTCCATTCTCCCTCCACGCAAATTTGTTATAACTTCCTCTAAATTCAACCTTCCCAATTCCTAACCCATTAGCGTAATTAGTACTTAAGCGTATAACCCAAACGGGTAGTAAATGGTGGTACTAAAAAAATTTTTTTAAGGAAAACTTCTTTTCACTTTTTGAGGTAATTGTATTTTCTTTGGAAAAAGGCACAGAAAAAGTGGATTGATACATATAAAGGGAACAAACACAATATTGATTTTACAAAAGTATATTATTGTTTGGAAATAAAAAAAATCACTATAATACCTTTTTAAATGTTTTTCTAAGAAAAACATTATTTTCATAATGATATGAAGGTCTTCAGAGATAAGTTTTGATCAATATTTATAATGCCTAAACTTCAAATCCTTAAAAAAAAAAATCATTGTAGTCCTAATCTCGAATGTCAAAAAAGTTAATGATTAAAATACTTTCTTTTATTGAAAAAGTAAAAATCTAAAGGGATATGGAAAATTACCAATTTAGCTTGATAAACAAAGTCAAGATTGGGGAAATTGATGGTTTTAATCATCCTTAAAATCATCCAGACATGATACCCACCTTCCTCTCAGAGACCAAGATTAGAATTCATGGTCGTTGAAAATTTAATCTTTAACAATTTGTAAAAAAAAAACTTAATAGTTTACAAATGACCTGTAGTCTTACTTTTTTTGAGTTAAAAGGCTCCAAGTACCAATTGGCAAACTAAAGAAATAACCACCTAAAAATAATTAATCAAACAAATGTAATAAAAATAATAGAATAAAGAATGACTGAAAAGATTGTTAATCATAGAAAACTAGGGTATAGTTTATTAACTGTCAATTAAAGAAACCTTTATAAACACATAATATTTAGAAAATCTGCAAAAAATTTTGTAGTTCCAGAATGTGTGTCAGGATAATTGTTTCTAAATACTTTCTGCCCAGGAAATACATATTGATAAACAATACTAACACTAGTTAGAAGGAACTTGATCAAAATTACACATACATTATTATATTACCAAATCAAATTAGATACTTACATCAGTTCACACAGATATTCAATACACCATTTTAGCTTTGACTGACTCTAATACAGGTTATCAAACTATAGCTGTGAAAATTGTACATACAAAGAAAAATAAGAAACCTTTGTTGTCAACTTATTTCCATGCGCTTAACCAATTAATGATAATTTCTTAGGAAATTTTTGAACCAGGCCTATAGTCTTAAATAAAATCGTGAATTGGAATAAAGCTTGCTAGTTTGCCAATTATAATTAATTGGATGTATCAGATAATAAGCTAAATTGTTAATACATTCATATATATTTTTTAAACTCCAAAACTAAGACTTGTATTCTAAAGGACATTAACTACTAGAACCTATTTGACAACTATTGAAGTTTATTATCTTACATATAATATTAAAATTATTATTCAAGTTCTTTGGCTTTCATATCATCTGAAAACTATTTGGATGCATTAGCTTCCATATTATCAGAAAACTGTTATTAAAGTGCATTAACTTCCATATTTTCTGACAACTATTAAAGTGCATTATCTTCCAAATTATATGACATATTTCTTTTTTGTACCATATTTTACTACCCATTCAGGCTAATGGTTTTGTGGATTAGGAAGGTTATATTTTAAGGAAATGTGCCCGCATTTGTATTGAAGTAAAATTAAAAAACACTTTTGGGAAAACCACCCTCAGTACATTAAACAGGGATTCGAACCTTGATGTCCCTGTCATTGGCAGCCTAGTCTTCTTCCAGAGTAATACGTTATACACCAAGCGGCCACTGAAGCTGGTCTGACAACTATTAAAGTGTTTTGAGCTTCCAAGTTATCTGAACAATTATATTGTAAGGTACTTCCAGATCACACATTATCAGGAGACTGTCAAATTTAATTCCATTAAATTATTTGACAACTCTCAAAATGTACTCCTCCAAATGACCTAATAACTGTAAAAAGTACATTTTTGCATATAAAAATCCTATCAAAATATATTTCACCAAATTAACTATCAGCATTCAAAGATCTTTCTTCCTAATTATATTTCAACTGTCAAAATAGAACCTTGCCAATAAATAATATGTTTATACAAAATCCATAGTGTTTGTTAGTTGTGGTATTTCTATAAGTTGGCAATGCCGTTGTCCTGCTTGTCATTGATGGTATAGCAGTACCGGTTATCAGTTGTGCTACCTTGAGTTAAACTACCAACCAGGTAGGTTTAAAGATAACACCTTTTGGCATGTTGGCTTTAGTCTGTAAATACGGCCTTAAGGAAATTGTGCTGCTTGTTTCCATTGTAGATTATTTTGCTGTTATAAATCATGAAGCTTGACGTAAAAAGCTATATATTTTATGTAAACAATTATTTATCAACCTCTTTAATTGTGAATCTGTGTATACTGTATATATATTATATGTATTTATTTTTTATTTCACTGCACAAAATAAGACTATTTGTTACTGAGACTTGGGCATCAATCCTTTGATTTTTATTATGTAGAAACATAAAGCTTCTTTGTTCTTTGTTCTAATTATTATCAACTGGATGGCAAAGTGGTATTTTTTTCTTTTACATCAGACATGTGCAGGTAAGCCAGCACATGTGCATTTAATTGTGCATGATTAGTGAAGCTTAGAAGATGGAAAATGATCTTTAATTATGGATATAGCCACATCAAACATTATATGTATAAATTTGAAAAAAATCATACTATAACACGACACTTGGAACCCTGCAGCCTTGACATAATGCGCCAATTCTCTACCATTCCTGGATAGCTATGAGTTAGAGAATGGCACACTAAGTTAAGGGTCTCAGGGGTGATCTTATGTCAAATGTCATGTTAGATTTAGCTTTATCTATAACTAAAGATAATTTCCATCTTCTAAGCTTTGTTAGATGTATATGATTAACTTAAGAAGCATTGTTTCACCTTTATGTTGTTCATTTTCATGTACAAATGGTAGCATAAACAACCCCTGAATCGCTGGTGGCTGCGGTATTTATGGTAGCGCAATTGTTATACAATGATTTCATATGTCCATCACAGACTCTGCCTTAACTATGATTGAAGAATGACCCTGAGCACAAGTTGATTTCTGGATAGCTCACTGGTAAAGCATTAGCGCGCAAAACTAATTATCCTGGGTTCAATTTTCATATAAAGTTATTATTTTTCAAATTTACGAATAAAATAACATATTTATAGGGTATTATGTTTAAAAAAGAGGTGACCAATGGCTAGATAATTTTATAATAAAGGAAATTAATAAAACTAAAGAAAAAGGAAAAATAAACTACTAAGAGTAAATTTGATTAAGAAAGCTCACCTAGGGAAAGGGAAAAAAATGTGGGAAGAATCCAATTCACAAAGGTGTCATCTTCTTCCTTTCTTCTGTCTTCTATAGTATAAGTAGTCACACACACATTTTAAAACACAAAGAAGAGAGTACTGATAACAGGAACACTGAATTACTCCATTTTTAATATAAAGAAAAACTGTTAGAAACACATTGTGCCAACTGTTTTTGGGAGTGAAGATACATTTTTTGGCTATGGCTAGTATTTATATAGACTTGTTAAAAAAAATAACAATAATATTTTAAAATAATAATAATAATAATGATAATAATTTGAAAAATGTTAATCTTATAGAAAGAAAAATTATCTTTTGTTGAGGCCTGCTGGTATCTTGATTTGGTAATCCATTGGTGGCCCAGTTCCCACTGTATAAGTTGAGAACTGTTGCACTGTTTGGGAAATGCTCTTAATGTTTTGGTGGTGTAGCAGGTTTGAATGTCCTGGTTGTAGGTTCCAGCATGAATGGATACAGGCTTGTTCGGATATTTGTGGTTTCTTCATCAAATTTACTCTTAGCAGTTTATTTTTCCTTTTTCTTCAGTTTTATTAAATTTATTTATTATAAAAATATTTATAAGGTCATAATTATGACGATATTGACTTTGCTTCAGCTGGAAATTGGGTATCTACTTGCTAGAAAGCATTTAATTTATTCCATATAACATTTTTTTATTTCTACTTCATAAAAAAATACAATAGGAATAGGCCTACCACAACCTTAAACTCAATAAACATAATTAACTTCCTAAAATGATAACTAATATCTTAAATAAAAAATAGGTGTATTACCTGAACAGGTAGTAAGAAGTGGTACTAAATAAAAAAATCCTACTGTATTAGTCATTTGTAACTATGTCTCGTAAACCTTCACCACACAAGATATTAGTTGGTTTAAAAATGCTTCTCTTCTTTGTCTAAATAGTTTATGGACCAGGTATTACTAACCTTCTGACAACAATCCTCCATTACTTATTTACAAGTTAAATTTTTTAGATAGGCTTTTGTTATAGAATTGGCATTATGGTGCATTTTTTAATGATATTATATAAAGATTATATTTTAATAACTAATACAAATTGATAGGGGTGTGTGAAAGTTCAAAATTTTGACTTGGCTTTGAAACAAATTCTGACTTCGACAATTACAAAGCTTTGTCAATTAAAATAGTGGCAGCTTAAGTACTCATTTGATTGTCAATTATTTTTATTCCGAGCTGTTATACCAGGTGAGACATTTAAGTAGAGACACTGGAATACCCTGAGTATGAAGCATTTTATGAAAAAAATGTTTTGAACCAAAGTGTTTTGTTTTTGAGGTGAAAAGAGAACAGCACTAGTTATTTTTGGTTTTGTGGCCGTACTCAAGGTTAATTTGATGTCAACTTTCTTTTTTTAATGGAGACATTTACTTTACATCTATTTTACATCTATTAATTCTTCCAGATTTTAGCCTGGGTCATTTTTTATTCACGTTAGATATATTTATCACTACCGGCTTGCTAGGCCTGCCGTAGCTTCATATGCCCTATAATCTAACTTAAGACTTAGAACAAGCACATTATCCAGTCTACAGCCATTAATTGATAAATGTGAAGGGGTAAACCCACATTTCACCAATGATAAATTTTTCAGCCATGGCAGGAATTGAACCCGAAACCCTTAGCTCAGTAGGCATACATGTTACTGACTGTCAGATTTTTTAATGTAGACCTATAATTTTTTAAAACGCATTTACATTTACATGAAAGAACACACAGACTTTTTCTGAATAATTTTTTATTTGACATCAAATTTCATATATATTTTAACTTGTAATTTTTATTAATTACCCTAAAAGTGAATAGATGTTAATAGACATAATTTTTAATATTTATTAAAGTAATTCTATAAATAATATTGCATTCAACCTAATAAAGAATAACATAATGTAATAAAAAGTTATTTAATACTCTGGTGTCTTAACTTAAATATATCACCCAGTATGAATTATTGATTGAATTGTAAGCTGTAAAATCAACATGATTTATAATACTTAGCACTCGTTCATGTTGAGGCTTAAAAGTACTAATTATGCTAATGTGTTAGGAATTGGAAAGGTTGAAAATTGAGGAAGTGAACTTGCATTTTTTGTGGAAGGAGAGAGGAAAACTATTTACGAAAAACCACCCACAGTTCACTCGAGCTAGATTTCAAACCTCTATCTCACCGTCCTTGGCAGTCTAGCTCAACACGAAAATAGTGGGTAAGCTAACTACACTACCGAGACAGCTAGCATGATTCATAAGAATAAAATGAAATATTGCAAACGTTTGTTAAATATAACATTTTCCAAGTAATTTTAGTGCTTAAAGCTATATAAATAAACACAATATATTATTTTTCCAAGTATATAATATCTAATAAAAACATTCAATCTTCGCACACCCCTACAAATTGAGAACTAAAAGTACTTAAAAAACTATTTTTTTTTAAATATCATATTATATGAGCAACCCAGACATGTTGGTTAATAAATTTTTGTTAACATTCTTTTGACAAAGTTCTACCAACTGATTTTTCTTATAAATTGGATTTAAAAATTATTTTTGTAAAATTTTGGTTTTAAAAGTTGATTATTCTAGATATAAAAAACTTAAATTTTTCATATATTAGTTGAATTCACTATCATTGACACAAGATAAATCAATCTCTTTTAATGTTCTATACATACTTATTGTGTCATTATTATTGAATACCCTAAAAAAAATCAAGATTAATTGTAATGCAACCCAGCATTGCTTACACATTAATAATCACTTATTTACAATTCATATATAGGCCTATCTTCATTGTACACCTCTACTTTCTGCTACAACAACTTTAAAACGTATATTGATTCGCATACAATATTTTTTCAAAGATTCAAACAATCAAATGAATTTGCTATTAATTTGTTTAAAATTAAAGCTAAACAATTAATATTTAATAAAAAGTATTCAGTTTTCTCTTATTTTATTGTAAATGCATTCTTAGCACAATGTAATGGTTGTTACACCTGATAAATAGAACAGATAGTAAATAATGCATTTTATTTTCCTGTAATTTTCTGTCAATAGCTAGTCTATTTATAGACTACATATTTTTTGATATAACTGTAATTTTTAAGATATTTCAAAATTAATTTCCCTATAGGATTGATGTCTTATTCACAGTTTTCAAAATAATGCTATTTTATTTGTTGCTTGCTATGTAGTTATTATTTAATTTCTCCCCCGCCTTATTCTTTTTATTTTTTTCTTTCTTTTTGTCATTGTGGCTGCACTGTTCAGAACGCTTGGGCAGGCTCTTAAAACGCCAGACAGCACTCCCAATGGAGACTCCAGAGGAGATCGAAGAGCCCCTATCCCCCAAACCTACCCCTGCAGTTCGACCCAATCAGCTGAATATCCCCCACCCAATACGCCCTGCCAGTCCTTTAATGCCCCTCACAGCAGCGGCAGTCGTGAGCCAAGAGAGAATCAGCGGCCTCTCGTCAGGTCAGGATTTATTGTACATGTTGCATGGGTGGGCCCGACTAACACTTGAAGGCTATTGAAGTAAAACTACCCTTGGAGATCTGGCGGTTCTTTATAAAATCCTGTCCAGGTTTTTAAACCTCTCCAATATTCCTTGTTTGATGTTTAGGCCACCTCAACTAACAGGTCAAGTCTGGAAACTAAATTAGTTAATAATCTCCACTATAAAGTATATTTATCTACGATCAATATCAAAAATGACTTGGAAAACTGCATGAGTCCTCACTTTTCTATTTTATTGATAATCCTGTCAACTAATTTATATACACTAGCCTGATGTTTATTTGAATAAACATTGTTATAGATCTTCCACACTTTTCTCCCACTATTTAGCTGTTGAAGAAATCAATTTATTTGTCTTGACACTATCATCAAAATTTTCTGGTTGATTAAAATTCGCAAATGTTAAAATAAATATAATATTGGGCTACATGATTTCTTATCACACACATTTATTATCTATTCATTATAGTCTCCTTGTTTAGTTAGCTTAAATCTGGTGATCACTCAAACATTCTTTTGTAACCTAGCATTTTTTTCAAAGTAAAAAATCAACACAATTTTTTTTTTTTAATCTCACACTTGGATTTTAAGATGCAGGTCACATTTTTCAATGTTTCATCCTTTATAAGTGATCTATAAAAAATATTTATATTGGACCTATTTGAAATAATGTTCACATATTAAAATAGTAACTTTTCACACATTTAAATAAATATGTACTCTCTTTAGTAGAATTTTGATTAAGGGTTTTTAAATCACATACAGATTTTTTTCATGATTCACCCCACACAAGGGATTTTGAGATTTTCTGTATCACTCCCAACCCCACTTTATTCTCTCTTAAAAATGTCATACGATTTGGTAAATTAGATTCTGATGTTGAGCTTTCTTCAAGACAGCTTGATTGATCCAAGCCAACGATATAATCAGAGGGGTGAAATATGAACACATTTCTACATTCAACACCGAATTTTTGTATATTTTTTCCATCCAAACAAATTATGATGATAGTAATAATTATTATTATCAAAACGAAAAGTCATTTGTTGTGTGTATTGTAATTAAGTAAACTTTTTTCTACTGATCTTGCATGGGACAAGGTTGCAGGTATCTTCATACTTTTCACTAAAAATTTCTCGGGGGTGTAACAACTTATGACTGCAATAGTAGGTTAATTATGGCATCAAGAATTGTTAGAAGTCTTCTACACATCTTTCTTTACAAATCTATCCAAGGGACAGAGCGCTGCATTAAGTTATCTTTCACATCATAATTAAAATATAACTTTAATTGTTTGACATGATTTTGTTGACAAACCATCTGCTCTGCTAATACGAATAGTTTTCCACTTTTATTACATTATATCAAAAAGAGATAGATTCATTGGGAAGTGCACATTAACTTGTTAGTGATCCTAAATATAATCATACATTATGTCAGGACACTTTATGTTGTTTTTCCCAAAATAGATTATTATTTAAGTTTATCAAGGGTGACCTGGTGGTCTAGGGGTAAGGTGTCAGACTTCTGTGCTGGCGGCCGGGGTTCAATCCTCGGTCTCGGCACAGATTTATCTGATTACCAAACCCTTCCTTCACCTCTGACAAGACAACTTGTGAATGTGGGGAATGCCAGGCCTCCACTGTGGTTCGGATTCCATGTTAAACTGTAGGTCCTCCATTTCATATCACAATCACCCTACCATTACACATTAACGTAAGTGCGTATAACCCGAACGGGTAGTAAGACGCGGTGCTAATAATAATAATAATAATAATAATAATAATAATAATAAAAAGTTTATCAAATCTTTCAACTGACATTTATTAATGATTAATGGAATATCATTTTAAGAGTCTGATCCATGCTAACAAATGACAATATAAATAATGGCTATCGTCTATTATACTTAATAGTAATGAATACTAAATAGCGAATGGCAAAAAAAGTCTTATAAAAATAGTTATTAGACAAAAATTGTATATAAAAAATTGTTACTTTGTGTTTGCTACTAATTGCATCATCTATATATTCCTTGATTCATAATTGTTTTCATGTGTAAGTGCATGATATATATATATGCCTTAAGAAATTCTAATAGTATTTTTTTAAACTATCTAATATGTATTAAGATACAAAAATAATACATATGTGCATATCAACACATGCATGCACTTACGCATGAAAACAACTATGAATCAAGGAATACTTAGATGATGCAATTAGTAGCAAACACTTAGCAACTATTTTCTATATACAATTTTATATATATATATTTGTCAAATGTAAACATTAAGGTATCAAAAGACACAGTTAAATAAACATGAAGCAACATTAGGGGTCCAAGGTGTAAGCACTAATATAAAAAAAAATCTGCAGGTACACAGAATAACACCAAAACCCACATCACATAGTATTATTTTGGCACTAAGCCTGTTCATCAATAAATGAGAGATGAATACTACAATAATTTGACCAAAATTGGTGGCCACTCAGGCAGGCTCCAGGATCAACTTATTCTGTTTAATTATTCTATTGATGCAGAAATCAAGATTTGAACCTAAATTCTGGTTTTTAAGTTGTTTATCTAAATGGTTTTGTCACTCACATTCCACACAATTATAATTATGTTGGACTAAATGGCCAAGGGACGGATTTTTTGCTCAATTCTAGGATTGGACGTTTTAAGGTGGCCAAAGCCTGAAGTTCTAATCAATTTCAGACTTTGGCTGTCTCAAAACAGCCAAACCGAGGAGTGTGCAATTTCTAAACAATCAAAGTTAACAATACAGTTGTTAAGTTTGGTTAGGTTAGGCTTCAAAAAAATAAATTTGTTCAAGTGGCATTGATAATTTAAAATAAGTTTGTAATCTCTGTCTGGTTCTATTTGCATATCAAAGGGATCCACTTGCCCTCTTGAATTTATGTGATCTCTCAAAATCGGGTGCACACCGTCACCTGCTAACTCTGGTTGAGAAACAAACTTAAATACTACTTGATCGTTTAGTAATTGCACAATCCTAGGTTTGGCTGTTTGGAAATGGCCAAAGCCCGTAATTGAATAGAACTTCGAACTTTGGTCATTTTAAAACATCCAATCCTAGGATTGAGCAAAAAAATCCGTCAATTGGCTATTTCTTGCTTTGCGCCCAACAGGCACATTTCCTCTAAACTGTACCTCCTTCATTACCAACCCCATCAGTGTAAACTATTAAATGCAAACATGAGATTATAACTACATGAAACTAGGTGAATGGTTCATATGGATAATAAGATAGAGTACAAAAAACAAAGTGACATGAGGTTGATTGTTTAGGGTGTGAGTTTAGGAAAGGAAAGAGCAAGGATCATTTCCAAAAAATGAAACAAGTTTTTGAGTATGGTCTAAGCTAGGGATCAACCTCAAGACAGTGTTCTGCTCTTTCTTAAACTCGCACCAATGATGTGTCGCCCATTACAAGATGTCACGCTTGTTGAATACTGGATTACCGATGAGGGGGGTGGCCAATGTACAAATTTTAAGTGGGTGCATTGAGAACGGATTTCTGAATGTTAATTTTCATTGGGGTTTCCCTAACTTTATATTCTAATGTGAGTGCACTCCCTCTTAACAACCCCCTTCGTCCTTAGAGTTTAGACTATCCCATTACTAATCAAAATGTTAAACATTTGGACAAAAAAAACTTCCTATTGAATAATAAGATTGAAGCTCTTTGATTTATACATATATTTTGTTTTGTGACCTGCAGTTTTTTTTTGTGTTTTTTAGGTGTTTTTCTAACCTATTTACTTTTCATGTTACTAAACACTGACGTTGTTAGTTAATACTAATGTGGCAAAAAAAGTTATTAATTGCAACTTGATTTAAAACACACACTCAACAATGTTTTAAAAACTATAAAATGTTATTTTAAAAACATTTGCGGTCAATATTTTTTGCATCCTAATCATGTATTAAAAAATCTAGCTATTACTAACCATTTTCTGAACTAATAGCACATGACTTAAAAATAACTTGGATCTAGAACAGAAACAATACCCAGTCTATAGGGCCTTAATTCATAATTGTGAAAGAGTAAGCTCCAATACAGCAAATTTCCCTAATAATACTTTTTTTTTTTTTTACTGTACTGAGAATTGAATTTGGATCCTTATCTGAAGGAAAACATGTTTCTGAGCTAAGAGATATTTTATTCTTAAAGAATAATAATCACTTACCCACATTTGATTTTATCCTCACACATCTAGTTCATAAAAATGAAATATGACTGATTATAATATAAGCAATAATTCAAACCTTAATCACAAAATAAAATTTTGCACTAGACATTTCTTTAATTTTTATGTAACAGTAGTTTCTCTCTCACTGTTGACATGTAGCTCCTCTCCTCAAGCTTCAATTGTTTGTATGGTTGTGTTTCCAGTACTGTGTAGTTTTGATGTAGCATGTTTGTTCTGTCCCTTGTTCTCTTGCAGTTCCTAGTGAGACTAGCAATGTTGACGACATGACCCCTGTTGTGGTGCGCAGAGAGAAGAATTGCTCAAACCTCGGTGAGCGACTTCTCATTTGATCTGACTAGGGTTGTGTGTGTAACAAAAATCTTGAGACATTCATACTTTATATTGACAAAACTACAAGCTCCTAGCCTTTCCTCCATTTTATAATATTCACACAAAACACACATATAGTGAGTTTCTATATATTATTTACCTTTTAGTTTTATTCTTCTTTAAACTTGTTCTGACTATTTAACACATGAACTAACCAATCTAAGGAAAGTAAAATCAAAGAATATTTTAAGAAAATTCACAAACTCACTGGAAAATAGAACGTAAAACTGATGATTGAAATATCCACTTCCACTACTGAGGCGAATACTGTTTCTATATTTTTAATCACTTAACTTTAATTCAAACAATGCCTCTTTGGTATCTTTGACTTGTTGCTACGGAGTTTACCATTATTACATATTTATTCAAAATTGTTTTAGAGTAGTGATTAAAACTGACTTAAAGCGCAAATATAAAAAAATGTGTCCCTCAATTCAAACTTTGCAACAAAATATGTTTAACACTAACACATATTAAGTCTTATGTTCTCATTAATTTTGTTTGGGGTACTTATTTAACAGTTACTTATCAATAACAATGTTGTTAGAGAACTCAACTTACAACCTAACTCAAATAACATCATATTTCACATTAACAAATAACCTAAGTACTAGGATGCCTAACTAGAATAAATTGAAATAAATGATTAATATTTTTCAGCTGAATAAAGAAATGTTAAAAAAAATATGTATTATTTAAGTCTGAGAAACTTTTGACCTAAAATCTGTCATTTTGAAACTACTCCAAAGGAAGCATTCCGCGTTTTTTATAAAATTAGTATAGCTATGGTTAACCAAACTTTATCTCAATAAAATATAAAGTAATTTACAATTAATTTTACTGGTTCTCTTAAGCATATCTCTAAATTTAAAATATCATATAAATAAACATTTTGTAACCCTCGTCAATAGTCACATGGGCTGTTGCGCTACTCTTGCAGTAGACTGGACTGTCACTAACTGGGAGATTGAGGGTTGAATCTTGATCAAGTCTACTTGAGGTGGTTTTCCCAAAATGGTTTTGCCACTCTCCCTCCATGCAAATGTGGGTACATTTAATTTAAATATAACTTTCCTAATATCTAAAATCTATTAGTATAACTCGAACGTGTAGTAAGAAACAGTTCTAAAAAAAAAGAATGCCTCTCAAAATTTAACACATTTACATTAACTATTTATTATTATCACAATATTAGTAGTCTTCTTGACAACTTATTTCTTTAGTTTTTGATAATGTTTTTAAACTACAAACTTGTTGTTTTTGGTATGCAACCCTACTTTTTCAATAGGTTAAAGTTATTTTACTTTAATTAACATTGTATGAATAGTGTTTATTTGTAAGGCCTGTTTCTACCCAGCCCTTTAAAGTCGCTTCTCGCAAGAAAGGGAGGTAGCCAACCAGTTATTCCCTTGTTACAGCAGAGGAAGAGCGACTTGTCAGGAGGGTCTCATATCTGAAGGCAACATGGGGTGACCGGATGCATGTTGACAGCGACTTTGATGCCAGTGACACGGAGGCATCTTATGTTCAGCATCAAACGTAAGTTCCTTTTGACATAATTTCTGTGTTTTGTTAATGAAAGAGGAACATTTCATAAACATTATTTTATTTGTAAGAAGGTACAGGAAAGGAAATATAATTCCACCTTTCCTGTACCTTCTTCCAAATATAATGTCCACCTTTCCTGTACCTTCTTCCAAATATAACGTTCACCTTTCCTGAACCTTCTCCCAAATATAACGTCCACCTTTCCTGTACCTTTATCCAAATATTATGTCCACTTTTATTGTACCTTCTTCCAAATATAATACAATTGCCTCGTAAAGTGAAAAGAGGTTTTCCTCATAAAGAAATAAACATTATTTTAAAAGTTTATTTTATAGTTTTGTCTAATTATATTTTAGACTTAATAAAATAAGACACCATACAATATTGTTTTTGGTGGACTACTTCAGCTCAGGATTTACTATGCATTTATCTGTTAAGCTTGTTAAAATGATGTAATTACCGCAAATCTAATTGGGGTGAGTCGTTGCAATTCTTTTCAGATATAGAGATATTAGCATTGCTATTGAAATATATCTCAACAAAAGTAAAGGTTTTGTTTCTAATTGATAAAACAGTGGAATAAATGTTGAAAGTTTGATAAACTTGGTTCCAACCTTCCAACATAATATTTGTTTTTCTTTCATTTTTGATTAACTTATAATAGCAGATCTCCCTTAGCAGATTATTGTATTCTGCATATACAGCAACATATACACACCTTTACATAAATTAATAAAATAGTTAATATGCTTGTTTATTATAAAAATATTTTATAGGAATACTTTTTCTCATTATTTTGTAACTAAATTTACAGTGGTAAAAAGAAGTGGCGACCACCACCTTTTCTTGAAGATATTGAAAAATTACGACAATTGTTTGAAGAATCGCCATCACCTTTGCCTTTTCGGCGACGGTGAGAGTTTTACCTATTTGTGCTTTGTTTGTTCTTGTAGGGGTTGCCAAAATCGATAATGTTAACATTTGGTTATTATTATTCCTATGTAGTACTCAATTTAGTAGTTGAGATGAACCCAATTAGAAAAGCCATTTTAAAATAAAATGTTATTTTACTCAAAATATTTGCATTTACATGTCATGAATAGACAATTCTCAGCATGTATTTTTCTTAAATCACACTGTTCTCACACATCGAATATAGCATCTGTTGTTAATTAATTTGCACTTTGTTTCAGTACCAAATAAATACTTGTGTGCTCTAACTCGCTACTCCCCCATTAGACTAGACTGCCGATGACGGGTAGATTGAGGTTAAAATCTCGGTCAGGTGTAATAAGGACGGAAGACACGGGACTAATAAATAAATAATAAAATACCCTTTATATACTAAAAGGACACAAATTAAACGTTCGCTTATTCCATAAAATAGGAACTAATTGTATCTGATAGTAATATATCATTGCAGTCCTCATATATATATATATCACACATGCACTTCTTGGCCTAGATTCACTAACGGGAGCAAATAGTTGTGCCGGCGCAAGTTTGAAATATATGCCCAAATCCCTATTCACTAAAAGAAGTAGGCGCAATTTGAGAGCAAAGTTGCACCTTTTATTTGCCACCCCTCAAGAGTAGGCGCAACTATTAAAATCATGGTTGTCACTTCAATAAATTTAAATGGCTGCATATTATTGTTATGACTTAAAATACAATAATCAGTTAACTGTACTCCAATTAATAATGAAAAAATTAAAATAACATACATCTGTCAAACACAAAATTTGTTTCAATTTAGAAAGTGTTAACAAAGCAATTACTTAACTTTTATTGTTGAAATGTTAAATTCAAACTACGTTAAATTCAAACTACGCTATGGCATTTCTTGCATTTTTACTAAACAAAATGACAAACAAAACAACGAGCTGTGGCATCTTTGTCTAGATCCAAAGAGGTTTGTATAACCCCAAGTCCAAATACATCTCTTCACTAAATATGGCGGTTAGTATAGTTTTAAGTTAATAATTTAATAAATACAAAATAATGTACTAATATTGTTTTTGTAAATCTCTCAGAAAGAGGCCTCTTCTAATTGTTTTTCTAGTTTATAAGCAAAATGTTTAGACATCTTTGTATTTTCTGTAATTTTTATTAGAGATTTAAAATAAAGTAGCCTTGACTTTGAAAGTAAATTCTTCACAAGGATTGGTCGAAAAGAGCACAATTGATGACATTTTTGGTGACATCACCATAATCTTGCCACCAGTTTGCGCCTTGTCTTGTGAATACGGAAATGGAGCAAATAATAAGGCACATCTTTGGGAGTATTTTGGGTGCAAAGTTGCACCATTTCTTGACTTGCGCCAGAGCAGAATTGCATTTGTTAGTGAATCCAGACCCTGATGTTTTGTAATAGCTTATATTTTTACTAGAACAACATTTGTATTACCTCTCAAACTATCCTTGAAGCTCAGCAACAGTTTTACCTAATTTATATTTTATTATAATATTAGCAACGATTACTATCTTTCAATTGTTAACTAATATTACAAATTTTATGTAGTCGTTGGCAGCCCCTTTTGTTATGTGTATTTCACCCATTTTTATTTAAACATCTGTTGCTTGAAATAAGTTTGGAATATGTTAATTTTGTGTTTCAGTAAATCTGTAATGTTGCATTATTTTTGTTGTTAAGAATGGACTAGTACAAGACATAGATCCATTCTTCTTCTCTGTGAATCACCGTTACCTGGCCACATGTACAACTTGTGTCGGACATTAATTTTAAGATTAATTTTACTTTTAAGGTTTCTTCTTTGTTATAATCAGGAGCAGAGGTACATGGGTCGGAAAAATGTATCTTAACATAATCTTGTGTGTATAGGTGTGCGCTTGTATATGTTTCCTCATGCACATGCATGGAGTAGAACCCCAGACAAATCATTTGGCAGAGTACTCAAACCCACATTTAGCAACATCAGAGTAACCCACTTTTAGTTTGTTTTGTTATTTATTTAAAAAGTAAAATAATTAAATATATATCCTTTGGGTCAATATAAATAATTAATATTTAGTATATAATCAACATTATCTGAGTTTTCATAATATCAGAATTAGAATACTTAAGTAAATTTAATATATAAATATTAATATAAATTAAACTGATCAAATTAGGTAATTTATATATATATATATATATANATATATATATATATTATTATTACAGGGGCGTGTGAAGCTTTATAAGCTTTGATTTTGCTTTGAAAATATATCAACTTTTACTTTGCTCCGAAAAAATAAAATTCACGATTTGACAATCATATAGATTCACCAATACAAAAATGGACTGCAAAACACATTAAATGTTCAAATATTGCCATGCCCTGCTGTTATATATATTACAATTCATTATTGTTCATATAAAACTTTGGGTATTAAATTGCTTGTTATCTTAAATTAGTTTTTTTTTATCAAAATATTTCAAACAATTTTTCCATAAAACCGTTTCAAAATGACATAGTGTATAAATTTATATAAATATGCGCAAAACTATGCCTGTTCAAAAAGTTTCTGAACTTTTGAAATAACCATGCGGGGTGCTAAGCTGCAAACTTTGCAATTAAAATAATGATTCAGATTTAGGGCAGCCCTCAACATCAACCTAAGACTCTTATATGGCCAAAGTTTGGGTAACCGTGTGTTAAAATGGTTTTTTTTTTATTGTTCGAGAAATTTTGGAATAGTGCAACATTTCATTGGCATTGTTCCATGACATTCTGACCATAAAATTGAAAATGCATCGAACTTCTGCAAAGTTTTTCTCGTGGCTGCTGACTCAAGTTCATAGAAACAATTGTGTTGTGATCGGTCGAAATTTTTGGGCCGCGCAAACAAGGACGAAAACTTCATGAAGAGAAATTATCACTGGTGATAATATGTTGGTTTATGGCTACAACGTTGAGATGAAAACCCAGTCTTCACAGTGGGTTGGAAAAAATTTGCGGGGACCAAAGAAATTACAGTAGGTCAGGTCGAACATAAAAGGCATGTTGATGGGTCTTTTGATGTTTAGGGCATTGTTACTAACCATTTATTAACAGATGGACAAACAGTGAATCAGTAGTATTATCTCGAAGTACTGAGATGTTTGAGAGAGAACGTCAGGATAAAATTGCCCAAGCTGTGTAAAAACAAATCCTTGTTCCTCCATCACAACTTGCCCACACATGCATATGATATGATATGTAACTTTTGCTCCAGAAAGGAGAAAACTATGCTTCACCAGCCTCGGTATTCGCCTGACTTGGCCGCTGCATTCTTTTTCTTGTTTGCAAAACTAAAATCCACATTGAAAGGATGAATAGTCAACTCAATTGAAGGCATTAAGGAAAAATCATAAACCTTCATGTGACCCCTAAAATCGCCAATTAGTACTGCTTTATGAAGTGTAACGGCATTGGGAGCAGTGTATCAATTGGAGAGGAGAATACTCAAAAGTGGACAAGTTTAAATAAGTTGTAGGTAAGCCCAAAAAAAGAAGTTTGAAAACTTTTTGAACAACCTTGGATTTTTTTTTCTTCATAAAACAATTATGTAACAAATAGTATTTGAATTTTGATTGGGCTTCAGGAATATTTAATATTGTTTACGGCAACTATAACTATTATATACACTATATAATACATACATGTACAATGAAATGCAAAATTGCCACTATTATTATTACTTTTTGATTTAAGGCTAGATAAAAATAATATGGAAAATGATAAATTGGGAGGAAATCAGTTTTTTTCTTCAGTCTGTAAGCATTATGATATTTTCAGACCAAGGAACTTCAACTTCAACAAACTACTTTAAATGACAAGATTTGCTGGTTCAAATTTATTGGGGGTTGAAGTTCCTTGGTCTTCATGTGGTTCCTGTGTAAAGGCTTGTGAAGTTAAAGTGATTTGAAATTCAAAATAAGTGTCTAATAAAGTTATAAAGTTGGGTGGAGTCAAACTGACAAAAGTGCAGGATATAAAATACCTTGGAAGTGTGATTGAAGCAAAAGGTGGAAGCATAGAGGATGTAATTAAAAAAGTACAGCAAGGAGAGTTGTTCTATAGGTGTGTAAGAGACCTGCTATGGAAAAGAGAAGTAACCTAGAAGTGTAAGGAAGTGTGTACAGGATATACTTTGTACCCATTGTCACACATTCAGCGTAAACATAGACATTGAATGTAAGAAAGGCTAGGAAAGTACAGGCTGTGGGAATGAAGTTTGTGAGGGGCATCACAAGGAGAAACAAAATTAGGAATGAAGTTATCCAGGAAATAATGGGAGTACAGGGAGTAAATGAATTAGTAGCTGAAGTAAAAGCATGACTGAGATGGTATGAGCATGTAATGAGGATGAAAAAAGAGAGGATGCCAAAGAAAATGTTGGAGGAAATGAAGTATCTAGGAAAAAGACCACAAGGGAGGTCAAGAAAGAGATGAGAGGATCAGATAACAGGAAGTATTCAAGTGAAAGGAGAGGAATGGAAGAAATTAAAGATGGAAGATTGGTGGAAGGATAGAGGAAGATGAAGTCATTTTACTAAACTGACCCACCACAGCCTGGAAACAGTTGATGAGGTTAATAAGTGTGGCCCGAGGTGCAAATTGTCTTTAACTAATATTAAGGAGCTTGGCATAGCATAAATAAATTAGAAGTTACTTCAAAACTTGCCAACTCATTACAAATACTATCTACTACAATAATTCTAAAATCTAAACAAGATATTCAGAGTATTTCCATAGAAAGGCAACGTAAGATTAATGAATGTTTAATCATATAGGAAATATATAAGACAAACAATATTTAAATATATTTGAATTTTCACTGTTAATATACATATAACAACATTTGTATTAATATTTGTTAATCTCTTTACTATATGATAATATTAATACATCTATTTTCCTCAAAATACTGGAACTATTTTCGTTGGAAATGTTGTGCAAAGCAAAATCATCAAAATCTAGATTTGATGTCTAGGCCCAACATTACAATGCAGTACAAATATAATAATTTAATATCATTACAAAATAAAATTATTCAATACACATTGAATAAATATAATAATATAAATCAAATTTATATTACAATGTATTTTGCATATATTGCAACCTTGTGCATTACAACTTGTAAATACATCATCATAAATGCTTACCATGAATCACTGGTGATCAAGCAAGAACAGACCCATAGTCTATTGTTGGGAGGGGAGCGTTTTTTTAAGGCTCCTTCAAATATAAATTTAATAAAACAAGGACTTGTAATTTTAATAAATTTAGAAAAAGCTACAGGAAAGGTGGATAGAAACATATAAAATTAACAAACACAATATGGCTTTTACAATGAAAAGAAGAAAACAGTTCACACTTTACATTGCTGCCATAGGAAAAACGGGTAATAAATAGCTGCCTGGCTCTTTTTTTAGAAGAAGCTACAGGAAAGGTGGATGGAAACATATAAAATTAACAAACACAATATGGCTTTTACAATGAAAAGAAGAAAACAGTTCACACTTTACACTGCTACCATAGGAAAAACAGGTAATAAATAGCTGCCTGGCTCTTTAATAAAATGATCGTTACTGCCCAGTCCCTAGACCTACAGTAGCCCCATGGCTTCTTTGGTGCTGACTGACAGCTCAGAGATGGCTTCTGACAGTCAACATTTAGGTATATCCCTAAATTTTGACTGTCAAAACTGACAGCTGCTAAACACATGTTTTTGCAGATCATATGTTTCGGCGTAGGGATACATAATTTGGTCTGGTAACTTTTCAAAGCCATCAGTCAGCACCAACGAAGCCATGGGGCTATTGTAGTTTTCATTCTGTTGAAACTCATCAGGGGGAGTTTAAAATGTGCAACACAATTTCCTTAAAGAAACAAACAAAAAAAAAATGAGAAAAAGTTAAATTGTAAAGATTAATTGGACTCTTAGATAGAAATATGTAAAAGGAATAAGATAAATGACTAACATATGAAATGGACATTAGATATGAATATATATATCTATAAAGAAAACAAAATGAATACAGAAAACACAAAACAAAAAATCAGTCTTATTATTTGAAAAACTATGTATTTTAATACAAATATTTGTATATCGTACTAAACTTAGTTATCTGATTACTGGAAAATTTGTTTTAAGCCATTTGCTCTTCTGCACATTTGAGTCAAGTTGAAAGAGTTATGGATTAGGTAATGTAGAAGGTAGGGTGAGGGAGGTGTTAGTCATTCTCTACAACATTAAGGTAATGATTTCATTATTTTTGAATATTTTCTGTAAAGGTGAGAGGGGGTGATCACACCCCTCCCCCCTCTCCCTTGATCCACCAATGCTGAAAACTGGGTTTCAGTTAGCTTCTCAGTAGCTGACATTCCAACACATTCATCACTAAATCCTTATTAAACTATGAGTGATAAATGACTGGACACAGGAAACACTTGGATAACTTTGTGGTAAAGCGTCAATGCACCAAACATACAGTCCTGATTTGGTTTCCTATGTCTAGGTCTCTGTTTTTAAACGTTATTTAAATCTTATTTAATTTTATATTATCAATTGGTTAAACAAAACCCCTTGATTAGTATACAAGTCAATAAATAAATAACTCTGCATGCAAAAAACTTCTGACTATCAAAGAGTGCAGAGAAAAATGGGAATTGCGTGTTTTAGCAAAACTTTAATAGAAGGCATTGTGTTAAAAAAGGTTACCTGTATATTCTTAGTTTTATTTCCTACAATAAAATTTTGTTTTAACAGTGTTTTTTGTTATGTGTTAATTTTTTAATTAATGTTTATTACTGTTATATTAATATATTCTTAATGTGTTATTACAGTGAACTATGTGTATTTAACTGGAATTATTAATTTTATTTGTTTTTGTTTAGTTTACAAGTTATGTTACTTGAAGTTGTAACTACTCTCTTGTAAGTTAATGTTTAGCCGCAGTGGTGCACGCATACATTTACTTAATGGTGGGTTTGAAGGGTGCATACATATCATAAATATTATTTCTGTACTTCTTCTCACTAATTGGGAATTTTAGGAAACTTAATTTGTAAATAACATTTGACTTGAAGGTCTTAAACCTGTTATTAAAATTAAGCTAATGCATGTGACATACATGGCTCTATGTCATTGTTGTACTAAATGTTTTAAGTTTCTATTTAAACGATTACTTGCAATTTTGAGGTGGTGTGGACGGGACAACTGTTTAACTTTACCTCCTGTAAAGGGCGCCAATGTTTTAGTGCAATACATTGTAACTTTACATACATACCTAATCACACTGTTCCCTTACAGAGTAGGCAAGAAACTGTGCTCATAGCTCAAAAAATAACTCCCTACTTAATCCATCTTCACTGACTTTCTTCACAACTCCCTATCCTTACATGCTCCCTTCACTTCAACAATATCCATACACTAATTCATACATATTCTTATATTTTCAAACTTTTAATGTTTCTCTTTTTCACACTTTCATCTATAACATTTAACCATGTCTTAATTGGCCTACCTCTTCCATTTGATCCACACAATTTCCTGTTATATATTGGCTTTGTTACTCAATCCACACTCATCCTCTCAACATGCCTAAACCAACGTAAGACATCTATTTCACATTTACCTGTTGGATTCTCTTTCAGGTTGCACGCCTTCAACACCCATTCATTACTTACTCTGTCCATACAAGTTTTCCCAAACACATTTCTTATATATCTCATTCCATGCACATTAACCTTGCTCTTGTGTTTCTTCTGACAAACCCACGCTTCACATCCATACAACAATGTTGGCGTTAACATACTTTGATATACTGCCATCTTTGTCTCTTTCGAAACTACTTCATTCTTTGCAATACACATACATCCAACTACTCTCTGAGATTCATAAATTTTACCATTCATCCTTCCATTTATACTAAACCGACAATCTTTTCCTGATCTGTCCTAGTCAAAGACTATCACTTTAGTTTTGGAAACATTTATACCACATAATTAATTCAATTAACTTTCACACACCTCTTTTTGGGCCTGGCCAAAAGGTCAACTCAGTTTTACTAATTGTTTTTAAAATGGTATCAAAGCAAATTTAGCTTTTTCTTTCTTGAAGTCACTGTTGCACAACTCCAGCTATTTTTTATTTTATTTTTGTTGTTAGCTCTACTTTACTCATGAATGGAAGCCTACACCAGCTTAAAGAAGTCACTGTTGGTTCGTGTGGATTAATTTGATTATTTGGTTTTCATGCTGACTCTATTTCTTCTCTTGCAGTAACACAGCTCCACAAGCTGTGTTGGGTGCGACCTTGAGACTTGATATTAACAAAGAAAACTTCCAACTGGTCAAGGAGGGTTGGTTGCACTGCAAGATCACCATAATTGATGGAAAGGTGAGCTTCCTCATGAGAGTTTACAAATATTACAATTTCAAATTTTATGTCATCTTAATACATATTATAATTTATTATAATTTTATGTGCTAACCTAGAGTTAGAAAATTAATTTTTAACAACTCCCAAGAACATTTTATGCTTATCACAATATCTAAACGTAAAAATAAGATTTTTTTTAAAAAATTGGAATTTGTTTTAAAGCTCTAATACAGCTTATTGGTGGTTCAATCACAATCATCTTATAGGGCATACTTTACAACCAGACCCCAAACCATTCATTTAAGACACTTATTCAGATAATTGTATATTATTATCAAAGTTTAGAAGATATAAATGACCTTTTGGCTATGGATGTAGCCATATCAAGTATCATAGACGTAGTTTTGAAAAATGACACCTGGACACGGGAATAGTTCCCGAAACTTTTGGCTTGACGTGCCAATGCTCTACCACTGAGCTATCCAGGAATCATTCTGTGCTCACTCATTCTTCACTCATAATTTAAGGCATAGTTTGTAATGGACGTGTGGAAATCATCGGGGAACAGCAGCTAATATTCGATGATTTCCATACGTCCCACACAAACTCTACCTGTGAAGAATGAACTTGGACAGGGGGTAGTTCCTGGACAGCTCATTAGTATTTGGAAATGAAGTAACATGATGAATGATACTGTTGTTGATTTTTCTTAAATGAATTAATTTAAGGGTAGCCTATTAATAAAAGAACAGTAAACCCTTGCGAAACTTTCGCTCATTCAAACCCCCCAAAAAATATTATTATTTAGTCTTTTGTTGGGTTGTTTAAATTAAATACTTAGCCAAGTGTATACACAAAATAGCAAATAGATTTTATTTTTGGTAATCAATACAAAAATATTGTTAGAAAGTTTGATGTTCTTTCTAAAGTGGCTGGGACAATTTTATTCAAAATATTTATATGAAAAGTGTGTGTTTAGTAAGAAAATGTATCTTTTTCTGAAAAAAAAAACTTATTAAGAATTGGTTTACTGTTTTTGAAAGAAAAGTTCAAGCTAAATTAGATTATTTGAGAAAGTTTGTATGATTGTTCTGTACCATTTATTTCTTTTGTCTTTAAAATAGTGTGTTATTGACTAATTGCAGTGTCGTAGTGACTGATCTTGCTGTTATCTATTGCCTTGACCATGGTGGTTATTTTTTTGTCGGCAGCGTGCAGGAGACAGGTCATGGAAACAGGTGTGGGCGGTTCTTCGGGGCCCTGTGTTGTACCTCTTCAAGGACAGGCGAGATCTTCTGCAGGTGAGTACTTGTTAAGCTTTATGCATGGAACCTTGAGTAAATAAAAACTCATATTTGAAGATACTCAAAATTGTCAAAAATCATCCAAAAGATTTATGTTCACCATTTTGAGGATCTGGCATTTACTTTGTTGGATTGTAAATAATTATAACAAGGCTTATGTTATTTAGAATAGAGCACTATTATCATCTCAGGTTGGTTGATGCCTGAGATTTCGGAAAGTAATGTTCATTATACGCTGCACAACATCCCAGCACTGAAATTATGTCCAGAAGCTTTTTGGAACTGTACTTTTTATGTAGAAATGTAGCAATGCCGACTTGTAAAGGCGAGAAAAATGATCGATGTCCATTCACAGGGTAATAAGACAATTTGCAAAAGCTGCACATTTATATGTCCATTTCTCCAAAGGTCCGTGTTTAGCTTAGGTACATAAAATACAGAAGTTTCCAGTACAGTAATGTCAAAATCTTTCAAAAAATCNTAAAATTATTTAAAAATTCACGTGATGAAGAAAAATAAATATGTATTTAATAAAAATAAAAATTTATGTTTAAAATAAATACATTTTCAATACAGTGAAAAATAGAAATAAAGTGATTTTAATTAAAATTAATGAAAATGAGTCAAATATATTTCGACTGGTGCGAGCTCTAGACAAATATGGGAGCACTAAATGAAGAACAATGACAAGGGGGAAAAGGGAAAAAACATCATACAAAATTTTACTATCCCAGTGTCAACCCCGTGATGAAACCCATAATCTGAAAACTTTAATCAGTGCTACACCACCAAGTTGGTCAAATCCCTCAACTAAAATATCTGCAACCCTTCAAAATTAAGGATATTGGAACTGACCCATAAATATATCACCAAATCCAGACAGGCCCCTAACATCAACATTTAGGTTAAATCCTGTCTTACCAGCACACCTATTATCAGGGCTGTGGAGTAGGTACACCAAGCCACCGACTCAATAATGTTTCTACTAATCAACTCGGACCTCTCCATAACTGAATAAGATTTATTAATTAGTAATAAAAAAATAATTGCAGTAAAATGCTCCAGTACAGATTGCTCCATGGGGAACTTCTTTGGCATTGTAAATTTATATTTAAATAAATGTATTAATTAACATTTCTAATATTGGTTTTAAAACATAAAAATTATAAAGTTAAAATGGTAAATTTTAGGGGTGGTCAGGCACCCAAAATTTGGACAATAAATCAGGCATCTAAAAATCCCGAAATGTGAGGAAAGTATTTTTTATGTCTGGATTTTGATTGGGTATCTCATGAACTTGGTAAATATATATTAACATGTTTGCACTAACCTCTAATTCAAACTTTGAAAAAAAAAATTGTTCATAATTAAATTATTTCACTTCAACTAATATTATTTATTATTATTTATTATTATTATTATTATTATCATTATTATTAGTCAGATTTGTTAGGATATAAATCAAAAAGTACGCATTAAATGAACATTAAATATTAAACCACCATTTTGCTTCAAGTAAACATGTTTTCGATTTTGATTTATGTATGTTCCAAGTTTTGTGTCTACTAACCGTTTTAACTATAAATTCTTGAGCATAAACTAACCATTAATTATTTTTTATTTCATGACTGTTTAACTTATAATTTGAAATCTAATAGTCCTGTAACTAGGTTGTTTCTAATTTTTCCTTAAATTAAATTAAACTGTTAAACTTATAATTTTAAATTTTATAGCCCTGTGACAAAGTTATTTGCAAAATGTAATGCCCAATCACCCCTAGTTAATTGCTATAATATTATAAATTTTAATTCGAAGCCCGAGTCTGCATCAGTACATTTTTATCGACTTTGACTCCACCCAAAATTACTTACAACTACAACTCTTGACTCCACAGCTCTGACTCCACAACCTGGCTCCTTTTTCTTCTTCTTCTTCTTCTTCTTCTTCTTATTATTATTAATAGTGTCACAACACTAATAATATACTATACTACATAACACACCTTTTAGTTCTTCTATCAATCTAATCCAAGCGCAGCTATTTATACGGTAAAATCATAACTGAAAAACAATTAGCTCTTGTGTCCAACCAAGGTTATTAGTCTCAACTTGAAGGAGCTGTCTTTGATAGTGAAAGCTTGCCCTTAAAAATGTTTATGTATGTTTTTTAGTGTTCTAACTAAACAAATTCTACTTGAGTATTGCTAATGAAGGTGTTCTGGATATCTGTCCTAATTTTAACCACACAAGACATTGATACAATTGTGTATATTCATATATTCTTTAAATTGATAAGATGTATTAAATCTACAAATAAGATTTTTTTTTAAATAATCTTAGTCATGTATTAAAGTAAAGTAAAGGTGTTCTTTAATCTTTAAATTTTGAATGTAGTTTGTTTTTAGCATGAAAACTCAGTTATTTATCATTTTAAAGCAATATTTTTATAACTATATTTGAGATACATTTTTTTAACAAGGTGAAAATATTGCTTTCCTCAAATTAATTATGTCAAAAAAAATTACAACAAAATTATTATTATATATATTTATTTATTTACTCATGGTTTTCTTTAACAAGAAAGTTGAGGTATTACGTAGCACTAAACAATTTGTAATAATTTAGAATTATACTTTCAATTATATCATTTGCATTTAAAATCAGGAAAAATAATACTTTTTTAATTAAATTTAAAAAATCTCTGTTAGGAATTTAAGGGAGGCCTGGTTAAAATATGTTGTAGCCTCAAATAGGGGTCAGTTTGGCTTACTGGCTTATATTAAAAAATCTTTAGGAGTGTAGCAATTTTACTAACAAAAACCCCTCCTTTATTTCTGAAGATGAAAAAAATGTATTTGGCTTTATATATGTGACCTAACCTCCCTTTTAAACATAATATTACCATTAAATTTTACACCAGGTAAGAACACTGAGGAAATACCAGATTTCTCTGGCCAAACTATTAAAGTTTAATTATTAATATAATTTAAATTAATTGTGCTCCTTTCTAAATGGATGTTCTTTTAATCACAATGATTCACACCTTGTGTGTTGATATTCATTGTATTCTTTATGTCTGTATCCCTTGAAAGCTGGACCAGTTGCTTGTGACCCTTACTCTCTGCTATGGCATTATTTTTATCAATACAACTTTAAAATCGCATTCCCTGCAAGTGATTTACACTCACCCCTCTATTGTTGCCTCTATCAATCATTTAAATATGGCCTCAGACCAAATAAGTTGTGCGCTATCATAAGTACCAACAAAAACATACATTTTTCTGTGTCTTTTAAACTGGGTATTCTCGCGGAAAACATGTGTATAGCTGTATTAAATAGTCCATAATTGTATTTTTTTTAAACTGCTATATTTAAATAACGGTCTTGTAGAATATTCTTTCAAGTTTTTTGTATCTTTATAAATTATTTGGTGCTTTGGTTCCCTAATAATTTTTGAGATACAATTTTTCAGCATTAAAAATCTGCAATAATAAAGGTTTAAAATATGAGTAAATACTGTATATGTGTTAACGCTAACAGATAAGACTTTGAAACTCAACAGTTTTCTTATTTATAAACTAGGCCTATGTGGGAATGGCATTTTCACTTCGAGAAATTTTCCGGTGGGAAATATCAATTTACTGTGGGAACTGGACGAGAAAAATCTTTAAAATAATGATCCAATTTAGGCATATGTTTATTTTTAATATTCATAATTTTAATCTAAGATTAACCTACCCATTCATTCCAATAAAAAAAAATTAAAATAACAATGGCTATTTTATCCCGACTAGGGTCGAGAAAGAAAACAAAAACACTGATTAGGTTGCAATTTAGAGGTCTAACTAATAAATTTAAATGATTTTATCTTGTAGAATTTTTTAAAGGGGAAAAAAATAGATATACTAACTTATTTTTAAATTGTATGTTTTCCGAATAAAAATTAAATCATATTTTGTCTAACAGGTTGTGTGTGTGGTTTTGATGTAATTTAAGGTAAAATAAAAAACCGGGGTCTAATTTTTCTATGATAATTGTGTTATTTTTGGTAAAACTTTTTTGGTATGGATATAAATGCATTCTAAGAAGATTCACTAAAGAAGTTTTTAAATAAAAATCACATGGTGTGAATTTTAATAACAATTTACATGATAAAATATCAAGTTATTTAAGCTAATCTGAAAAATAAAGGTGAGCCACAGTCTTGTCCATAAGAATAGCAAAAATATCTTTCAACTGAGCCAGTTTGTCTGGAGTTTTTTTTCCTTAAATATATTGGGGGGATATATTACCAATAGAATAGCCAAGTGTGAATGTTATTTAATGGTGCTCAATAATTGTGTTGACTAGGTAGTAGCTATAAAATAATACCTGCTGATATTTTAACTTTTTGTCTACTTAAAGGAAGATAAGGTTAATTTAACTTTAGTAAATTAATAATAATGTTAATTAACAATAAATACAAACTTTACATTGATAGACTGTCCCTAATTGTAACCTTTTAATATTAGTTTTTCCAGAAAAATCCTGAGAAATAATTTTTCCTGATCGAGTTTTGGAAATGTCTAATTTCCCGAAGTTCAGGATTGTGAACTGGCATATAAAAACTCATTTTTTTATGTGACATCAACAAAAGTTGTATGATCAACAGAGTCTATGTTGTACAAGCAGAAATAGTTCAGTGCCAGTGCATTCGACTGGCTCAACTTGCTTGTGAATATGAGTCTGGCTGACAGGTTAGAAGGGGAACCACTTTCTAAGTTGCTAGCTATCTTGTCAAGACAGTGTGTCAGTAATCAGACGACTTTTAGAATGATTAATAATGAGATTTAATGGGTGAAATAATATTTTAAAACACGAGCGAGAAAACTAAGCACCTCACCTGTCATCATATGACACTAATCTAATAGGAACGGTACATTCCAAAGATAACCATATATGGCTTGTACTAGGCATCGAAACCAATTAACAACTCTTATACATCACTATTTTTCTGTTAATAAGGATTCACTTAATCTTATGCAAAATACAGGGTGGCTCAAAATAAATATCCCAGCTATTTAAAAACTCTCAACAAAGTGGTAATGTTAAAACCTACTACACAAAACAACTTAGTTCGCGATTTGAATTCACACGAAACAGTTCTTTAACTTTATTCGTGCCTGTAAATTATCCTTCTGGTGTAGCACATAACTATGGTATTCGAGCCAGAAATGTATTTTAAAGGGGGTTTTACCTTCAGGGACTTGTGTTTTATGGTTTAAACAGGGTATTCAGTGATCTGTAAAACAGGGAAAAATTATCAAATTTCTGAAATTTTCACACATTCACTAATATAATACCCAACTTTTATTTACATTAATCAAAATAACATTAACCTCCCAGTTAGTACACACCACTAATCTTTTAAAACACATTTGTCAATTGTTGACAAGGCCGTAACCAGCCATTAATTTCAGGAGGGGTTTGGTGGGCGCATCCCCCAATTGCCGGAGGCTAGAATTTTTTT
>CABFOW010000102.1:376195-405243 GCA_902141385.1 Timema californicum | reverse complement strand
CCCCTCTTGCTACTATCAACAGTCAAGATTACTATGAGATAACCTCTCAAACACCCCTACCTTATTGAAGATCATTTCAACTCAGATTGTTTACATGGATTAGTGTTTGCTTAAGATGGAATTAGAGATAAAGGAACTTGGTGAAGAAAGATTGTAAGTTGAGAAGGGGAAGGATGTAGCGCGCGCGCGCACACACACACACACACACACACACACACACATACACACACACACACATATCTTTGTCAAGTTTCCTGTTTTGTTAGTTTTACCTGAAAGTTATCTCTTTTTTTTTTGTCAACGATTGTCACAAACTTATACTGTGAGCTACAGATAGTTTCCAAAAACCTTGCACTAGCACATGAATGAGTTGTTATGATGTTTCTCAGACTCCGCTGAATATCTCCGAGGGGGAATCATCACAGAGTGTGGATGTGCGGCACAGCCAGGTGGACATTGCCGGGGACTACACCAAGAAAAAGCATGTGTTGCGGTTAAACACACAGAGCTGCTCTGAGCTTCTCCTCCAAGCGGAGGATGCCAGTGATATGGCTCAGTGGATCAAGGCCCTGCAGGATCAGGCAGGGTCACCTGCCGAGGTGAGTTCATGTCTGATGGCGATATTTGTTGTTTATTGGTGTCCAAACCGAACATTTTGTCATTGTGCAATGTTACCCAAACTGTGGTGAATGTACTCTAAGAGGAACGCAAAAGATTTCTAGGGTATGTGATACACCACTGATTTTTTAGTAATCATAAAAATTATATAGATATAAGTCTGATAAACAAATTCAATTGTGGATAGCTCTGATTGGCAGATACTTTTTCAAGTCATCACAATTATATTTCATATTACAACCACTAGTTAAAGATAGCCCTGGATATGAATCAAACCAAGATCCCTCAGTGGTAGATTATTGCTGCACAAAGCCGAAGGTCCTGGATTTTATTCCCATGTCCTGGTTATTATTTTCACTAAATTTAATTAAATGAACATATATTTTAATGCAATGTACTTTTTTATGTCTTTATTTCCCTCTGTCATGGCTGTGTCAAACTTAACACTGGAGCCTTACTAACATTTTTAATGATTGTTTCTTATTTACAAAATAAGTTTTTTTTATATATTTACATTTAAGAAGGGAAAGGAACAACTACTCAACTAGCGAAAGTCTTATAAAGATTTTCAAAATATATTTTATGTCTTCTACACATACCTTAACTTTCACAATATAGTCAATATTTACAATAGAGTGAACAACTAAAATAACATTTTTATTAAATAATGTGTGGTTTTGTTTCCTGAATAAAGTGTGATAAATTTGATAGGAGAGTAAACAAAATTATTGCTCAGAGGTGGATAACACTCATTTGTCATCCTAAACAAATGGCATCATCAATGATTTAACACTTACCCTCACCAAATCGTTGGTCATGTAATGGCTAAAACACTCGGGCGGCTGATGCATCGGCACAAGCTAAATATTGTCTTTTAGTGATATGTATCATCACTAGATGGCACCACAAACATGTATCTAAATTTTAAAATCTAGTTCATCTTTTCTTCATCAGACAGGTTTAACAGTATAAATAAATGCAAGCAGGCATGGGCCAACTGTAAAAAAATAAATATATATATATATAATTTTCAAATATTTTTATCTCCATTTGTGGAGATGTTCCTGAGTATATTACATCTTATTATTCACGATGTTTAGTCTGGTTAAGAAAGTGATACTGAAATTAATTACTACTGAATTTTTTAATTAGAAACTTATCACTATTAAAAGATCATTTTATAATTTTTTTATTTTTTTATAATTTAAAATGTTTGTTTAGATTTTGGGGTGGGGAGGCGGGGCAGGCCTTAAGCCCCACAAGGCCCCTCACCTCACCCCACCACTGAATACGTGACTGAGTCAAGCACAGGTCATTTATCATAGTGTGCCTCTGTACTATTGCTCTTACTATTAGAATTAAGGTCACATTGTGCTTAAGTCATAACTCACTATATTCTTTAAGTAAGTGTCTACACAGTGAAAACATTTACGATTGAGTCAAAAGTCATAGGTTCAGTTCCCATGTCCATATTCGATGTTTAGATTTGTAATTGAGTTTTAGAAAATCTATCACAAAACTAGTATTCATAAAACAGCATTGTTTTCGCATGGTATAATGCATCACTATAGCAGTGGACTGGTTAGTCGGTGACAATGAAACATTAGTTTGAATCCATGTTAGATGAACTGAGCTGGTCTTTCTTAAATGGCCTTCCATTCTCCCTCCACACAGTATGGGTACATTTACTCTAAAATTCTACTTTCCTCATCCTTATTCCGTTAGTGTAATTAATACATGTGTATGTCTCAAATACGTACCAGAACACAGTGATTTAAAAAAAATACAAACACATAATTTGATTACAGATATCTTATTTTCTTGAGACAAAATTATTTTATTGATATTAATAGTTTTAGAAATCTTAACATGGTTAATTTTTAATACAACAAGAAGTTTAACAATTAATAAACAACCATCATAAGTCTTATTTTTCATTGCTTGTCTTGTATTTTGACACTTATAGATTATGTAGGTGTTATCAGGCATGTAATCAGTAGCAGGAGATTAGCATTTATGAATTGTGATGTGTCGCTCTTTGTATATTTATGAAAAAACTCGGACAGTATGTGTCTTTATTGGTGAGTACAATTATTTGATATCTCGCCCTAAAATATTAGTTAGGGATTTTTAATATTAGGCTTGCTTGACAAAAAAAAACACACAACACATCACCAAATTTAACTAACCTTGTGAGCAATAAACTCTTTAGTGAGCTTTTACAATCCTTTTTGATATCTGTATTACCATTTAGAGGAATGTATCTATCTATATATGTATATAAAATATAATTTATATTGGTAGTTAATTTGTTATTTGCTAGAATGGGGTCGTCTCTACTATTTTACGAATTTGAAACTCCAATTCACCTATGAATCCAAAATCCAAATCTTGAAAAAAAATTATGAACAAAACAAGAAATATAAATATAATAAAATAATATAAAATACAAATAGGAACTAAATGTTAACATTATTTTTTTATGATCCATTCAGTTTAGGCCTAAGTGTTAAATTACAGGTCTGGAGCCTACTTGAAGAGTTAATCCTATAATTTTAACTAGTCCTGAACCACCAATAAGCAGTGTTAGAGCTCTAAAACAAATTTTTACTTGATTTTTTTTTTTAATTAAAGGATCCGTGCCCCAAATCTGAAATTTTCTTGAATCTCAAATATATTTAAGGACACAACTGAATTGTTATTTGGTTAGTTTGTCTCTTGATTAACTCGAGGTCATTGCACCAGCTCCCTCACTGGGATCTATCCACAAAAAAATCCATTGTCTAGGAAAGTCATCATAAGCTAAGCAACTGTCCTATAACTTTTAAGAATTCCAAAGTGTGTTTCTTTATCTGTGCAGTCTAAATTTTGATTACACTATGTTGTGTATGTTGTTTTCCCTTTGGCTACCAACACACATACAGATTTTCTAAATATTATTTAAATCTGCCTCGGGCAGTATTTGTTCTTGTTACATTACTCCAACAAACTTGCAACAGACACATGAGTTCAATCAAAAATGATTTAAACTTCAAGCTCGCACAGTTTGGTTTGCTAGAGTCAGGGAGTGCTAGGTTCAAATACTGGCCGAGTTTATTTTGTGTTTCTTCTTAAAGGGTTCCACACTTTCTCTCAACAGACATGTTAGTACATTTCTTTAAATTTATACCTCCCTCATCTGTACCCTATCAGTGTAATTAATTTTATTATTATTATTATTATTATTATTATTATTATTATTATTATTATTATTATTATTTTTTTTTTAATTAAAGGATCCGTGCCCCAAATCTGAAATTTTCTTGAATCTCAAATATATTTAAGGACACAACTGAATTGTTATTTGGTTAGTTTGTCTCTTGATTAACTCGAGGTCATTGCACCAGCTCCCTCACTGGGATCTATCCACAAAAAAATCCATTGTCTAGGAAAGTCATCATAAGCTAAGCAACTGTCCTATAACTTTTAAGAATTCCAAAGTGTGTTTCTTTATCTGTGCAGTCTAAATTTTGATTACACTATGTTGTGTATGTTGTTTTCCCTTTGGCTACCAACACACATACAGATTTTCTAAATATTATTTAAATCTGCCTCGGGCAGTATTTGTTCTTGTTACATTACTCCAACAAACTTGCAACAGACACATGAGTTCAATCAAAAATGATTTAAACTTCAAGCTCGCACAGTTTGGTTTGCTAGAGTCAGGGAGTGCTAGGTTCAAATACTGGCCGAGTTTATTTTGTGTTTCTTCTTAAAGGGTTCCACACTTTCTCTCAACAGACATGTTAGTACATTTCTTTAAATTTATACCTCCCTCATCTGTACCCTATCAGTGTAATTAATTTTATTATTATTATTATTATTATTATTATTATTATTATTATTATTATTATTATTAGCACGTCTCACTACTCATTCGGGTTATACACACTTACGCTAATGTGTAATGGGAGGGTGATTGTGAGATGAAATGGAGGACCTACAGTTTAACCTGGGATCCGAACCACGTTTGGAGGCATGGCATTCCTCACATTCACAAGTTGTGATTAATACACGTCTTTTTAGAGGTGAAGGAAGGGTTTGGTAATCAGATAAATCTATGCCAGGACTGAGGATTGAACCCTGGACCCCAGCTCAGAAGTCTGACACCTTACCCCTAGACCACCAGGCTACCTTTTTTACTAGTAGTAAGATATGGTGCACAACAAAATACAATAGTCTTCATTAGATCTACACATTTATTCTTTTCAACTTACAAAAATGTTAAATAATGTTCAAAGCTAAATAATATTTAATTTAATAAGAAGAAATAATGATGATTATGGTGAAAAATATTTACTTATTGGGCCTAATACTTTGTACAGGCATTATCTAATTTCTTTCATGCTTATGTAAAACTTTGGTGAGGCTTAGTCATGGCACGTTGAAACATGTGCATTTCCATGGGATGACAAGTTTTGTGGAGCAGAAAAAATTTAGGAAATTGAAAAATTATAAGAAAATAATTTATTTAAAAAAAACACGTTTTTGTTTTTTCGAAGTTTTCCTGCATATATCCTAAAATAATATAGTTTTTAAAACTTGTTAGATTATAATTCCATACTAACATGTTGGCAACACTGGTTACAGCTGATGAGCTGAGAATGTTCAGTTTTTCCCGACTGCAAATCAACTAAGTTGATTATGGATTGTTGCAGTGACTGAAATGTGTTTTTTTTTCCCTACTTTACGGATATATATACAGATTCCAGTGTTTATTAGATGATATTTGTATTGTTTTATTTTGATTACTAAGCTTTAAGACAAATTTTAACTTGCACATAGAAATTATGTCTGATAAAAAAGGTTTATCAAAATTTTGCCAAAAGTTTATTTTTTTATTTTTAACTAAGTAATATAGTCAATTTTTCATTTTTGATTCAGACATAGCTTATTGTTTTCTTTTGAAATGCAGCAGAATATTACAAAAAGGTCAAAACTTTCAAAATCACGGTAGTTTTTACTAAAATTAAATTAGTATATTTAAAAAAAAAAATATTTTGTTTAGATGTCTTTGTAAATAGAGTTAATTTCCGACACTCCGTGTTAATAGAGGGAACAAGCGCCACACATAATCTGAATATTACTCAAACAAGAGTGTAGCACATTCAATTCAAACTAGTACTCACCTATTGTGATTTATTTTATGAACACATCATTATATTTCACGTTCTCAGATAATAAAAAAACCCACTTTAAATCAATGTACATTATGGTCAAAATGGACACATCACTTAAAATGTTTGTTTTAGTATTCTGGTTTACTGCAACTGCTTCCTTTTTCCACTACTTATTTTCCGTAACATCAGCTTGTCAGATAGGAATGTGTCATTTTTCTGTGTCAAGCAGGCTATGAGTCCATTCCAGTGCCAATAGACCTGTATTTTTCAAAAACATATCCCCTGCTGTTGGCGATTCCACGGTTAAGCTGCAAAGTGAATAATCCGCCTGCATATAGTCAGGAGTCTACTGTATTGTGAAAAACTAGAGTGAAATATCGAGAATAAAAATCAAGAGGGCATGTTTGTAAATATTTTCCAGGAGAACAATTTGATTATCTAGACTTTTCTTTGGATCTTATTTAGTTTTGAAATCGTTGAAATATTTTGATTTTAAAAGGAAAAATCTTCTTCCCCTACAATTTGTGGTAACCCGGTTAAATTCCATGTGATTATAGTCACCATAACAGTACAAATTTACCTTTTTAAATAAACTTTTTTTTTTAAACTCTACTTTTCTATATAATCTTAGGAGGAAAACTACCTCTATTTTGGGAATTTTTAACTTTAGTGATATTTTCTATAGAGGCGAAGAGAGAAGGTTGGGGAACCCATTTAGATTTTCACTCAGAATGCTGTACAACCTAAGGCTGGGCCTGGTTATTGGAACCATCTGACAGGGAAGGAGAGGGACATGCACATTTTTTTCTAAATGCATTCACATGAATCTCAGCGATATATCAATAATATATTATTGTATAATTTTATTTCTACCTCTCTTGACTGGCATGCTGCCTCAGTGTAGCCAGTTGAATGCAGATTTATCCCTCTTTTTCTTCTCTCTAACGAGACCTCTTGATACCAGAAAATGATGAATTTCTCAGTAATATCTTATTTGAAAAACAGAAGAATATCAAAAAATTTATCTTTTCACTACACAACCTTCTTCTTATAGTAAAAATATCAACATTCTTCACCAAAAAAAACACCAAACGGTTGCCATTCGACTTTCTCTTGGCTTCTCCAAGGAGAAAACGCCCATCGATCCAACATTTATATAGTACCCGCTTTGGTGGCTACATAATGTAAGGTACTACTTTCACAGTGGACTAAGCCATTGATGATGGGGAGATTGCGGTTCTAATTTTTGTCAGGTATACTTAAGACCTTTTTTCAATATTATTTTCCACTACCTCTACACGCAAATGTGGGTATGCTAAAAACATAACCTGAAAGGGTAGTAGGACGTGGTCTTAAAAAAAGGTTATATATATATATATATGGTTGTCTTTAAATTTATATATATAACCCACCTCAGTGGCGTAGTTGGCTAACGCTCTGGTCATGTTGAGCTCAACTGCTGAGGACGGGGAGATCGAGGTTCGAATCTCGGTCGGGTGAACTTTTTTTTTTTTTTTTCCTAAATGGTTTTCCACTATCCCTCCACGCAAATGCGGGTTCACTTCCTCTAATTTACCCTTCCCAATTCTTATTCCATCAGCGTAATTAGTACTTAGAGCATATAACCCGAACGGGTAGTAAGACGCGGTGCTAAATATTATTAATATATTTAAATCTATATACATTAAATGAATGTTTTGTTTGAAGGACTGCTCTTCAGGTGGCAGCACAAAACAGCAGCAAGGGCCTAGTTCTGTCAGCACCAGCCGACTCTCGCCATTGCCGGCGCACAAAGGCATTCGCAAACTGACTTCATTCCGTAATCGCTCGCCCACTGGCCAGTCCCCAGTTAACAAGACTAGGAAACCCAGTCAGACAGGTAATATAACATTATTGGCCTAGCTTACTGAGTTAGTTGGAAAAATATTCTTTCTAAGACTCCTTAGAGAAAAATCTGATTCACTAGTAGCTTGAACTTACTGACTCTAGCACACTTCGAACCAATCTTTTCTAATACTCCTAGCATAGATATATGTATACCACAAGGATGATGTACCAGCTCTGGAAGATGTTTTATTGCAAATAAGATTCATTTAAAAAAGATTTAATTCTAATATTTTTTTAAATTAATATGTTTTTTTAAATCTAATGAAAATGGACATTTCATTATACTCCATTAATATATTAAAGTATAAACTTGCTGGCTCGTTTCTTGCGGTATGCTATACTTCATATATGATTGCAAAGCAAATTGCATAACTTATGATCAGGGCCCAGAAGCTGATGACATTGCATGTTTATTAAACAGTATTTTAAATTGTACATTAACATTTTAGGAACTTGGAAAAAAAATTGGCCTATTGGCCTTTCAATTGGTGTTGTTATAAAGTTATTACTGATTTTTTAATCAAATTAGATGGTTAGCTATATTAATTTAGTTAGAATTTAAATTTGATAAACAAAATTAAATGTACAGTAATCATTCTCTAGACTATTATTCTCATCTCTTTTCTACCCTTACACTTTTTTTAGCTCAACCTAACCAGTTTTCAAGCAAATTTTTGGTGTTTGTTTTGTTTTTAATCACCTAGCTGTTATTTAGTTGAGTATGTATTATTTGCATATTTGTGTTTAGACCAATTACCCTCACCAAAGAGCAAGACATGGAAAGGTCGAGTAGCCAAGCAGTTTCGCCGCATCCAGCAAGGATCCGGTTCTCCCAGCTCCCCCACCGCTCCATACCCAGAGGGAGTGACTATTGGCATTCCACTAGAGGATTGTCCAATGGTAAGGTCACGCAAAATTCAGGAATATACAGGACAAAATGATAAAAATATATATATATATATATATATATATAAAAAAGAACTAATACATTATATTTTGCACAATAAAAATATTAATTTAGTTCTCAATATTGCTACCTCTGAACAAAGATTTAACAGTTGTTTCTTGTAGCAAACTACTACAAACCTATTCCCTTGTCTTCATTTTAAAACTACTGATATTCCTTAGAACAAAATAATAAGTTAAAAATATAAAGTTAGGTAAAATATATTTTTACAATTCTGAATATTGTAAAAATGATGAACATTAAATAATAATCATTATTATACCTTGTGTTAGCCATTTAAGTATTAAAAAAAGTTGTATTTATTACCTTAACAATATGTTTTCCAGAGAAAATAATCCCGAGTCTTTTGTTAAAGAAATCAATTTTTCAGAAGAAATTTTGTTGTATTGATTTTGTGCTCATAGATGAAACACATTTTTTCTATATTACGTTTTTTTATGTTAATGCAATTTTTTAAATCTGTAAAAAATATTTAGCCTACTTTGTAATATGAGAAGGAATATATAGCCAAGCTGAAGAAAAATAAGCCCGCATAGAAATAGTATTAGATTAAGATCAAATAGGACTATTGATTCCATGTAATAACCGAACCACTCCTGTTCACAGTCACCATACTACGAGTTTGTCCCTCTGTTATTGTTGAGGAGAGAGGGCTGGATATTATTGGTATCTACAGGGTACCCGGCAACACGGCAGCTGTTTCCTCTCTTACTGAAGGCATCAACAAGGGCTTTGACTGTGTCAACCTTCAAGTAAGATGCTATATACACTTTCTAAAGTAGGTTTGGATTTATATTAGCTAATATAGCTTCATGGTAACTTAGTATTTCCCAGATAATTGTCTCCGAGATACCAAGCTTCTCGGGGCTTTCAGATTTTTAGAAAATTTGTAGTCAATAAAATGGTAAAATGGTAGGAAAATAATAAAGCACAAATAAAATCACATATCTACACACACTTCAATAATTTGATGCTATTATAGCATTTTCCTCAGGAAGTAGTAGTAGTAAGACTCTTTAAGATGCTATGATAGCATCGAAATATTGCAGTGTGTGTGAACATGTGTTAGTGTTTTTATTTTTATTTGTTTGTTATTTTCCTACTGTTCTTTCATTTTATTTACTACAAATTGTTTTTGCTCAATGCACTTTATTTCATACATAAGATTTTTAGAAAAATATTTCTGGAATAGCTTTACATCTAAAACCATAATTTCATTTTGTGTCTAAAAATAAAATTAAAGTTTAACAGGTAGAGATATTTCAAAATTCCTTTCGTTGCCGTTGGTGCTTTCACTTCATTCCACGCATCAATGATCACATATTTACTAAGCAATAAGGGCTTATTCTGTTTTTATCCGTAAGGACTAGTCTTTATACACACTTTACAAATACATAATCTTTGGACAGAGCTTAATTCAGAAATTTAAATTCAAGAATATTCAAATTTTGAATATTTGCACACCCTTAAATATAATTCACCTTATAAAGGCATAACATTTAGAGTGTAGGATGTATAAGAATAGTCAAACTTTGTGTCTAGAGAAAGATTGATTGTCTTTATACTAATAATAAGTATGTGTGCATTCTTTTTTTTCGTGTGTCATGAAATTGGTGATAATATTCTACGACTAAGCTATAGTTTTAGTAGGAAAATGTTACTCTACTTTTATATAGAAACTAGTCAACAACTAAAGAATTGGCTGAACAAAGTTATTTGTTGGCTTACTTAAGTTACATTATTAATATGTATTCCTCTATGGTATAGTCGCGTAATGAGAATGAAAAAATATAGAATACTCAAGAGAATGATGGGGATCTAAGAAAAACACTGCGAGGTGTATCTCTTTCTGTTTTAGACTTAATATGCTACATTTTATTTTGTTTGACAACAATGTAATATGAATTCACTTTAAAACACTACCACACAAGTAAGATAAAATACTATTTGGACCTTGAGAGCGGTTGGAGAGAAATAAAACTAGGGGAGAGTCGGATTACCGTGTCTTCCGTACTAAAACAGGTTCTGATTATAAAGACCGTGCTCTAGTTAGTATGAATTGAGTTTGACATCTCTTGATTCTTTCAAATTTCAGCACTTAATAATAAAATTATTTATTGCCTAATTGATGGCTTGAAAATGTATAAAAATACAATGTAAAGACACTTTACAATAATGTACAATGTTGTACCGGGTTTCTATACTGTCTGGTAATAAGTTTCAGCAATTGTAAGAATTGAGGTTATTGGTGAATTCAATCTTACACACCTAATTTATATGCCTCTTTAATTATATTTCAAAGAAGTATGTCGAAGAGATGACACTTTGTACTTTGTTTGCAGCAAGACCCTCGTTGGAGTGATGTGAATGTTATATCGAGCTTGCTAAAGTTGTTTTTTCGCCGTCTGCCCGACTCCCTCTTGACGACGGAGCTCTACCCCCATTTCATAGAGGCAGACAAGATAGACGACTCCAATCGTAGACTTGTTACAATTAAAAAACTGGTGAGTTATTGTGTTTACACATTTGTATTTTGTTTAGTTATTGTTAGATGTGGATGTATTATTATATGAATTTTAATATAACTACTTGGTTTTCAAACAAGTTCATTATTTTTAATGTATGCTTGATGTGCTCAGCCAACTACAATAGATACACTTCCTATAGATTCAACCTTACTAGTATTTAACACATTAATGCAATTATTACATATGCATATAACCTACAGGGAATAAGGCCTAGTACAAATATAAATTATTTTATTTTTCCCATATCAAAATTGTGAAAATTTTCAGCCTTGATATTATGAATATTCTTGGTATTGTATGTGCCCCAGAACTCAAAAAGTGGGGCTTCCAACTATTTTGATCTCTACCTGCCTACGTTAACTGTGACAAAGCCAAAAGGTAGTTTATTAATGTCTGATTTTTTTTTTTAATGGGATTGCTTGGGGGTAGTATTTTATAGATTTTTTTTTAGAAATCTTGATTTAATGATAGTGTACTAATACTAACCCATTTTTAAAACTTATAATTTATGCAAAAGTGTCTTTAAAGTTGTTGTTCAAATTGAGTATCTAATTGCATATGCATCTGCAATTGCATATTGTGATTAAACGGTGTGATTTTAAGTTGTAAGACAAATTTTTTTGAATAAAAGCTGTTTTGTAATAGAAGTTTTCACATTTAAATTGGCTTCAAGTCTTAAGATTTTTCCAATCATTGGTAACTGGTGTACTGCCATTAAGTCTAAGCCTACCCATAAATGCACGGTTCTAAACAAAATCTGTACCTAAGAAAATATTTAATAATGTAACATTGTTGTTTTTTATTAATTTTAGTAATATATCTGGGCATATTACATAATTTTGTATGGAATTTTCAAACAATGCTAAAAATAGTTATTGAAATATTTTTGTTAGAATGTTTCCATTTCACTGCACTTTAAATGGGAAAACAAAAATTAAAATCAATTTATATATTTTCTATGTGAAATTAACCTAGAATGTTTATTTATAACACATCATTTAATTAATAATTTATTCTTCTTTTTAGTTGCATTTTAAAAGTTGGGTTAGGTTCAATAATCACATCGATATTGAGCTTAACGACTCCAAAATCGATACTCTAGTAAAAATACATGGTTTTAAATACAACTTGAAAACAAAAATTAAAATCAATTTATTTATTTTCTATGTGAAATTAACCTAGAGTGTTTATTTATAACACATCATTTAATTAATAATTTATTCTTCTTTTTAGTTGCATTTTAAAAGTTGGGTTAGGTTCAATAATCACATCGATATTGAGCTTAACAACTCCAAAATCGATACTCTAGTAAAAATACATGGTTTTAAATACAACTTCTCCCTATACAAATATTTATCTTAGTTGATAATAGGTACTTTTAGTGTGATCGTTAGTCACAAAGCTAGTATCATTTTGTAAATGTTGGCTAACCTGCTGTATCGGAGCTGGTCCCTACTTACTTGTAGGCCTATATGGGTCTAACTCTAGTGATACATTATTTTCATAGAAAAAAAACGTGTATAAAGTTTTATGACACTAGCCCTTATTTAACTGAGGCAGTCAAACATGTAAAAATCCGCTCTCATGGCCTACATTCTTTCACAGTTTTTCTTATTCTTGAGCATTGCAGGTTGTAATAATAAGTGTTAAAGTTATATTCAGAGTATTAAAAAATTACTGCACATTTAATTTTTTTAGCCATCTGCCCAAATTACCTTCAGCAGGGATTTGAACCCTCACCTCTCTGTCAATGACAAACCAGTATATTGTGCTAATGCAAGAAAGACACCTTATTGGAGCATGTGACTGACCACCAATGCAGTAAATTGCTATTTTTGGGAACTTCTATGAAAACGTTGTTCGGCATATTTGAATACCTATCCAAACTATCCAAAGATTTTCACTAATGGGAGGGATAAAAAATTCAAGTGTCGCTGTATGCCGGGAGGCATGTGTACGATTTCAAAGGACTGTATTTTTCCACAACACTATGATTTCCCTATCTCCCTTTTTAAAGTTTAAACATGCATACATCATAAAGAAAATATTGTAATCGTGAACATTTCTGGCCTCTAGATTCCCCAACCAGCTTTTAGTTTATTTCGGACTTGTCAGACAGAAGCATCTTGCTGGCTGGGATGGCTAGGTTAATTTTTCTCCTCGAGAGTAATATTGTATCTTAAGGTTTTATCTTTCCACGTTTAGTCCAATTTGGGTTTCCTGCACATTTTGCAGTCCTGTGGGTACTACACTTCTTATCTCTATCAGTTCTGGGAAAAGTTTGCTCATGACCTTGACTGATTACTGGTCAGCCAGCCTCCCGATTTAAAAAAAACCCAGTAATGCTGCCAACCTGATGGCTGGAATTCACTAGTTTGTATAACTTTAGCAACACCATCTATTTTGAGAGCTGAAAGCTCAACACACTGCCAGAGAGGGTAGGCAAACCCTTAAGTCGTTCTTAGGAATACATTTAAATATAGTAAAAATATCTACCCCTTTTTCATTTGATTGAATGTTTGGCTCTCTTGTTTGCAGGTCCATGAACTGCCGGATCATCACTTTGAAACACTCAAGTTCTTGCTCTTCCATTTAAAGAGGGTTGTGGACCACTGTGATAAAAATAAAATGGAGGCTCGCAACCTGGCCATTGTGTTTGGCCCCACACTAGTCCGGGCAGGTGACGACAATATGGTCACCATGGTGACAGATATGTCACACCAGTGTCGCATTGTCGAATCGCTCATCACACATGTAAGCATATTAGATACCCTAGTTACACTTTTTTTTATTTACAACTTAGTAACTTTAGTATATGTTTTATCTGTGTTTTGTCTGCCGGCCAAAATTTATTTCTTAACTCATTTATGGGAACCTTTTGATTCAACAATGACTTTTATATATTTATTATTTATTCATATAGAAATACTTTTTTATAAAAGAATACATGCTTTTTAAAATATTTAATATACACCCTTTTCCCTCTTTTTATCGAGTTTGCTCCCTCTTATTCTGGGTCTATTTTGAAGCTCAACTGTAGGTTATTGTACAAGTATACTCAAAAGATATCAGCATGTAGTAAGGATTATACAATTTAATATAAAATTAAGAATTGAAAGAAGGATAAAAGGACAAGGCCTGAACTGTAGGCCTCAAAGCTTCCAATTAAAACACAACAAAACAGGCATCAACAGTAGACTATCTAAGTGACCATGATCAACCTTTTGTCATGCTGCCATTGTCCAGTTGGTGTTTTACTCTCTTCATCTGAAGCAGGGGGCTGATGTACCTTGAAAATTTCATAGTTATGTTTTTAACTGTGAGCTTTGAGGCCTAAATTTTCTGTTAAGTGTGTAGGCCTTGTCCTTCTATCCTCTTTTCAAAGTTTAATTTAAAAAGCCGTTTGGCACCATTTGTCCTTTGTTTACAATATAATATAAAATAATTCAAGAATGTAGTTCTACAAACTAAACATACCAACAGTTAAAAAAACACTCAATTTTAATGTTGTATTATGAGAGCTTGATCAACTTCATTTGTAAATTCATAGGTACACTAAAGACATCACCTGAATGTGGTTGCAAAATAAGTTTTAATGCGAGATTCTTTTTCTCAAAATCTTAAAACCTGTCATTGTGTTTTTCGTTGATTGAGTCTAAGACTGTATTCATTCACTATTCTTGTATGATTTCTACATCACAATATGGCTCACCTTTTATCCCAAGTATATATGCTACTTTATAAGATGCTTGAGTAATTTCATTACGTCCTCCTGTTACTTGAAATAATTTTTATATGGTTTTTTGAAGCCTCATTTTCAGTAGTACAAATAGTTTTCTTGGTTCTCTCTCTAATTTTGAATATTTGTGGTCCTTATCTGTTCCATAATGCTAATGAACATTTTATCTCTTCACTCTTGATATCACATTGCTACTACTATATTTCGTAGTGATAGATTTGGTTTACCTCCACTCGTCGACAGGCAAAGGTCTTGGGGCAGTAGTTGCGGTGATTTGGAGTTTGGACTATGTGTATCATCTGGTTATTGTTTGTCCGGATTGCATTCAAAGGAAGCTTGGAGATTCCTAAAAACTTTGAGAAGTTTAGGATGGGAGACTAAGTGGGCTTGTTGAAGTTGGCCCACTCAGGGGTTGAGCTGGTTTGCGTAAGGCGTGGAGGTGGGGGTGAAGAGGTCAGAGAGGGGTTAGCAAGGGGTTGTAGGTGGTGGACTTAGGAGAGACAGGGTGCGAGGTAGGTCTCTGCGATCGAGATCGAAAGTTTTGTAGGTTCGTCATTTTCGAGCTTTCATTACAATTACTACAATTAAAATGTGTGTGACTTTAAAAATGAACATAACAAAATGGCCATTGGCTTAGAAAGTGTTGTTTGGAATGTAGGTCGTATATTATATTATTGTACATCTAATAAAATCAAATAAACTAATTTAAATATAAAGGAATAAAACTCATAACCACAGCACTGAGACTTAACATTAAATTAAGAGATGCTAGAAAATATTTAATCAACTATTATATGCACACAATTTAGATTAGACTTTAAGATGATTAGGATCATCAAAGCATAGTAAATATTAAGGTTTATTTATATTTTTTCTAGTTTGTAACTTATTTTAATTTATTATTTGCGATTTTGGGAATAGCATCATAGAAAAAAAGTTTTTTTTTTTCATAGCCTACTCTTTAAAAGAATTCAAAATGTGATTTGCTTACTAAGCTCGCTTTTCACTTTTGTTCTCAACAACAAATATTTTGTATTGAAAATGCATGTGAATGAAACATTTAACTATTAAAGTCATGTTTACATAGCAATCTGTTACTGTTTTTTAAAAATGAGCTCTGCAAGATCAATTGTTTTAAATAGAGATAACACGTAAAACATACCAGTCAATAAGGTCGATTTTCAATTATCTGGTAGAAATTAAAAAATAAAAGAATAACAAGGACCGCAAATTTAGTATTTACTCGAGTGTCTAGAAGAAGCAATACTAGTTCCGTAGCTCGAGTAACTGTTGCCATCTGATCGAAGTATCTCCGATCACTGATATCTCAATCACCTATACTTCTGAGATCAAGTCACTGGGAGTAACGGTGATCAAATGGTATTGGGGAAAAAATCACTGTCAGTGATTTATAGCCCATCTCTAGTGATCATGCACGTTTATACTAAGGAATATTAAACACAATATGAAACCCTTCAAATTTATAACTGTTTATAATTCTTACCTTTCCTTAGGGTAAATTAAGTTATTGAAGCATATTTTGGGCAAATATTAGCTTATTCAAACATCAATTTTATTAAATTTTTATCTAGACAGTGTAGAAACACTCTACAATAATGTAAAGTGATAGTGAAGAAAGCCAACCTGAAAGGATAGTTAGGTTAGGCCTAGATATAAACAAACACACTTCTCTCTTAATTTCTTCTTACACTTTTACACTCCCCACTTCTTCAAAACTTCCACAGTTTCACATTGTTTTGAATTTTAGGAAGTATTTATATCCTTTTTCATATGAAGATACATTAATGAAAAAGGAATATTTCTGAAAATTCAAAATTATGTGCAACAGTGGAAATTTTGAAGAAGTGGGAGGTGAAAAGTGTATTAAGAAATGAATAGAAAAGTGAGTTTATTTCTATCTAAGCCTAACCTAACTATCCTTTCAGGTTGGCTTCCTTCCCTATCACTTATTTTACATTATTGTGTAACTTGTTTCTACACTATCTCACTGTACATTTCCAAGCTATCATGCATTTATTCATTTTATTACTTTTTTTTATATAATTGTTAGTATAATTTTAATGTCCTTAAATACACAAGTGTTGAAACCATTTTAATTCTTCTTCTTATTAGGCCCTATATTTTTATTTGAGTGTTGTTCTTGTTTTAAAATTGTGTTTTTTAAGTGTTATTTATAATTTAAAAACCGATATTTCCATTTAACTTTTTTTCCAAAAGTATTTATATTTATAAAAATGTCATTCATATTTTAAGAACATGTGTTTTAGTATATTTTTTAAATCTCAAATTTTAAAGATGTGATATTAACATTCAAAATAAACAAATATATACTCTTAACATTTTGAAATTATAAATATACTCAAATTCGACTCGAACTCGGGAGATTTTAGAAAAACTCATTTTGAGTTCGACTTGAATTAAAAAACCCAAGCTTGCAGACCCCTAGTGTGAGGGGAGCTCTGGCACTAAGGAAGTTGTAGAAATAGGTGTTAGAGGGAGGGGAGAGTAATGGGGAGAGATGGGTGAGGTCATACCACCCTAGAATGCCGTCTCAGCAGCTGGTGAGTTCTTTGGTGGAATATCTCGATCATGTGGAGCTTGATGCTGATGGTGGTACTGGAGTGCCAGACCTTGCTGTGGATAGATGGATTAGATGGTTAATTGTCTAACATTGGGTTTTAAAAATAATATTTTTTTTAATTAGTTAAAATACATACCATTTCAGAATATATAGTTTGTAAACATGAAGATATATACTTGACAAACATTCTAAAAGTCTTCACCGAACACCTCAAAAGGCCAGAGTATCCATATCCCAGGATATTCATATTGTGCAGGCGTGCCCTTTTCATCACAGACCTAAAGTGACTTACAGAGAAAGGTGAATTTTGACTAATTGCTTAGTGCATTAAGTAATATAAATAAGCATAAGAATATTTTTTTAATCATAACAAATTAACAAAAAAATATTTAAACTTTGATTTGGCTCTGAGAATATCTAATTTATTTGATTCGGGTTGGATTTGGATTGTAAAAGAGTACTTTGCTCAATGCACAGCCATGTGAAATAATATTAACTAAACTTTGTATATTATTTCTCTAAGGTTGATTGGTTTTTCTCTGACGAAGATCCAGAGGACAGCTTCCCTTTCAGTGTGCCTCAAGATGGGGCTGAGTTGGAGCCTGCAACGGCCAACCAAAACCTCCTACTTAGCAACATTCAAAAAGTTGAAGGTTAGTTTTTGAAGTATATTTGTTTATTTGTTCATGTAGTACAAGGTTTAGTAGCTAGCACACACTATCACAATTGCTGCATGAATTGTCATTGTTTTTAGCTATACCCCTTTTATCAAGTATTTTAATGAATTCTTTATTCTAGTACCATTATTGCTTATCAATTGATTTTTTGTCTCATTTAATTTCACTTGAAATAAATGATGATATTTTATGCACAGCTTTGGTTTATTGACATAATACTTTATATCCATTACTGTTTCCAGCCTGTGTTATGGGTCACTTTTTTATTCAAGGCACATAATTTTCACCACCGGCTTGCTAGGCCTGTCATAGCTTCATAGGTCTTATATTCTAACTTAAGACTAGAGCAGGCACAACATCCAGTCCTTGGCCATTTCTTTATTAATGTTAAAGGGCGAACCCACATCTCACCACTGATAAATTTTTGGCCATGCCGGGAATCGAACCCAGGACCCTTATCTCAGTAGGTAGACACGCTACCGGCTGAGAAGTAGCCTACTCACATAATTCAAATAATATACTCATAAGATAAATCTCACCTATTTTAAATAAAAAAGAAGTCTTGTTTAAATTATAGAAAAGAGTAAATTGTATATTAATTTTCAAGTTAAACGAAAACCAATCATCATTTCAAGTTTTATAGAAATATCCTCTTTGACTAAAAATAAATTATCTCGACCTTTCCTATACTTTTTGTATATTCAAAAGGAAAGAAAACCAATACTCAATTGTTTTTCGTCAATTTCTTATGTAACTTTTGATCTAATTGACTGTTTTTTTTATCAAATTTCAGCCAAAGATTTTTTCACAAATATTTGAGTACCAGTATTAGCCGTCTTTAAAAAAAAAATTACATTAAAATACACTAAAAGTCAAGATGAGATGGAATTATTCTTTGATTAATTCCCCCTATCAAATAATGAGTTCTTATTTCAGCTGTGGCTTTCATCGAAAGATTGAAAGAATGCAAGTAGAACCGCTTTGGTGATCGAATGGCTTAAGACTTCCCTTTCATGATAAACTAGACTGCTGATGACAGGGAGAATTCCAGTTATGTTTACTGGAGTGGTTTTTCCAAAAGGGTTTTCCACTCTCCCTTCACGCTAATGTGAATACACTTCATCTGAATTGAACCTTCATCATCCTGAGACACTAGTGTAATTAATATATATATATATATATAGGTGTATAATCCAGCAAAGCAGTAAGATATGGTGCTATATATTATATATGTAGTTAAGGAGACTATCTAATCTTGATCATATTGTTAGATTGAATGCGCAAATGCTTTGTAAAATGATACAGACATGGAGGCAGGTATATATGATGAACAGTTTCCAGCCACTGTCTGGGTTTGTTTGGAATATAAGCCTATTCAACATATCCTTTTTCACCACCACCTCTCCTTCTCCACAATGACCCAGTCTTCTCCTCTCTCATCCACACTTCTCTGCGCTCCCTTCAGCCACCCGTCCCTCTGGCTTCCTGCCCCCCACTTCAATATCCATAATCTTCTTTGGTATCGTCCACCTCTCCATTCTCCTCGCATGACCGTACCACCTCAGTTCGGCCTTCTCTATCCTTTGCTGCTCCGGCTCCTCATTAACTAGTCCTCTCATCCTTTTATTTCACAGGCTTGAATTCTGCTTCCATCCTGTTCCTTCATTACTCATGCTTCCACTGTGTATGTCAGTATTGATACATAGTATGCCATGTAGATAACTCCTTTATACTTCCTCGACACATGTTTGCTCCAAATTATACTTCTCAAATTTAAGAAAAAGAGATTTTGCGGTCTCCCCTTCTCACTGGTTTATCTTTTGTTTTTTCAACTTTCCTCTATCAAATTTTTCAGGTATTTAAAACCTCTCACTATTTTTAACTGCTCCCCTTCTACTGTCACACCAGCCATGCTCTTGACTCTCTTTTTTGTTGTAATCAGCTTTCCGCTCTTCTTTAGATTAAACCTCATTCCATAATACTCCACCACTTCATCCTCACTGGCCCATACCATCTTGTCATCCCCAAACCCCATTGCTATCATACTTCTCTCCCAAATTTGTTGTACCACTTCAATATTTCATCAATTACTACAGTGAATTTATTTTGCTTCAGGCCATTTACCAACTCAAACCACTCTGTCCTTTCCCCTCCCACTTTCCCCCTGTACATGTCTCCATTCTCATTATTGTATCATCCCTTACTCATTTATTTTTCAATGCTTCCCATACTCTAAATCTGCATACACTGTCATGGTCTTTTTCAACATCCGAAAAGGCTATTAACAGGTCTGTCCCATTCTCTACTCATAATATCTCTCTTTCAGCTGCCTTACCACAAATTTACTACTATGGACCTTCGTGTTCAGAAGCCATACTGTTCCTCCCTTAAACCTCTTTCCACTTTTCCCCTAGTTTTTTTCTCCAGTATATTTTCATATAACTTCACACAATGGCTCGTCAGGGTAACTCTCCTGTAATTCCCGCACATCATCCTGTCTCCTTTCTTGAAGATAGGTGATTTCAACTCTTCTTAATGTCCTTTGGGATCATCTTCCTCTTGCATACTACTCTAATCACTCGATATAGCCACTATATGATAAACCTTTTCAACATGTCTCACTACTTACTTGTTGGGCTATTAATGATGCTGACACCTTAACTCATTCTGTAGCATGTCTGCTACTGAGTTAAGGCTCCCGGGTTCGATTCGCAGCATGGCTGAACATTTATGATTTTTAAAATATGTGTTTACTCTCTCACATTGATAAATTAACAGCTGGGGACTGGATATTGTGCCTGTCCTAGTATTAAGTTAGATTATAAGATATACGAAGCTACGACAGGCAAAACAAGCTGGTACTGAAAAAAATATAGCTTGAATAAAAAAACTTAACCAGAGTATAGGCTGGAAACAGCAATGGATGTAAGCTAGATATTAATTGTGCTAATGCTGTAAGGATAAGGAATGTATATTTACTATTTAGAGAAAATGTACGTTAATTTGTATAGCATGAGAGTGTAAAACCTTTTAGTAAAAAGCACACTCAATATATTTTGTCACGATTCAAGCCCTGATCTCCTTGTCTTCATCAATCAAGTCTCTTGTGAATGTGATGCCTTAGAACACACACTCAACAAAGCAGATAAGACAAATTTTTTTATTTCTTTTATATCCTTTTATTATGATTGAAGTTTCTAAAACTCTTTGTAGACTTTTTTTTTAGCAACCTATAATTTATTATCCTTTAATTTTTCAGAGATAACAAACATTAAAATTAACTTGGATATAATAAGCACTAAATTGAACTCTTTTAGACATGATACTCAAGTACTTAAAAAATATAATACTCTTTACTAGTTTTTATTATTTTTAAATATTTTTATTTTTAAATATTTATACTTTTAAATCTAAGTCAAACATTTAATTTGTATGGTAAGCTGTTTGTAGCTGAGCTTATTTATTAATAAATTATAGGGTTTGTTAGCTGAGGTCATTCATTAGTATACATACCTTCCTCTTGGGAGTCCTGTGGTTCGAATAACTTTCCGTTAAGCTTGCTAATGTATTTAGATGGTAGTGTATGACAGTAGTTAGTAACGCTGAGGTCTTAACTGTTTTTACAAACAATACATATTTTATTTGGTTGCATTTTATTAACTAGAAGTTTGGATAACTATTCATTCAAATAAAACCCACTACATTAGTTAATTCCAGAACATAATACAGGCCTAAAAGAATGTAGTTTCCTAAGCTATAAATAAATCTATTTTCCATAAATATTAGGGTTAAAGAACTAGTATCTAATAGCACTTAATTTATATTAACTTTTAATTTGGAATGTTGAAAGCTTATTTTTGAATGCTATATGAGCACCATACTTGAAAAAATATGTACAATGTAACATATAAAAAAACTACACTTGCATGAAAATTTTATGAAATTTACCTATAATTTTTCCTCCGCACAGTTTTATATTATTATTTAGCGAGTTTATTTCTTTCAAGAATGTTTTGTGATGCTCTGCATGTTTCACTTTTGATCTGTTTCTTGCATTGTTTTTGTTTTCTCGACGTTACACACAGGCATGAAAGCAGAATCTCCAAGTAGGGACATAAGTGCCAAAGATATTGTTTCGTCCATCATTTCTGCAGCGAACCGCAAGATGCAGAAGGCGAAGTCTAGGAAAGGAGGAGGAGGTGGTGGTGGTGGGGGTGGTAGCAGTAATGCCACCAGTGGGACATCTGGAGCTACAGAAGATGGCCGAGAAACTTTCACGGAGACTATGCAAGATAGGGGAGACGATAAGCAGGTAACTATTATATTTTTAAGCTCTTTTCTCTACCTATCCTAAAGACTTTGATTGTTCTTAAAATGTTTTTGTTGGAATGTTTGTTATGGCTGAATGCAAGATTGAAATTTTATGTCAGTGGCTCATAAGAACTTTTAATGTTTTTCTTTTCAATAATAATGAACATTTACTTTTTTAACTCAACATCAATATTTCACCATAACGTCAGGAAGAATCGTCAAGACATTAATAAGTGAGTCTAGTACACCTAGTTAAATCAGGAATGTCAAGTTCAATTTTTTTTGATACCCTGGATTCTTACTGGTATTGAAATAATCGATTCTTAGCTCTCAATTTTTATTTAATGGAAATTCTAGCACTGATGCGATGTTCAGAATTGTGTAATGTTTAATCATGTCCAATATTAAAGATTTTTCCATTTCATTCGGTGCTGGCAAATTGGTTAATATAATCAACATTATCTTTGTCTCTTAGTGGGCTTGCATAGATCAAACTCAGCCTTTAGTTTATTTTTAGTATTATTTACTATGCATACTTTTCCCCCCTCCAAATACCTTACAGTAGGCCTACATTATATAAATACTAAACTAATTTTTAAAGAGAGGTTGAATACACAAAAAAAAAATTAAATACTGAAGAATCAATAATTGAGGTTAAATATCTTAGCTCCAAACAGGGAAAACCTGGGAATTGTTTTAAGTTATTTAAAACAATGAAATGTTAAGGAATTCAATTAAAAACCAGGAAAAATCATGTAGTTTAAATACTTGGATGAAAAAAAAAATTGCACTTAACAAATACATGATTTATTTTCATTCACCTAGAAAAACTAAAAAAATAGATCTGCAAATAATTTCAAACTCAGTAAATTTTATAAACTAAATTATCTATTCACCTTGTTAAAATTTAAGAATTCGAATTAAGAAATGTAATTGAGAACAAGGTTGTCAATCTCTCAATAGATTAGAATGTCTGTGACGGGGAGATCAGGGTTCAATCCTGGTCAGGTGTAGTGAGTTGTTTTTTCCTAAATGGTTTTAAACTATCCTTCCATACAAATGTGGGTGCACTAATTAGGGCACAGTAATTGGCTACACCGTAATTAACAAATATAATAGAAAAACTATTTAATACATCATTAAAAAAAAAGTTAATATCCTCACAAACTGATGAGAAAGTTCAGGATAGCTAAAGGTGAATATTATATAATTTGTTCTTTAATAGTTAATGCCTGTCAAGTATGAATAGCCAAACGTTATATGAATTTAGAGACTTTGTTATCAATAATTTGAATGTATTGTTGCAAATAAAATAAAAATTTCTTAACTCTAAGATAACATTGATAAAGTCCCACCAATAATTACTATGTTAAATATTTACTTATTTTTAAACTGATTTTGTTGTATTACTCTTGAATATGCAGACAAAATATTATTTGTATTAATATTTGGAAATTATTGGAATTGAAAAGCTATAAAGTCTACCTTTTAGGGGGCTTACTGGTTTTGAAAATCTAGTTAAAACACATAATATTTATATTTATACAAACACATGTTACTCTTTAAATACTAATCTGCTAAGCAGGGTTTTTGAGTTTAAATCAAAGCAAAGATTATTCATTAATTTTGATTAGTAATTTTTTTTAAGCACCGCATCTTATTAACTTTTCGGGTTATACGCTTATATATTAGTCATATATGCTAAACTTAAGGTGTTAAATAAAACAGAGCTATGCATTAAAATAAATAGTTACACATTATAAAAAAAAATCTTAGTTTTAGACCCAAGTCCTATAAGTTATCATGTATAGATGTAATTTCTTAAACAATAGTTTACTTTTTCAAAATTAAGCGGTAAAGATCACCATCTGGTTTTATTATTATTATTATAAATTATTTCAATATATATCAGCAGTCCTCAAAGTCAACATATTTGTTAGATATTATCTAAGGATGTGGATTGAGAAGGTTTTATAAAGGCTTTTTTTGGGGGGGAGTAAAAAAGTGCGGCTTATTTTCTGGTCAATATGGTAGATGAAATCAAATCTTTGCAGCCCCTAAAATTAGTTTATACTTTAAGGGTGTTCTTACCTCAATAGTCTTCTTCTCTGTAATGTATTTTGTAGTCTTCATCCTAATCCTAAGCTGTTACATTATATGAGACAACATACACTATTATAACTTTCCTTGAATTTGTTTCCACTTTGATTCTTTGATTGATTGTATTGACTCTCAAATGGTATTGTTAAGAGTTCTTCCTTTTTACCGGTATTGTTTTTTGATATAAAATAAACTAAAGTTATCATCATCATTCGACGTTTGTGCCTCTGCAGGTCGTCTGGCACATCCTCTTCCATTCCTGCCGATCATTACATACTCAGCCACCCGTCTCCAGTCCACTCCTTTAGCTTCCATGTCCTTCTGCACTCGGTCCATCTATCTGGTCTTTGGTCTTCCAATTGGTCTTCTACCCTTATCTTTGTTCTGTAAGGCTTTCTTAGGTATTCTGTCCTTCTCCATTCTCATCACATGAACTAACCACAGTAACCTTTATCTCTTCAATGTCTCTTCTAATGATGCAACTTTGAAATCATCTCTAATTATTTCATTCCTTATCCTGTCTCTTCTTGTTATATTCTCAATGCCTCTCAGGAAAGTAACCTCTGCTGCCTGCAATTTACTTAAATCTCTCTTTGTCCATGTCCAGGTTTCAGAGCCATATGTCAATAATGGATGATAATATGCCTTATATAACGAAGTTTTGGCTTCTTTTCTTATATCCCATTGCCAGATTATATCCTTAACCAGATTGTAGGATTGTCCACTCTTCCATACCTTTTGTCCTATTTCTTCCTGGATCTTAACATTCACAGTAATCTTATCTAGTCCTAGATAGCAGAAATCTTCCACCTTCCATTAATTGTTACTTTCTTTGCTGGGTTTGTGTTTCTAGCCACCTTCATCATCTTGCTCTTTTCTACGTTTGTGTCCAATACATATTGTTTCATCGCTCCTGCCCATTTAGCTAGTTCTCTCTTCTGAATCATACCAGGCCATGACATTGTTCGCCTATGCCATCACCTTCAGTTCCACCTGGTTTCTGTGACCCTGGATTGGGACTATAATTTCATCCATTACGATATTGAGGTACTGTACCGGAGGTTTAATTTCTTTTAACCCTGGGTACGTAAACAGGGAAAACATTCAAAGATTTAAAACAAGTAAAAGCAAAGATAATAATGGAGATAAACAAATAGGCTTTAATGAGATCAATTTGTCAACACATACATTAAAAATAATACAGGCACTATCCAGTTAGTGAAGTTTTGAGCTAATTATGGACCCCTTAAATTGATAACTCACAAGCAAGTTATTTAGTGTTCCCACTCAATAGTACTCAAGGCGGGAAGCGCCAACATTAGTACAACACAGGCAAATCCCTGGTTATGCTTGGTATGGGTAGCCTCCCCATTAGAAACACAAATGAAGCATTAGTCAATAAACAATTACACTTACAAGAATACCCTACACAATAACTTGGTTAAATAAACTAGCAGTCTTACAATAGGGCAAGAAGACTACCCATGCTAGTGAGGCTAGATTAATCCATTTCAATTCAGTTACAATAGTTGCAAGCTCCAGTGTGTTTATTCCGGCCATACATATTCCGGCTAAACTGTAGATAAAAGTTCCAATCCAGGGTTCTAGTCCAAGCACAAATGACCCAGCAAATAACCAATTGGTCTTAGCCAGACTCGAGGTGATCAAACCATAGACAGTCGACTTTCAAACCCAGAAGGGGGAGACACGTCCTCACAAAGTGATATCAAAACTAGTAACAAACACGAGCCATGCCTGAAGGGCAACAGGACCCACAAGTTGAGCAACACAACATGGCGAACGACAATCATTAAATATCTCTAAAAACGAGAGCCATACCTGAAGGGCTAAAGGCCCACAAGTTGAGAGCACCACAGTAAAGAAAACTACAATCATGGCAAGAAGCGCCACAAGTAACTCAAGGAGAGCCGACCAACACCTAATAAGGCACACTGCAAGGCCTGGAACAACCTAAACAGCCCCTTTTGTCTGAAGACACTACAGACTACAACATGGTTGTGCAGGCCATGGAGTGGGGCACACTACTACCTAAACTGCAGGTCTGAAGGACCCAGCATGTATCAATGACATAGAACATCACTAATGGCTAGCACAGCGAGCCAGAAAGTTTAAGACTAAACTACATTTATATAAAAAACATAAGAGTTATTAATGGCTTGTTGAACAAGTAAACTATTCCTAAGACCTAACCACGGTCATTACAACCATCTACTCCCTATCAATACTTGATTATAACGCTGCGGCAGCCTTCTTCCGCTGATCAGACCAGTCCCTCGGTACAGTCGTCCCTTCCTCCCTGGGGTCGTAAATATGTCTTGATCGCTTCTAATTCCATGTTAAAGTAGTTTTCAATCAAACCTATGTATACTGATTATCACAAGTAGTTTGCAGCCAGTGGTTGGTTTGATTTAAAATACAAGTCTTTCCACTATCCCTCTCCTTCCACTACCTCTTCTCCTCCAGCTTGACCCAATCTTCTTCTACACACACCTTTGTACCTCCCTAAGGTCATTCAACTATGAGGCTTCTCTGAGAATGAGTATATGATACCATTTTGGCAGAGAATTTTTAACATGACTGATGGGCTGGCTAAAAAGGGAAGTAAGCTTGGGTTTGCTAGATTTAGTATTTCGGAAAGTGAATCGTAACTGCATGTATCATCCATGTTAAACTTTGACCTGATTGACTTATTCTAGATTATTATCCCATGAAAGTGTTTTTTTCACAAACTCTGGGCCAATATGGTTTCATTAATTTTTATTGATCATGGATTTTATGCTCGACCACCAAAGCAGTTTATAACCTTTGTTGCAGAAACATAAATATGCAACTAGATAGTATTTATTCTGACGTTCTGAGTTCTGTCTCTTCGGTTTTGTGACAGCTGTGATGACTAGCAACAAAATGCTAAGATTAATAGAATATTATATTTTAAAATAATGAATGCCTTCATGAAGCACATTGCAAAGTAATTATTGTACTGAACACTAGGAGATTTCCAAAATGAGTCTTCAGTGGTTAAATTTTTAGGATACTTTATTTGTTGCTAAAAAAATGAACTACTTTTAATTTTTACTACAACATTTAACATTGGTCACGAGGCTAAAGTTGTCATTCTTATCTTAACTAGTTTGCCAGTGACAGGAATATTAAGGTTAGTATCCTTGCCAGGTGTAAATTGATATCTAGCGTTTATTTATGCTTTGTTAAAAAAAAAATTCCCTCTGTCACATCAGTTGTGTACTCATCACGCTTGTCGTAATCACAATTTTACTCCTCCCTACATTAACCCTCATTACATACTGTTACTGTTCTTCCCGGTCATTCAACTGCTCCTAAACTTCTGCCAAATCTTTCTACAACTTGCATTGTTATTTCATTCATCACTACAATGAACACTAGTGGCGAGAGCACACAGCCTTGGTTCAAGCCACTCAGACCCCTCTTTCTTCTCCCCTCCCACTTTAACATAGCTCACACACTCTTTGTACATATTCCCCATTCTCCCTGTTGCCTCGTCCTGCACATATTGTCATCAACATCCAGAAGGAAATTACTAGATCCTCCTCAAACTCATAGTATCGAGCTTGCAGCTGTTGCCTCATTCTGATCAATTTATGACATCCCTCTCAGTTACCAGGCAGTAAGCAGACTAAAAATGGGGACACAGTGGATGCGGACCGGCCCCAGCAGTCTTCCCCTTCTTCGGCAGTTGCCTTCTCTGTGGCCTATTCCAGTAATATTGCCAAGAGCATCACCAGTGAAGAGAACTCTGCAGGGTCTATTGACAACTGTGAGTATCTTGAAATATTACCTGAATTAATTCATTATTTAAACATTGACAATTTTTTTTTCTCCATATTTAACCAATCTCTCCCATAATAACTTCTAATATTATTGCTTTGTTAATCCTTATATAAATAAGGATATCACAAAAGACTGGTAATAATCAATTAAAATTAGTAAATATGCTGAGAGTATGAATATTTGCAAGGCTAGTTGAATATATAGAAGGCAGCAAATTTATATTCCCTTAATAACTTCTAATATTATTGCTTTGTTAATCCTAATATAAATAAGGATATCACAAAAGACTGGTAATAATCAATTAAAATTAGTAAATATGCTGAGAGTATGAATATTTGCAGGCCTAGTTGAATATATAGAAGGCAGCAAATTTATATAATTTATAAATTAGCAAAAAATCTTTCAAACACTAATCTTGTTACAATATAATGATTTATTTTACAGTAACATTTTCTTAACACTTTAATAAACGAAAAATGCTTTGACACACATTTTTCTTCATCCTAAATCATCAAACCATTTAATATCATTTCGAAAGACATTAAACATAACAAAATCATTTAAAATCTAAATCATAGGAAGTCAATAATGGTGTATTATTTTTACATTCATGCAATTTTTTTTTTTTTTTT
>CABFOW010000102.1:317662-359796 GCA_902141385.1 Timema californicum | reverse complement strand
CCGAGTCATACAACAATTTATCTCCAATTCATCTTAACTATCATAGCCAAAATAATATTCAACTAAATCAATGAACGCTCAAATTACTTCAAGAAACTTCAGCATAGCTATATAAATAGAGATAACCCTTATAGATTACTGAGCAACCGATTAGTTTGAACACAAAACTATATGAAACCTTGACTTTCTTGTTACTGCATCTCCTCGGATCCACAAAGTCATTAATATTTTAAAAACAGGATTACTCAAATCATCCATCAATTTATTAATTATATTTACAAAGCCTCCAAAAGTAGCTTATAAACAGACTATTAATTCCAGCTTAGTAGTTAGAACATAGCTTCTACTCTCAACCATTCAATCTTAACCGAAACCCATCTTAGCTACCATGCCACTTAAAAACCTGTGCCATACTTAAACCAGCACACACATCATCTACTGAGAGAAATTCAATCAGTGCAATGATCAGTACGACATAAATATTGAGGACAAGAATGAGGGGCACTACCGTGACATAACACAAAGATCGAAGATAAAGATAATAACTAGGGGTGTGTGAGTTCAAGTAGAGATTTAGTAGCTGCTCACATTCGACTTGAAGTTCTGTACAAACCTAAAAAAAGGATTGAGTACTTGGAATTTTTGATCTTTTTCTCAAAAATTACTAGTTTGATAAATTGTATTCAATTATAAAATATAATTTCATAGCAAATAGTCCTTAAATAGTTCCTTTTGTTTAGTTAAAAAGAAATTGTATACCTATATTTAATTTTATTTAAAAATTTGAATTTGTATGATAATACATTTTTTCACAAAAATAATTTCATTCTAAATAAAAAAGTTATTATATATGGTTTATGCATCGATATACTACTCGCAAACCCCTAAAACAACCAAGTATAATCAAATACTGAAACCCCTATCTTGGACATCAGTGATACATTATCTCAACAAAGAAATCTACAAACCACCACAGTTAAGAATATGGCATTTGGTCCATCTAATTAACCACCAAATCTAGAAAGGCTCCCAACTTCAGATTAAATCTTCTTTTCCTTTCAACCAGCACTAGTACTAGTAATTTTTAACCATATTTTAATACCAATGCATTTTCACTCATCTGTGCTCCTCATCCTTAATATTTGGATTAAGAGTTGATAATCCTTTCATCATATATTAAAAAAACACTTCTAAAATGAAAAATATATCAAATTAGAATTTCTATTACACAATAAAATTATTTTAAATTAATCGAGAGGTTCGATTTGACATTGTACAAATACATTTTGTTGGTGATTGTTTTGGGATATTTTACCAAGTAGAACATTACACTCAGAACATCAGAAATAATTAATTAAACAATTGAAGCCTTAAAAGTTTTAATTGTCATGTATTGATCCTGATTGGCTACACTTGTGGCAAACAACGTTGGGTGAAAACCATCTAAGGTGGCTATCTATACAATTACTGGTGTTTCCTTTAATTTATCTTTATCATTCCAGCAATTTAAAATGTAAGGATCAGATGAGTTGCTTATGATCTAACTAATTAGCCATAAACACAATTTCTAAAATGTGTGTGTACGCTTCACTACTTATCTTTAATTTTTCCAATATTTTAATTCACGCTTGTATCAGTAGGCTTGTTTACAATAATATATTGTTTTTTTTATTATACACTAATATCTTGTATTGGGTAATTCAAACACCTTAGTACCTATTCGTTGTTTCTTATTTCTCTTCTTCTATCGTAATCTTTCTGTTGATGCTATTCGTGGATTGGTGAGTGTAGGAAGTTGCTTCTTCTCCTGGACTCGCAAGATTCTTGCTATTAACAAAAAAATATCTAGGTACATTGTCTACTTCATATGTTTAATTTCTTTATAATTAGTGATACTCAATGTGAAATAAGCTCAGCTGAATTAAACTCTTAATAATTAGTGGTATAAAATACTTATTAATCTTTTTTTACTTTATTTTCACAATTTTTTTAATTAATTTAACAAAAACTTTTTTTTTGTCCTAGTAACAGATTTACTGTAAACTCTCAATGTACAATTAGTTCTAAAGAGCTAAGTGATTAAATTGTAGCACATATATTAACTCTTTTACTATATTTTAAATTAAAAATTGATTCTTATGACACATTTAGATGCACACTCACTTTGCCCTGAAAGATAGAGCAGTCCTACCTTGGCTGACTACAGTATGATCATATGATCATATGATCATATCTTTTATGCTGCACCATAGTGTTGCTCATCAAGTACGCACTACTATCTTTCAGTTTAAACAAAGTGCACCTTACGAAACAAAATGGTTAAATCCAAATCGACACTATGCTTCTAAAATAAAATGTTATGAATAATGAATACAAGGTTGGTCACCAAACATAAGTCGCTAATGATAATAAAAATGCATCCACTTTGTTTTATTATGACAAGACTCCATGTTGTGAGCCCGCAAGCAAGCTATACCAACTGAGGGGCTAACCACCACCGTTAGCGATGACATTGCCAACATTTGTGAATAGAGGGTGTAATGTGGTCAGCATAAGCCCTCAGACCATTAGTCTACTAATTTTTCTAAACTGAAACTGCTACTTCTTTATTCAAGTAGCTTCTCATTTGTCCTCACAAGGCTGAGTTTGATCGTGTTCCAAACCAACTGCTTAACAGATACATTTTGGAAGTGCCAGGTATCAAACTTGGCACATTGGGGTCTGTAGCCAGGAACTCTGAGCACCAGATCAGAAAGGTGATCTTATTATGACACATATGTTGAAAAAAAATATATATATAGACAGTTTTTTTTATAATTCCATGAAATAGTTAAAATATTGAATACCCTTAAATTACATAACAGATACTATATCTTACTAACCTGAAATAAGGTGAACCCTCCAAGCGTTTTTAAATATATACTTCACAAATGCTCAATGTGTCCACCTTTGCAGATACAACAGACATCTAGACGATAGTCCATTTCATCCTACATGCGTGTGAGCATGTCACGGGTAACCAGTATCACAGCTATGGTGATATGGTTTTAAAATTCCTGGAAATTAGCGGGGAGTGGTGGCACAAAGATAGTATCTTTTACTAATCTCCACAAGAAAAGCACAAAAGAGATTCTTCTTTGGTGGATTTCACACATGCTTATTAGCTGCATGAGGATTTTAAGACCCCCAGATTCGCATATTGTGCCAATTCACTGTCTCACACACATTAAAAATTGCTTCCTCACCAAGTGTGAGTGATTCTGCGAAACCATCAACCTCAAACCTCTCCAGAATTTCAATGCAAAAATAAAGGTGTACTTTTTGGTCACTAACCCTGAGAACTTGCATCATTTGAAGTTTGTAGGGTTTAGCCTTTAGTTTCTGATGGAGAATTCACCACACTGTTGGTTGTGAAATGCCATGTTCCAAGCTAAGCGGTGCACAGACAGTCTTTATCCTGGAATTTCTCTAACCACTTCTTGATACTGTTGTACAAAGATGGATCCTTCTGTAACTCTGCTTGAAATCATCGTTTTACTTGCTCAGCACCATCTTTGCTACTACTGCCACCTAGCGGCAAACCATGGAATCTACACGCAGGCAGTTTCCTTTACACAAACATGAATGTTGTGTTGTTATTTCTTTTTAAAAATCATTAAATATAGGTTCTATAGTTTATGAATGATAATTTTTTAAATCTTTCACAGGATAATGAATAATCTTGTATATCACATTACTTTGACATAAATTTGTGGGAAAAATAACGATTTTTTTTTAGTTCTTTGCTAGCAATGCTCTTAATTTTTATCTTCATGAATGGTGGAAAATAAAACATCTACTATAGTAATTAATGTACTATAAAATAATAAAACTTTCAAACTATTTTACTGAAGAGCATTAGTTAATACCCCTTATCCTTATTTGGTTAAATTTTTCTCGGTCAAGATGTTGCGAGAGTAATCTAGTGAAAATTATATTATTCTCTAAGTTAAGTGAGGTTTAGGGTGTATAAACATACAATACATGTTAAAAATGAATTCGTGTAGTTGCAATAACATCCTATAGCTCAAATCATTAAGTAAGACAAACATTTGAAAACCAACAAAATTCGACGACAATGTGAAACTCGTTTTAAAATAATCTCTTCAAAGCCCATGCAAGTTTGTTTGCATAGCAATCTGGCAACTTATACACAAAACGTGAGTTAACAATAATAATAATAGAATTTGTCAAAATGTCTAAAATTTGATGAAAATAAGTAACAGTCACATCAGCACACAAAATTTCAAGATACCTGCTTCCTTTGCCACATGATGTAACATGCTACTCTTGTTTTAGACGAGACTGCCGAAGATGAGAGAGATCTGGGTTTGACCCCAGTTGGGTGAAGTGAGGGTGGTTTTTCCTAAATGGGTTTCCATACAAATGTGGGTGCACTTCCTCTAAATGAAACCTTCCTTATTCCTAACACTTTAGTGTAATTAGTACATAAACGTACAACCCGAATGGGTAGTAAGGCGCAGTGCTAAAAAAAGATCAAGATAAAATAGATGAGAGGGTTTCTTTAGTGACACACTCTTGACTAATTGACACTAATTACTATACGAGGTGATATCAGAAATTTTCTAGACTGATTCTATAAAACTCGTAAAACCTACCATAGGGTTAAGTGACTGCCAACACCCTCAAAGTGGTAGTTCCCTTCCACATGTATAAACCGGCCTCAGTGTTTGTCCCATTTTTGGAACGCTTCCTGGAAGTAGTCTTCTGTGAGAGTGCTCAGTATTGCCTGCGATTCTGCCTGGATATTCTCACTGGTGTCAAAGCAGGGGTCCTTTAACTTGATCTTCATTTTAGGAAATAGAAAGACGTCACAGGGGGCTAAATTAGGGAAGTAGGAGGGTGTGGTACAAGAGGCTTCTTGTTTTTGGCCAAAAAGAGCCGGGTGAACAGGGAAGCATGAGATGAGGCATTGTCATGGGGTAACATCCAGTTCTACTGTCGCCAAAGCTTGGGGCAACATCTTCGCACATGTTCATGCAATCACTGCAAAAGTCACAGTAGAACATGGAATCAACTGTTTAATCTGCTGGGCCGAATTCTTTGTGCACAATTCTATTAATGTCAAAACCCGCCTCGGTGGCGTAGTTGGCTAACGCGCTAGTCGTGTTGAGCTCGACTTCTGAGGACGGGGAGATCGAGGTTCGAATCTCGGTTGGGTGAACTGGGGGTGGTTTTTCCTATATGGTTTTCCACTCTCCCTCCACGCAAATGCGGGTTCACTTCCTCTAATTCAACCTTCTGAATTCCTAATCCATTAGCATAATTATTACTTAACGCGTATAACCCGAATGGGTAGTAAGACGCGGTGCTAAATAATAATAATATTAATGTCAAAAAAATTTGAGAATTCTCTTCATCTGTTTGGTCTTTTTTGGCCTTGGTAAGGTTGGGATTTTCTATTGGGTAGATTATTGCTTGGTCTCAGGTTCATAACCGTAAACCCAGCTCTGATCACAAAATTGGTGACAACATGGTGCATCCCCAAGTCATAATTTTTTGTCATGTTCCAGAACTAATTCCCATCTCCTCAGCAAGGTCTTGAATAATTCGTCTTCGTTTCTGACGAATGATCGTTTGAAGTTTGGCAATCATGGTGTGTGTTGTGGAGATGTTGGGCCTCCCTGTGTGTTCGCCGTTCTCAGTGGATGTCCACCCGACCTTGAATCAGTCATGCCATTGAAACACTTGTGTATGGGCCATGCTTTCTTCCCTGAACCCTGGTTGAATCATTTTAATAGTCTCTGTCACACTTTTCTCGAGATTCACACAAAATTTGACGCACAGACGCTGTTTCTTTTTTGGATTTATCGTGATAATTGCCACCGGCCATGTACATGAGTCCAAAAAAATTATGTGAAAAATTAGTACGACCACCCAGATGCATCAAACTTGTTTCTTTGACTCCCAAGACATGCTTATGTTACCATCTAAAGTTGAATACCACTACTACAACTGCTGTCCAGAAGGCAGCACCACTCTGTAAATTTGTTAATACCCTCTCGTAGTATCCTAGGAATAATTTAATGTGGGGATGGAGTCATATATTATCATACAGAACAAATAGGGAACATATTTCAACCCCGCAAATAATAAGCATCCATTCATCACCCTTTCCTGAATATTTTCCATATTCACTGGTGTGACTTCATATTACTCCTTGGGCACAATTTGAGAAAATGACACATGTTCCGTGCACAAATAATGGATGGGATTGCTATCAATTAAAACACACTTTGAGAGTTTTACTATATGTTACAATTATTTTTATAAATAATTTTAAACTTTATTTTTCACTTTTTTCTGAACAATCGATTATTAAATACTGGTATGACTAATTTCACATTGAGTATTGAAGTTGACACGCCATAATTAATATGTTTAATTTTGTGAATGCTATTATGTTCTGATTTGCCTCAAAATTTTATTTTATTTTTGTGCTTGTAGCATCCTCGGAGTCAATAGTGCATTTTTAGGCTTATTTAATTATTTACGCAGTATTTGTTAGACTATTTGACTATATTTTTTAATTCTTTTACTCTTAAAATTTTTAATATATATGAATAAATTAAACATAGATATAATTAAAAAGCCATTTAAATCCTGTGAAATCAAATTAGACAATTTTTTTTCAAAATAAATGAGTGCATTAACATTAATTGAACGACTCATTCTCTGGGTGTAAATATGTGTATAAACCTAAACACCCAAATTATGTTAAAACTTCATTCCAATCATAATGATTTAGCATAACACAGTGACCTCAATTATTGGTAAATAAAATGATTGTTTTTTACTAAATAAAAAGTTGTATTTTAATTTAAAAATATGATAAAGGAAATACTATTATTATTTTAATTTATTTAAAGTTGATATTTTATATGTTAAAAGTATTGTAGACCTACTAAATATACAACTATCTAAAAATGCCTGATTATAAAAAAACAACTTTAATATGTATAGTGTTGATATTGTTAATTTATATTTATTCAACAGGTTTTTTGTAAATAAAAATTGCTACGATCAACTTTGAAATGTTCTGATACCCATTTTATTGCGCTCAGTTAAGGTTTGTAAAAACACATTTCCTGAATCTTTTGTTTTTCTCACTATAGAGTATAGATAGGAGCGTTTTTAAAACTGTGGTCTGCTGAACTGCTATAGTTATATCAGGCTTCTTGAGGCCTTTTTTAGAATTTTCTGTTACAAGTGCTCCTTCAGTCCAATAGGTTTGGGAACCCCCTCTATAGAGTATTCCTTTGTTAGTTTCATTTAATTCATTATAGAAAAGTAATATGAAATATTACTTTACCCTGTCTATGTTTTAATGACATGGCTTTCCATGACTAGAGTTGGGTCAAACTCATTATTTTACGAATATAAATCTATTCTACCTTTGAATCTCAAATTTGAGTCCAAATCTTGGGAAAAAATTATTGAAATAAGAGGAAATATAAATAATATAACAAAATAAAATACAACTAGTAATAACTAAATGTTAGATTAACATGTTTTGTTTTAATCCATTCAGTATAACATTAATACATTCAGTTAAATAAGTGTTAAATACTGGTCTGGGGCCTGGTTGTTCAATCCTCAGTCCTGGCACAGATTTTTCTGATTACCAAACCCTTCCTTCACCTTTGACAAGACATCTTGTGAATGTGGGGAATGCCAGGTCTCCATCTTGGTTCGGATTCCACGTTAAACTGTAGGTCTCTCCATTTCATCTCACAATCACCCTACCATTACACATTAGCGTAAGTGCGTACAACCCAAACAGGTAGTAAGACGCGGTGCTGCTGCTAATAATAATAATAATAATAATAATAATAATAATAATAATAGTAGTAGTAGTAAAACAAAAACTAAATTACGTACTGACCCTTTTATTATAAGTTTGACTGAAAAAAAAATTCCTTTTGTTTAATTTTTTGACAAATGATGCTACGCAGATTTCACAACATTAGCTTATTAGCAAGGGTACTATCTTCCTTGCTCCAAGCAATTGATTAGGCTTTCAGCATTAGTTAACACAGCACAGTGATGTTTACTTTTTTCATTTATGAGGGTGTCTTCTTCCTGGTCATTGTCATCATTATCTTTAAGTTCATCAATAGTAATACTTAGCACTATCTCTTAATCCTTTAAACCTTTATGTCCTTCCAGATCATAATCTGCATTTATTCACTCACACACAGTTTCTTCATCAACATCCACAAATCCCAAATAATGGGTCAAAGTTTCCAGTTAATTATAACTGTTCAAAAAAAAAATTGCTTTCATCATGCATACAGCCTCAAAAACATGGATTCCCGTAGCCCTATTATCCTCAAACTATGAAAGCATTGCTCTGTCCAGATCATCATACTTTGATCTCTTCAGAGCTTTACATCTAGACAAGCCACTTACACTACCGGAAAATTCAGTAAACTTGATCAGTTTTCGTTCTTTGGTAAAAACAACTCTTTTATAGGCATGGTCAGTAAAGGTGTGAAAAAAATTGGAGCATTCATCTGTTATGAGATATGTAAACACAAATTGACAACACACACATGCAATGCGGTGTCCCACTCTGCTTCAAAAGTAAACACAGGTTAAGTTCACTCACATAACGATTAGTCATTATAGTCACCACTTCCATTTGATGACATGTTTGATTAAATAACTTGTTATTGTGTACAGCTATTGGAGTTGACTTTAAAGAAGCGTATATAATTGACATTTTATTAAAAAATTACATATTTTTTTTACTGCTCCAATTAATGTGTCCCTTGATAATCGAGAGTCTACTTTTTTTTTACTGTTTAAAGTGTTTTTGGTTGAGTTGCTAGCAAATTAAATATCCTCTCTCTCTTTAGTAACAAATCTTCAAAATATTTAAATCTATTGGTATGTTGTTACAAAAACAGTTAAGTTTCTTTTGGGATTATTAAATACAAGGCCATCCACTACCTTCAATCAACTATCCTTTATTTAAAGAATGCGCAGTTGGCCCAAAATAAGTTTAAGATACTTGTAAATTATTCCAGTTTTGTTGATATATTTTGCAAGGTTAGATAGAATCCTAAAAAAAAAGTTTATCTACCAGATACAATATCAACACACATCTATTTGCTTTGAATTGAGATATTTAGGATGATTTTCACTTCATTATGATTATAAAATCAAATTTTACACCTCTAGTTCTGATTCATCATTAATAGATGTCTGTGTAAAAGCTGAACAGGTAGTAAGCCACTCCTTCAGCTCCCATAATGTTCTTCTTTCCTTAAAGTCATCCAGTTTTTGAATCCTCCTCTTTCTCTCAACATTTCCTCCTAAGAATGTGTCCAATTCAGTTAGCTTTCCACCAAAGAATCGCATCCAAAATGGTTTTCTTCTCACCCATTTTTCTTAAGACTTCTTCATTTGTCTCTGTCTCTCCATTTGATCTTCTCAAGTCTTCTCCATCTCCACATTTCAAAGTTATCCAAGTATTTATTTTCCATCTTCCAAAATTCCGAGTTTCAGCTCCATACAGAGCACTACTCCAAATGTATCATTTCATCAATTTTTTTCCTCAGTTCCAAACCCATCTTGCTGATTAGCAGCAACCTTATCTTGTTGAAAGTGTCCTCTACTTAATTTCCTTGGTGCGGTAGACATCCTTTATGAGCAGACTTCCCGGGTATTTTAACTGATTTATGTTTTCCAACTCCTGGTTTCCAATTTTGATTTTTAGCTGCTCTTCATTTTATTAAATCACCATCACTTTCGACTCCTCACTGTTGATCTCTATGCCATATCATTTCTCTATCTCCACCAGCCAGCCAATCAATTCCTGCAACTCTTCTTTATTTCTGGCCAGCAATGCTAGATCATCTGCCTAAAATAATCGTGTTGATGATGCATGTTTACATGAAGCTTAAATTACACAAATAGTTTGGCAAATATTAATTGTAAATGTTGTATAGAGTATTGATTTTACTTATTAATGTTTACCATCTTTCTGTACCAATAGTGGTGAAATTTCAGACCAAAGTACCATCAAACTACTAAACAATAGCATATTTTCAACTTTGTATGTGTCAACCAAGTTTCACTCACAAAACACAAAAACAAACTCACAAAGAGCTAATATACTTTTTGGCATTAGGTTTTTTTTAATTTTCAATAATATATGAGAGAAAAACTGGATAAAAAAAACTATCAAGTTCAAAACACTATTAAACAAAGCCATAGCTTCATTTTACCTATGAATCCAAAATCTCAAATTTGATCTGAATCTTTAAAAAATTTATGAACGTAAGAGAGAATATAAAATAGAAATAATAACTAAACTTTTTTTAATGCATTCATAATATCATTCATATATTCAATAAGTGTTAAATAAATGGTCTGGTGTCTAGTTTTTAAGTTTTGTCTTATATTAATGTTTAAGCTGAGCAGTATTAGAGCTCTAAAACAAATTTTAATTCAGATTATTTTTTCATATTTAGTCTGATATTGTCTTGAATCTCAAATCTATTTGAGATTTCAAGTGTCCCATCTCAAAAAAATACTACAAAGACAACAACTTTTAACCTTCTTCACACCGAACTCTTCATACATGGTTTGTTGAGAACTAAGCGTAACATATCAAACACAGTCCTGTTCGATAATAAAACCACCCTAATGAATGCTCTATTGCTGTCAAATTATAAAATAATACTTCTTATCCTCTTACACTTTATTAGTTATTATTCTTTTAAGTCAGTATTATCAGGTGTAATATTTAATTTATGGATTATCTTATTATTTCTAACTTTTTCATTTTTGAGAGGAACTAAATTGTCTTTTTTGTCCATTACTTGATTACTACAATTATTATTCAGTATTGCGTAGTTAAAAATCGACTGAGTGGATATAAAAATGCTTTTTATTTATTGTGTAGTTACATCTACCAACTTTTTTTTAAGACATGCACATAAAATTTATCCCAGACGCATAATGTCATACTAATCAAGATCTTGTTACATGATTATTACATACTTTGCTGCATAGCTGGCATTATGCTTGAATTCATGTCTGCTATTTATATAAAGGGAAAACAAACTAGGTAAAATACCTGAATACCTATAATGGCAAGAGGCAACAAGAATTATTTAGTAGTCCTTACTTGAACCTTCTTCCATTTATTGATTGTATTTGCTGTGATTCACATGCTTATTTATGGGCTCCTATTTCATAACTAAAATTGCTACTACTCAACTATGTTGGGTATTCATTATCTTTGGGGATGGTTAGCAAATTTGTTTAACACAATTTTACATTCTATTCTGTTAAAATATACACATTTCAAACACAATAGGGTCTCTTGTGTCAGAATGTCTATCACTACCTCACTAATATTGGTCTAAATGTATCAAAGTGCCCATCACTACCTCACTAATATTGATCTAAATGTATCGGTGTTCCCATCACTCATCATTAATATTAGTCTGTTAGGGCATGGCCATACATGTGATCTGGTTGCTGTGACAAAAATGCTGCAACTAGGTTATTTATATGGGAGATTCATTGTTGCTCACATTAATTTTTGTGACGAGTAACTATTGCTAGGCTTTTTTGCGTAGAATGGTGCCCTCAAGTATAACAAGGTTTCAAGTTTTGTCACAAAAATTGCCGTAGCCTTAAGCTATTCCATAAAGCCTTAGTTTTGTTTATTATATAATTATTGATAGTTAGATTTGTTATTAAAGCATGATAAAGTTCACATTTTATTGGAAAAAAGTTTTCTTACCTGATAATTAACTATCTATAGTTATGTTAAATGTTTGGGATCATAAAAAGTGGTAGCGAAACTTGTTTAGTCTATCATAGTATTGCTTCTTTATTATTGAGCTTTTTCTTCTGCCAGCTTGTAGGTAAATTGTTCAGGCTTCAGGGCATGCTGTGTTAATATTAGGTTGCTTTACGTTGTATATCAGTTGGCAATATTGTTGGCTTCTTTATAAATTGAAATTGAAGTATTTCATCGTGACATAATTATGTCTAATATTTTTTGTAGTATCTTGAAATATATCTTTTTAAAATATAAATCGTTAAAATCAATTTTCATTTATACCAAAGTGTATGATATTTTAAATAATAGAATGAATAGAATATGAAACAATAAAAGTGAGTATGAGAATTTAACTTAAAATGGTGGCATTGTCATTTTAAAATGACTCCACACAAAATGTTCTTAAAGTCATTCTCTAGTAAGAATGTTTTAAATTATTTTCCAAGAGGTACTAGTTAAGGAAATTATACAGTATTTTAATTGAAAGGTATGTACCAATTTTTTTTACTGTTTTTTATTGGAGACTGCAGCAAATTCATTTAACCAACGCTGATATATTAAAAGTTGAGATGGCTGTAAGAAATTAGTCGGCTATTATTTCCTCTTGTATCAGAGTTGAGCGATGAACTATTACAAATTGTGGATAGCCCTAATGGGGGAGTAAGACGCGGTGCTAATAAAAACTTCCAAAAATACTCATAAAGGATGCCAAAGACAATTTTGGAATTGAAGTATGTAGGAAAAAGACTGCAAGGGAGGCCAAGAAAGAGATGGGAGGAGCAGATAACAAGAAAGTGTTCAAGTCAGAGGATAAGAATGGAAGCAATTAAAAGAAGAAGAATGGTGGAAGGATAAGAGATAAGCCACAGGCTGGAAACAGTCGGTGATGGTAATGAAGAGAAACTAGCGAGGATCTTTCACATTAATACATAGTAGGAAGCACATTTAGAAAAAAACAATTTTTTTGCTGTCAACTTTGATAACAGTTTACTATATTATTAGTATTATTTTGCATTGACGCTATCTATCAAAAGTGACAGCTGTAGATCACATGGTTTGAATATTATGGAAGTGACTTTTGTAACTATTGGATAAGTGTTCTTTCATCGGTATTGTTACTTGTCCATGTTGGATTAATGCAAAATTATTAAATTTATAAAACATAGAAAATTTGAGACATTTGGACAGGGAAGTTATTTCAGATGTTATCATGATATTCTCATGCCGGCACTATTGGATGGTGTCGCATGAAGTTTATCTTTTTTTTGTTGTTGTTGATAGTGGATTGTATTATACTATTCTTAAAGTAACTTAGGTTGCTACACTTGTTGTGTTGGACAGAACTATCTTTTAAATTATTACTTGTGAAATATTGTCAGATATCAAGTTTGGTTAATGAATTTAGAGCTGCTCAGAGGTTTAAATGAGATTGCTTCAGAGCTTTAATTCTGTTGAAAGATTATATAATGCAAGGCGTTGACATTAAAAGTATACATAAAGATAATTTCAAGGGAATATATAATATTGGTTTTGACTAGTCAGACTCAAGCATCGGCTACTGATATACTCTGGTGACTCTCAAGACTGTGTTGAGGGCAAAATATTGTTTTCTAGTGGCTGGAAGAATGGCTTTGATATGAACTATTCAGGATCAGTCTTTAGGAGCTATGTTGAGGTATGTGAAAGTTTGGAGGAAGCTTACATGGCTATAAAGAAAGGCTGGTTTTGAAGAATTTTACAGAATGTGTTTCATCTTATATTTAAAAAAGGTCAAGGTTGATTTGATAAGTTATAATAACAGTTCTAAATCACAACAGACTGAGGTAGAAATCCTTGGGATCAATTAATTATACATCTGATCATATGAATTTACAATGGCTAAAATGATATTAAAATAAATAATTAAAAGTGAGGACACTGTTAAATAAACAAAGAACACTACAAAGAAAAGACACTTCAAGATAGGGGGGAAACTAGGCCTGATAGTGCATATTAATATGTTGACATTTTGAGAGAAAAAACACAGTGAAATTCAACCTTCTTACAATCCAATCCCAACCCAATTTACTCAACAACAATATTGTTTGGAAAAATAAAGTACTGTATGATTGTACCGCTGTGGGGGATATTCACTGCATCAATTAAGTTTTTCACTTTCCAGTTACATCATGCAATAGCCAAATTACTAAAATATGATTCAAAATGCCTGGTGGTCATTACAAATGCATAACTTATGACTTAGTCTTCCAACTGCATTTTTAATCAAAAGTCACCAACTACTAGAACCTTTAACAACCTTTCCATGTTTGTGCCATGACTCTGATCCATTACTTGGGAACTCACTACACCAACAAAATGTTTAACTAGTTTTCAAATAGTGAAACTTGGAGAGCCCACCAAATGCAATCCCCAAAACAAGTTTGATTCGTCGTCCTAGCATTTTTCTTAAAAAAAAAAATGCTTAGAAGATAAATAGCCATTCATTATACACAGGACTGCCTACTTTTATGTTTGGGAGGCAAGCAACATTAGTAAAATGCTTATAAATTTATTCATTCATATTATTCGACAAAATAATAACATTCACATTATTTACACTCCTGATTCATTCATCACCATAGCAAAATACTTCAAATTTCTTCTAGTTGCATCCACTACTCAACATATTTATTTCTTCCAGCATTTGGGAAGTTGAGTTGTGCCTGACAAATGTCCTGTGTTTAGATGGATAGAAAAACTATTGCAACAATGACTAACTGTTGGCCAGGTTGCTTACAACCAACTCAAAATGTATTACATTAGTGTAATTAGTTTATGTGTGTGTTTCCTTCATTTAAGTAATACATTAGATGTTAGAAAAGAAAATATGTCATAAATCATAATTTTATGTTAGTTTTTCAAGCAAATTTTTTCTCGCTCGCTAGTTAGATTTCATATGTTAACTAGTGACATTATATTTGATTAATTACATTGCTTAAGGGTTTTTAAATCTTATATATTATTTTGTTCAAAATCTATATTATTACACTGCTTGACCTTTTTATTTTTTTATTTTAGCATCGCTTCTTACTACTTAATAGGGTTATACGCCTATGTACTATTTACCATATAGTGCTAGAGATTAGGAAATAAAACTTAGAATAAGTTTACTCCACATTTGGAGGAAAAGTGGAAAACCATTTAGGAAAAACCACCCTCAATACACTTGACCAGGATCGAACCTTGATTTCACCCTCATCGGCAGTCTAGTCTATTGTAAGATTAGAATCTTAGACTATACAGCCACCTAAGCAGGTTTGGTCAAATTCTATCACAATGTTTATCAATCATAGTTTTCATTGTGTCATCAAAGTTTTGCTTAGTGGATTTGGCCAACTCTTCAAAACGCGACAGGAGGTAGCGGATATAGTTTTCTATTCAATTCATCATCATCTATTTCTTTAAGTTAAATAGTTTAGTTCTATGATAAATAGTTAATACTCTCAGTAAAATATACTAATAAACTAAAATTTAAGCTATGGGTATAAATTTGTAAGCATAAGTTTCTAATCTGGATAAAGAGGTAATTTTTCTTGAGGTGATATTTTTAATCTGATATTTCAACATTATTTTTTCATTTGATAATGACCCTCAACATTACAAACATGTTTTGTTACAGCTTTGCTTTTTAGTAGCACACAAAAAAGGAGTCATTATGGATCAACTTAATGACTCATGAACATATCTGTTTGGTGTTCATTTAATTCTCTTGCACCTTTAAAACAAAGCTTACTGGGCCGAGTGTTTGATTAGTTCTCTGATAGTAAAGACAAGAGTAGTAGCTGTACACTGCTAGTGGTGGAAGTGGCAGTGTTGGTAATGCATGTTTCTCTTCCCCTTCTTGGTGGTTCTCTTGCCCCCTTCACTCCCACAACCACAGGCAGGCTTCGAGTCCCAACATATGGTGCTTCTTATCACATATACATCCACAAACCACAGTCTGCCGGGCCACAGCCGCTGGAACCAGGGGCTTCAAGTTTTCTCCATCAGAAACCCTAGGCCGGTTCCGAAGAGGTAAGGGGGAGTGGGCTCCCCTTTTCTTTGGTGCCTCCTGCCTGGACTAATAATTGTTTCGCCTCATTTTGCTGTTTTTTGTATTTGTTTTGCTTTTATTGTCAAGCAATTTGAAAGGCAAAAGAAGTTACCGAACTAATTTATGTTTTTAATAGCTCATAGACTAAAATACAAACTCTCATTGACCCGGCATATTTAAAATCTTTTTAAACACAATTATTCATGCTGGCGATTAATCTTGATTGTGATTTCTGACCCATTGTGCTTTAAATCAGGACTTTGAAGTTGGAATTGGAGTCTAAAGCAGTTTTGGGTGGAGGCAGTAAAAAAATGTACCTACTCTGACTTTAAAATAAAAACCTAGAATATTATAACAATATATGATAGATGTATCATTTTAAATTTATACTTTTTTCTTAATTTTTAGGACAAATGTTTGTAATTTTGATTGACAAATTTATTCAAATATAAATTCACAGTACCAACGAAGCTTAACTTGAAGTCATCTATATTTGAAAATTTTATTGCAGCTAATTTTATGTTACTTATTAATATACATTAGCCACTTCTGAAGGAGTCAGACCAAGTCATCAGGCAGTAGCAAAATAGAGGAATCCGAGTCGAAGTCTTGGCATACTGACTCTACATTCCATAGTCCTGCTTTAAATCATGCCCTCCACAAAGTGTATTTGGTTTTTTAGATTAAGGCGGAGTTGATACTTTGATCTTACTTAACAAGGTGTAAAAAAGCAGGCAGGTGTAAATGTTTTGAAGTTTTGCCATAAGCTCTAACAACTCACTTCTGTTAAGCATAGGCTTATTGTGAAAACAATAACATATTAGTAGATTAATGATGGTTTTTCTTCTTGTTGGCAAAACATCTTTATGACCCAATATTTTTCATTTGACTCTTACCATGGACAAATTTATGGTTTTTATATAAAATATGTATGTATAGTATCACATAACTCTTGATCAAACGTGTTTGTCATGTTATATGTAAATGCTCTAAGGTTATGTTACAATAGAATAGTGGAAAATATTAGGTAACTTTGCTTGCCTTTTAAATTGTACTTTATTATGCTTAATATCTATAAGTGCCGCACCAATCAATCTCCATTGTGCTTTTCTCCTTTTAATTGTGTGCTTATGTCACTTAATCCAACAATATAAGGATTTAATATACTTGTGAAAACAAATGTTTCGATGTTTTTTAAGTGCATATTATTAGTTTTGATCTTTTTAAGGCTACTCCAGGGATATTAAATGAGATGGTGTGTTTAAAAGTTGTTGTGTTGTTTCTTTGTCTGCCAAGATGCCCGGATCTTTAGAATTTGTTTATAGATAGTGAAATAATGATTGATTAATTAAAATAAATTATGGCTACATTTGAAGAGGAGAGCTTTGAGAAGTTGAGCTTCAAACACATTTCTGAGATAAACCAGTTTTAATCTCAAATGACCTTCACAAATAGGCGGGCAAATAATTCACTTTCATAGTGTTTGGTTTTCCAGTTACAGAGAGCCCCCATAGTAAGCACCCATAGGAAATCATTGTAAACTTATGTTTTCAATTTACTTACAATTGTAATACATTTTCTTTATTAAAATCTACAGGCAGTTAGCTTTTGTGTAGTTATATTTTGTTAATGAATGGTATTTATAGGACTAGTAGTTAAAATAATTATTGATATGTTTGTTTAAAAGACTCATTTTTGCCATATAGTCTTATTTTATTACTAGGACGATAGATAAGAAAGAGAGAGGAAATAATAACTTAGTTACTGAAATTGTGTGACCGACCATATGAAGACAAATTAGTAAGGGTCTAATTTTTGTAAGCGCATATATTTCTATAATGTCATAAGAGTTTAATGCATCTAAAATACTTTTGTTAACATATGGTTGCTAAAACTATATTTTGTTCACATCTGGAATATAGTTTTATGGATGAAGACCCGGACATTTATTCCTCAGTTATCAGTGGTTTCCTAACAAATGAAACAGTTGCACAACAAGTCTTTTTTCAATGTGTACAATGCTGACATACCTTTTCATTTACAGGGCTGCCCTGCTTGTGCAACCAGATGCATGTTGAATTTTCACAACGAATGATAGCCACACCAACACATTTTCACAGGCACTTTTTTTTCTAACCTATTTCTCACCACACCAAGATAGATGGAATGCCTCCACTTGTTTAGTGCACCTTAGCTTGATTTTACATTGGTGTGATGCTTGGGGGAAGATAACTGTCATTCTGAACACATTTTTGTGCTAATTTTCCACCTTCGTTTTTATATGATGTTATTACCCTCAAGATTTTAACTAGAATTATTTTTGATACGGGGAAAAAATTGTGTCTCCCGATGTTCTAAATTTTTGTGAAAAATAGTTTTTCATAACTATTTGTGTGCTCTTTTTTTTAATAAGTTATTTGTTGTACTATAATGAATAATAACAACTATAGCAAGATCTATTTTCTTGTTACAGCTATTCCTTCCTGCCTCTATCACTTTCTCCCACTTTGAGCTATATTAATGCAATCAATAACTATATAATATATGAAAAACTAACATTTCCTTTTGAAAAATTAACTTTATAGTAATATTTATTAAAAAAAATATGTTAAAAATTTTAAATAAATAAGCTATAATTGTTATCATTTTTAAGAAACAGTCAATATATTATACATAATGTACATGGTGCTATGTACATTAAAACAACTGAATCAATAAAATTGTATTGTTTCTTTGATCTTTTATGGCTATAGTAAATGATCAAAGAAACAATACAATCTTTACAATGGACTAAATAGCCATGATCAGTTAAACATTGAAAGGAGGATACATAGAAGGGCAAGGCTTATACACTTACCAGAAAATTGTAGGTCGGTTCACAATTATAGCACATCAAAACATATAATTATGTAATTTTTGTGTTACTACAGTCCCCTTCTTTAGCAGAAAAATGCCAACTGGACTATGGCTGCTTGGCTATAAGTTGGTCATGGTCACTTAGATTCTGTTGTTGCCTTTTTTCTTGATAAAAAATGGCTTAGGCTTGTATTCTGCAGTTGCCTGTTCAAACCTGTCTCTTTATTCCTGGTAGATGGATAGAATGTTGTGTGTATATATATATATACAGAGCCCTGCTTTTATGGTGGATAAAAAAGCCCAATTTCGTTTTTAAGTTTCCCAAAAGCGGTGCATAAGTGGTGAATTACAAAAAATCCTATTTTTGCGACGAAATTATCGAATTAAGACAAAAGCGTTAAAATAGTGGTTTTTACCAAACTTTCGTGATTAAGGTGACTTTGTTGGGTTAAAACTAGACTTCCAGGACAATGTTTGAAACAGGTAAACTAAACATATTGGAGTGAAAACCAAAAATTACATTTTGTTTGGACAAAACGGTAAAAAACACTAGTCCGCAAAAAAATGTGCTGTTAAATTATTAAAAAAGTTAGATAAAGTGGCAGCTGGTCCGGGAAAAGTATGTACAAGTCACTAAGACCAAATATTACACAAAAATCATCTTGTTACGTCACAAAAATTGTGACTATATTTTTAAATCTCAATTTAGGCTATAAAAATACAAAATAACTACTCAACATCACCAAGCTTCAACATGCAGCTGGTAACAATGTTATCCACTTTCATTGTGGTTCTGTGGTCTGTTACTACTAAATTATACCTAGAAAAATATTGTTCTGAATCTGCATTTGAAATCGGCAGCCACAACGCTTGCAAACACTTTGTTGCGAAGTCACTGAACATACTGTCTGTCTTCAGCCCTAGCAGCACATTCTCAATTTTTAAACTTTCGATGCCATCACTCTCTTCCATCAAAACTTTCAATTTTTATTTTTCAATATCCCAAAATATTAGCGCGAATGCCGAAAATCGCGACTAAATCGCGATTATCGCGGACATCATTTAAAATCGCGAATATCGCGCTAAAACGCCGATTTCGCGAATTATCGTGACAATTCTGAGCATATATTTGCAATCAGAGTAACCTGAAATGTGAACATCTGAAAGAAAAAATGCGATATCTAACATTCGCGAATTATCGTGAACTCCACAAACGCAGGGCTCTGTATGTATATATATATATATTATATTATATTTGACCATACAATAATATTAAAACAACAAACATCAGGCGAAAGTTTCCTACCCATGTAACAAACTGAGATACAGTACTTGCAAAATTCACCACCTTTCCAACTCATTCAACAACAGACGCACACAAATGGAACACCCCATGAAAGGCCACCATGACTACTCTGCAGAAAATCTTACATACCAGCTACAGTGCAACTACTGCATTACTGAATACGTTGGCCTCACCACAGGAACACTCACACAACTAATGAACGGTCATCGTTTTGATACCAACCACAACAACCCTGACAAACCAGTAGCACTTCATGTCCAAACACATAATGCAGATTTTGATTAATGCTATAGTACTTGAGTTATACAAGCCCTCCCAGCTTTGTAGGTGGGATATTGCTCACCAATATATTATCAAATCCAGGTACCCCCACCCCCACCCCAGTCTCAACCTTAAATAACCATTTCTTCTTTTCTTCCAAGCAGGCCTACACACACCAGTCAGTCATTTCTATATAAACAATGATAACAGATAATATAATTTAACTTAAAATGGGGGTAATGAAGGTACAGAATAAGGGCAGATTGCACGTGGGTGAAATGGGATTTCAGAGATGCAAGACTGGTGTGATGAAATTTGTCAGGATGAGAAATGAGAGAATAAGAGGTATAGTAAAGGGCCAGTCCAGGACAATAGAGAAGGCACAGAAATGGTGGTATGACCATGTGAGAAGAATGGAGAGGGAAAAGATGCAGTGGAGGATGTTGGATATGTAGGTAGAAGGCCGGGAGGAAGACTAAGGGACAGGTGGCTGAAGGAATTAAGAATGAGTGTGGTGGAGAGAAGAGAGGACTGGGCCAAGGTGGAGGGGGAGATGGTGATAGAAAAGAAGGCAGTGGAGAGAGCTATGTTCCAAACAGACCCAGCCAGTGGCTGGAAGCTGTTCATGATGATGAATGAATTATCATATAATATAAATTCAACATTCTATTTATCTACCAAAAATAAAGACACAAGTTTGAACAGGTAACAACATAATCTAAAACCATGATCAACATACAGCCATGCTACCATAGTCCAGTTGGTGGTTTACTCTCGTATGCTGAAGAAAGAGAATTTTCTACAAAAAAAAGAGGTTTTTTTTGTGTTTTAATTGTGAGCATTGAGGCCTACAATTGTCTGGTTAAGTGTGTAAGTCTTGCCCTTCTATCTATCCTCCTTTCTATGTCTGATTAAATCTGTATTTATGTTATATATTCACAAATAAATTACATAGTTAAGCACAAGTATAGTATTTTTTTTATCAATCTCTTACCAGCTAAGATTCTTAATAATATTTATTTTAATACACCATCATTACTACTGAAATGCAATTTTTACAGCCTAGTAATAACTCTTGTGAGCTTAATTGTTTGGTCGGGTGAATCTTCTTATAACCACTCCTAAATTTTTATTACTATTGTTGTGTGCAGGAAGCGACCTCCTGGCTAGCCTCACGTCTACGTTTGATCGTAAACTAAAGTCTCTGCTCAACAATAACTCATCATCTGCAACCCCTGAGGAAGCTAGTGACGACACCTTGACCACTAGCACAAAGAAGACATCTCCTGTCAAATCCCAGGTGTACAGGGACCCCAGTCTACATCGAGGGAGTAGCCCGTCATTGGATGGGGCTAAACATGCACCTGTGAGTTCACTATTATTGATTAATGCAGTCAATAAATCTGATTATTCCTCGGAAGAGGGGAGAATGTATGATTATATTTGTAGAATTTGTTTATTCTCTTCTATTGTGTGGTAAATTAACTCTTTGATCTGATTGTTGGCTTCTGTTAAAAAACTAAACTATGAAAAGCATGTACAGGTTAATAAACACTTGTAAACCTAAACCTGTTTCTCATTATTCAAAGTATTTTTTTTTCAGCTACAAATTGCAAGTATTTGAGATAGTTTTCTTCTTAGAAGGTCATTATTTATCACCTGCTCGGTTCACCTTATTCTCTCTCTTCTCCTCCAGTATCTTATCCCGAAGTTTTCCAAATATTTCATCTCGTTTTTCCTTATAGTTCATGTTTCATCTACAAGCAAAGTCTTGGTGGGTACAGACAGGGATAAGTCAGGAAATTCTTTGATATCAGGGAAAGCAGGGAAATGTCAAAATATCTAACTAAAAATAACTAAGTCAAGGAAAATAAATACGTGACTAATTTTGCATCTAAACATTTGAACAAAAGTGAGAGATTTGGTTTCTTGGTGTTAACAAAATGTGCTATGACAGTCAAAATGGTTGAACAGTGTTTGTTTTTATACTACATTTTATAAAGGGCCACAATAATACCTAAAACATTAAATCTTAGAAGAGTAACTTCTAAGAATGTTGAAAATAAAAAACTGTAATATTATGTCAGAAATTTTTATAAGTTTTATAGAAAACCTGAAAAAGTAGGGACTTTCATACTAAAAGTATTGTAGGCACCCCAAAATTGATGCGCCTCATGTAGCATTTAACCAATTTCCTTTCTATCTCTAAGTTTAGTTTGCCACTCAGTATTATGTGGTTTTATTTGATGTCAAAAATAAAGTGCTACTTTTCTCCCTTTTTACTTTAATAGCCACAAATCTACTTATTAATTTATTAAATATAAATTATAAAAATTAAAACTTTACTTTAGAGTAATTTATAAATTATATAACCCGCCTCGGTGGCGTAGTTGGCTAACGCGCTTGTCGTGTTGAGCTCGACTGCTGAGGACGGGGAGATCGAGGTTCGAATCTCGGTCGGGTGAACTAGGGGTGGTTTTTCCTAAATGGTTTTCTACTCCCCTTCCACGCAAATGCAGGTTCACTTCCTCTAATTCAACCTTCCCAATTCCTAATCCATTAGCGTGATTAGTACTTAAAGCGTATAACCCGAACGGGTAGTAAGACGCGGTGCTAATTATTATTATTATTATTATAAATTATAAGTTATATATGTTTGTTAGGATCACCAAATTTGTATGCATTCTAAGAGTTTGAATCTTATAATTTATAAAGTCATCATGCCTTTTACTGTGCATAATTTTCATGTACTTTTTTAAATAACCTTCAAATAACTGGTGTTTTGGTCATATACTGACCTTCAGCTCTTCCACAATCTTTCCCTACATTTTCTTTTCCTTAAGCATGCTTTATTTTTCGACAGGAGAAAGTGGAAGCTGTCGCCAAGAAAGCTGAGACTCCGCGTAGGGGTTGGTCACGAGAAAAAGATTCTGTTCGCCAAACAAAGGAAACTTCAATCCCCAGCCAAGTATCTGAGCAGTGCAATAAAACAGTTGGAAATAAAGGTTCAGAAAAAATGGTAAACACCAAGGAGAATAAGCTAACAAAAAACGAGACTAAATCAAAATGCTCACTTGATGAAAAGAAAAAGGGACAACCTGAAACAAAATTGAAGCGTTCGGAGTCTCTTAACAAACCAGAGAAACTAGAATCTCCTTCCAACACTAAACTCAGGAGATCGGCTTCACTCAACAAGACAGAGCGGTCCGAGTCCCCTTCTAACACCAAGTTGAAACGATCCGATTCGCTCACAAAAACAGAAAAGACTGAATCAAACAATAGTAAACGTAGGCAGCAAGAGATTCTATCAGGGAGTAGGGGTAGTAATAAGGAAAAAGATAACATTACAATCATAATGACAAAATTGAAACGTAAGAATGGCATGCCAGAACGTTCGATCAAACGCAGGCACACAGTTGGTGGTACCAAGGACTTCGACAAAGTAAACTGGTTGGACAATAGATTTCAGCACCAGTTGGAAGATAACGAGGCCGCTGCAACAAATCCTATTGGTGGAAACAAAGAGCGTCGATGCATGCGCGCCAGCTCTCCTGACTTAAGTTCCTCACGCCTCAGTAGCATCTTAGCACAGCAGGGGTTCAGGGTCGAGATAAGCCTATTGGGTAATGGCCGGGTGGTGGCTGAACTCACTTCCCCAAACGGCCGTCCTCATAGTTTGCCAGATGCCAATCTTGCCTCCAGAGTGTTCAAAGTGCCACTAGAATCACATGTGTGACTAATATAAAACCAATTTCATAATTCCCTTGAAACATTGTACTATTAACATTCTCTAGTTTATGAAATAGTTAAAGCATTGTTTTTATAAATGCTCAAGGAAAACTGAAATTAGCTTGAGGGTGTTCACCTCTATTAGGCTTATCTTTTAAGCTATAATTTTCTATAGCTAACTTATTATCAGGCCTCTGCAAAGTTAATTATTTCCATACATGCAAAATGGAATAACATATTGTAAATAGTAAATTGATTCGACTAAATATTATCAAAGCTTTTATTCTGTGACATCTTCATTTTTAATTTGTTAATCTGAAAGAAAACATTAAAATCTCACAACTGTTCTAAAATAAACTTTAACTGTAGTGAAATGGTTTGGACTGATGGTAGTAATAGTACAATTTGTGGCACTGTATCTTGTTAATTAGTGTTGAGTTAAATCTTCCTAGTCCCCCTAAAAGATTAAAATAAGTATACCCTCTAAGTAATCCTGTCAAAAATTATATTAATGAATCACAGGCATATCTTCTTTAGAACATTTTCCAATTTTTATTACAGTAACAATAAAATAACTTAATTTTTTTCACTATTTCATCCCTAAAGTGTTTCAAAGTTCAACTCATTATATACCAGAGACACTTTATATTGAAGAGACTAGGCAAATAGCAATGGAAACTAATAGGATCAACATAAAACAGCTTTCACAACGGATATTAGAACACATTTGACATCTTACAACGTGGTCACAAGTCAAATCATTGTTATTGTTATCATTTTCTGTGTTGGCTTGGTTTGCTGGCTTTATAGGCTTAATAGATGTTTAGTTGCCTTCTCACCGTTCAATTTTATATTTTTACTCTGTATGAAAAATTTTTAACATGTGTCTTTAAAAGGAAATTAGCCAAAAATAATTAAACTACACTACAATATTTCTAAAAATGTTTAATATTTTCCATTTGTATTTTTAAATGTAGTAAGTAAGCTGCAAGTAAAATTCTTTATGAAAAATAACTTTTTAATTTTAGAGCTAATAATTTTATAAATGGAAAGAGGTTCTAAAAGGAGCCAAAAGAACAAGTATTATATAAAAACTTTTTAATTTGGTTATGGAATACACCCATTGGTTCCTAACGCTCTTTTCTATGCTCTCATTCAATTCTTCTTTAAACTGCACTGGGATGAATTTTTATTTCATTAGATTTATGTGATGTACCATAATTTGTATTAAGAAATCATCACACATTATTTTTTAATGAAAATAATTAAAATAATTTTAACCATAGTTAGCAGATTGTTGAGATATGTTGTTTGTTTTAAAAGCTAAATAATAGAATTATGCGATAGTGTTTCAACTGTAGAATTACCATTTTGACCCAAAATAGGTCATACTTTTTCCCCAAAAACAACCGCTATAAAAAAAGGATTACATTTAGTAACATTGAAATAATTGCTGCAAGAGTTTGTTCTCTTAACATGCTTAGTTTCAAAACTTTATTTAAAAATAGTTTAACCTTGACTCTAATAATAAAAATTTAACTTAAAGCCAAAATGGCTGACAAAATGAAATAGTTAAGCCTTCTACAGCTGCTGCTACTAATACTTTTCAAAAAAATACTTTTAAAGACTTTGTTGTTTTGTGTTGGTTACTGCTATTTAATTATGGCAAGAATAAAGTGTATTTATTATTAAACTTGGAATTTTATAGATCTCTGACTGTGCTATTTCACTTTTACGTAACTAAATACATTTCTAATTTTTTTAATTTAATTTTCTAGCATTGCTATATTTTAAATGATTTGCTACATTGGAATTCATGAAAGCTCAGGGATCATAAAATCTCATCTTCTAATAGGCCTTTGTATTTGTTTTCCTCCCAAAGCTTGCATGTGTTAATTTTTGAAAAATATTCCTTATTAATGACATTTTGAAACATTTAAAATTCACTTTTAATAAATAACATTTGAAACCATCTACCAATTCTGCTTTCTCAAATTTTGTTTGATAAAAGCTTCTTTAACAAATTTTCAAAAGACAGTAATCACAGTTAGAAAAATAGTTTTAATCTATTTTCTTCAAACATAACTATTTTTTACAGTTTTAAAAGCCTCACTTCATTTCTAAATCAGTATTGTCCAAGCATTTAAACTATCTACTAACCATTTTTCCTCAAATAGCGTTTTAAATCCTGCAAATTTCATTTAATGTGAATTTTGACCTTTTTTTTTAAATGTATCTTTTGCTATTTTCTTTAGAAATGAATCAAGTAAATTCAAAAGATATTTGTAATANCCCCCCCCCCCCTTTTCCATAAAGGTCTACTAATTATATAAATTAATATCCCCTGATTTGGTTACTTGCATCATTTGCTGATTAATAATGATTTTCCTTTCAATATTATTAGAAACTTTTTTTTACCAGAGTTTTAGAAATAAGGTTTAACCAATGCTTTAAAGCTTGAAGCCTTAAAGCATTACTTTGGTTGCTTAATCAGTTCATTTGGAGTTGTTTTGGAAGGCAAATAAGTTTTATAGGTCTTAAATACATAATTAATCATTGAAATAACTACTCTAGGATTATGATCCACTGTTGACACTAACCAAATCAGAACATTGCATTTTATTCTACTCTGAGATAATTGTCCAATTTTTGTGCTCGTTTGGCCAGAACTTAACTCATGTCTTGGGGCCAGGCAAAGTGATGGCCCCTTTAAGACTTCGACTTGCCCAACATTAAAGCATAAATCGATTTTATTTTTTGTAAATTTTTGGGGTTAGTAACAATATGTTTATAGATACTTTAAAAACAAATTTATTAATCAACATGATTTGTCAATATTTGCATCAGTAAACTTACTTTTCACTATATATCAAATACAACTACAAATAATAATAATAATAATAATTGTGCTTTAATATAATTTTTATTTGCAAAAGGAATTCCAGAAAATTAATACAAATACATGGAAAGGTTATTGAACCAGTGATTTGTTAAACTTTCACTATTTATAAGTTAATTTATATTATAAATGAGTTTTTTTAGTCTTGTGCCTAACAGCAGGTCATCAGGTGATGGCGCTCTGTGCAGTTCTGTCCTCGGCAATCTTCTTCATATGTTTTTAACTGCCTCCCACCTTGATGATCTCCACTATCTTCTACACGCTCTTTACCTTCTCACCCAGTGTCCAACCCAGTTTCATTTCCTCTTGGACAATCTCTAATATAAATATTTTGTAGTAACAAACAGAACAAATACAAATTAATTGGAAAGCCTTGCCACCATATCACTCATGAATACAGAAAGTTGTAAAGCTGTCCCATAGAAATTTTTATCTCCGAAGAAATAATTAAAAACTACAGGCTATCTATAAATAATAGATAGGCCCTACTTTCGGAAGAGATTTACTAGATTTATTGGTAATACAGCTTTATATATGTAGCAGCTTGTAATATATACTTAGTCGTCACAGTAAATATTTCACTCAAGCAGTTGAGTGTGTTTATAAGTATTTTATTGAACAATTATAAATTTTCCTCGATTCGAAAACTAACTTGGCATATATCCTTTTAAAACATTCCTGGAGCCACCTCTGCAGATATATTTGTACCAATATATATAATGAATGTTAGCTCTATTATAGGCTATATAGGAATATACTCATGTGAACTAGTCATATTTTTGTCCCCCCAAAATGGTTTGTAACTAAAGATGTCAAACTTTAATCTTCAGTACCCTTAATTCTTACTGGTATTGAAATATTCAAGAATTGATCTTAGTATCACAATTTTCGATACCTCGATTTTTATCTTCAATATCCCAGAAAATGAAATTTCTAGCATTAATAAGAAACTGAAATACTCAGAATCAAGATTTTTTTTTTATCGTGACCGTTAATAATTCTTTTTCCGTTCCACTTTAGTGCATCTAGTTCTTACACAAATTGAACATTAAGTTGTTGTTTTTAATCATATTATAGTATGGTATATAAATTAATAAAATATTTTTAATGTGAATTTGGATTCATATAAAAAGAGTTAAATTGTAAATGTTGAGGAATCAAGAATTGAACAATTGCAGTTAAAGTTAATGAATCAAAATCGAGAAAGTCAGGAATTGTGGCATCTCATTTGTTTGGTTGTTGTTTTTGTTTTATTTGGTTAGATCCCTTCAACATACTTCTTTGGATCTGAAAGAAGACTGTTCAAAATAAAAAGTGAAATATTCTTAATAATGTACCCAAGCAGATTTTATGTGTCTTCAATGCTGCATTTATTTTCCTGTGTTCCATGATATATCTTGCATTGTGTGCAGCAGCATTAGTCGTCAAGATGAATGTTTGTTTCTTAATTGATGCAGGTAAAATGTATTTTAAAATTTTATAAAGTGACTTCAACTATAGTGTTTGAGAAACTTATAAAAAGAAACATCACATACTTTTTTTGTACAATAAATGTCAATTAAAGATGCTTATCACATTTTGAAATGAATCTAGATTTAACCAAGAATTACCTACACTGTTTACATACTATTTAATGTAAATTTTTTTAGTCGATAAATGTGTATAATTGTTTAAGAAATTTTATTGTTTTATGCAAGCCAAAATAATTAACTTTTTTATAAATCATTGATTTTGTTTGTAAATATGAATATCATTATAGTTTGTATCTAAGAAAATCAATATTGTTTCATAAAATGTAAAATTTAGTTGTGATATTTTATTTTTAATAGACATATATATCATCGTGTACATATAGGCCGTCCAGAAACTATGAATTTATTTTTGTTTTGTATAATATGTCCCATAATCTTATTAAGAGAGACCAACTATAAGTTGGTGATTTATTTTTTTAATTCTAATGTATATTTGTTACTCTTGAATGAAATTTTTATATGTGATATCATGAAATGATGGCTTGCTTGTAGGGATGATTTTTAGTTCCAATATGGGAGGAAAGGTTTGCGCGCTTATTTAGCCAATGTTGATGTTGCACACAGCACAGTTGTTTTAATTTTCCTATGTATTATAAATTACACATGTTTATGTAAATGAACTGAAATAATCGTACATTATTTTAATTTGTATACATCCTTTTTTTCCTTCACATCCATATTGTTTAGTTTGATTTTCTTTGGTCAATTTGCTATATTTATCAAAGCAATACCAAAAATGCTCATAAAGGACACAAATCAATGAGAAGTTGTATTATTATAATCATCGGCTTTGATGCCTGAATATCATTATTTAAACTTTTTTATTCAAAAGAAATTACTGCAGGTTGGATTTAAGGTACTGCATTAGCATTTGCATAGTGAGAGGAGGGAGGGAGAAGTAAACAAATGGTACAGTGCACCACACAGACTTTATCCTGCATTTATTTAAAAAAATATACATTTACTAAAAACTCAGGATTTGTTAAACAGAATGGTAGGTCTTTACGGTATTGTATAAACTAGGGGTGTGCGAAGCTTCGAAAATCTCGAAGTCGAAGCGAATATTAATTAACTTCGGCTTCGACTTCGACAAACAAAATTTACTTCGAAAAATTCGAAGCTTCGGCAAAAAATATACAAGTATTTTCAATTTTAACCATTCTGAGCTGTTATTCTAGTAGATTATATTCATGTTTACCACAGAAAATTCACAATTTAAAACAAATAAAACGTTGAATTATGGAATACTTATATGTATAAGGCGCAAGCTTCTAATACAAATTATTTTCATTTGTTTACTTTACGAAAGATGGGCATTATCGATTTATAGGTTAAATATCGATTAGTTCGATATTTTTTAATATCTATGTATTGACACAAAAGGCCATGGTTATATAACGACTAGTTGATTGTGACTGACATAATTATTATTATTCCACAATATTTCTACTGAGATTAGTGACCACTTTTAATAAATGGTGATCACGCTATTTTCGTTTTAAAAAAAATGTACCTGTAAGTATCTTTTTCTTATTCTCTCTCAATAAATAACTTGTAAATTTAAAATAGTTCGTTTTGATGAAATATTGAATAACTATCGATAGTTACACAATTTCAATAATCGATTATATTCGATGCCACACGGCCTGATCGATTCACAAATTAAATACGTTCAGCTATCTTCACCGCCACATGACCTAAATTCACGTGATAAAAATAATATTTAAAAAAATCAATATACAATTTAAAATCATATTCTTGCTTTGAATTTTGCATAATTTTTTTCAAGTGAATCTTTTTCAATATCTGAAATGAAATGACCTTCACGTGTATTTGCTCTACTCAACAGAAAATGTTACGACGCATGCGCCAAGAGATAAATTAAAAACTTGATTGAAAGTCGAAAAAATTAATTTTGAGACAGAATATAAGCAAACATATTTACCCTTTACTGATTAAATTTTGTTTCAATTTTAAATTATACTTCTTTTTTAACTAAACGATTAAATGATTTATTTATGTTAACCTAAAAACTTGATGGAAAATTTGATGACCTCATGTTGGCAACATTAGACTGTTTATTATTAATTTATCAATAGTTTTGGTTAAGCCTACGAAAATGTCCGAAACAGAAAAATAAAAGTGAAATATGGGTATTTTTCACGAGAGCTTCTGATAAGAAAACTGCCCAGTGTAATATATACCTGAAAAAATACAAAACGCCAACAGGTGACTTATTGCTATTAGAAACGTTTTTCTTTTTAAAAGAATGCATATTTTTCTGTAATACCAAAAGATTTACCTTTTTTAAAAAATTTAAAACTGGAATAAAAATAACTTTGATAGCTTATTTAGAGCATGTGTTGCAGTTTATCTACATTTTATTTTAATGTGTTAGATTGAACAGTAATAATTAGCTATCCATGATGCCAAAGCAGAATGTTATGGTGTTTGTACACTTTTGACAAAGGCAAAAGCAATTGTGGAACATTACAGTCGTAGTCCATCCACAAGAAAAAGATTACATACGGTAATGGAAGAGATGGTACTGCCAGTACTCGAGTTAATTCAGTTTGTGGACACACGGTGGTCCAGCGAGTATAACATGCTTTCTCGATTACATGCTGTTAGAAAAGCTGTTGGAGCTGAACTTGCCAATTCAGAAAATAACATCGAGATCCTAACTGAAGTTGAATGGAAGCAAGCAGCAGGCATTGTAGAGGTTCTTGGGCCACTAGCTGACGCCACCAAGGAAATCAGTGGAGACAGTTATCCCACCTCTTCAATGGTTATACCCATCCTTCCTTGCCTCAAATCTCTTAAATGTTTTTATCACTAGCAAGAAGGATGGTGTAATGTTCGCAAGAAGTTTAGATAAGGCTTTGAAATCTCGCTTCAGTTTCTACGATTCAGATCCTATTTTCTGCCCATCCATGCTATGCGACCCAAGATTTAGAGGTGTCTTGATCGATGATATGGTGGCAGTAAACACGCTAGCAATTGAAGTTAAGAAGTTGAGTGACAAGTCATCTTTAGAGCCTAACGTAAAAGATGAACACCCCTCATGCTCCTCTTCTAGTTCTGGACTATGGTCAAGTTTTGATTCCATACCAAATACCACCCAACCGGCAATAGACAACAACAGTGAAGTGAAGGATTACCTAAATGAACCACGGGTGCCTATATCTGGTGGAGGGAAGAGGGTTCTTGAAAATACCCTAATGTCTCCAAGGTAGCCCTGCTACAAGTGTGTGCACTGAAAGGGTATTTTCTAGTTCAGGAAACATTGTACCAGCCAGACGAGAACCGTTGACTCCTATTCATTTTGAGGAATTAACATCTTTCAAAATAACTTGAAGAGAAAGTAACACTTCTAACTGCCTGTGTGGATAATTTCTTACAATGTTTGTTTTTATTTTAACTTATAAAAACTGTTTGATGTTGATATAATTTTTCTTAATTCTTAATATTCGTTTTTTAAAATAAGTTATAACATAATCTGCCCTGAAGTGAATATTTTTTAAAGTTTAATTGCAAATCAAATGTAGGATAATATTATTGCACAATGTCACAGGACTGTGTAAATATTTTCTTAGCATATAACTTAGCCTAATATAGTATATATCTATATTTTTTATAAAATATAATTGTCTATTTACGTGCCCAAGTAAATGTCTTTTTAGTAGGCCTATATATTTTTTTCTAAAAAGGTTAATGTTTTATTGTGTATTATTACATAATTAGGCTAAATTGTAAGGTTTTTATTAAAGTTAGATAAAATATATCAATTTAATAGCATTTGAAATAAATATAAATATATTAAGGCTAAAAACATCGTTTTTTTTAGAAAAATAATTTGTTTTAAGAGCTATTATTAGTTGTTTAAATTTTATTCGAACTTCGATTCGACTTCGAGAATATTCTTGAATATTCGCTTCGACTTCGCTTCGAACGGAAAAAACTGGCTTCGCACACCCCTAGTATAAACACTACACCAATGATCATAAATGAAATAATATACACTGTTACTACTCTGTGGCATTAGGAACTAGGAACACTGTTATAGAAAAAATTAAAAAGAGAAATATCTATGCACATCAAAGAGTATAAGAATCAAATTAATTTTCAAAGACGTGAACTAAAGGTGTATATTATATATATGTTTATATATAAGAAATTATTGGTTTTATTAAAATATATTTCAATTTTTTTTTTATCTTTGATAGTAATATTATTTTACAATGATAAGTTATTTTGTATCTAAAATAGTTGTAGAGAAATAATGAAAATTGGAAAATTTCTCCCATGTAAAGTACCCTCAAGTCATTTTCATGAAAAAATGAGAATTGCCATCTTGCTTATAATAATAAAAGATCTCTAGATATAAAATTTAATCAAAACAGTTAAAACCGATTTTCTCAAAATTTGCTGTCTCTTTTTTCCCTTCAGTAAACTTAAATTTAACTAAACTAAATTTAAGGTGTGATATCTAATTCCAAAGGACCATATGAAAAGACCAGATATCAAGTTTTAGCCCATTCAGTAAAGTAGTTAAGGCTCTAGCCCGATATACAAATGGACGGCATTGCGAAAACCACTCTTTTGTTTTCATAGGGTCATGAAATGTTGATATTAACCAGGAAACTGGATACACGATAATGCTTGAACCAGAACTCATAAAAAAGTGTAGTATTCCTTCTTTTTCATTTGACAACAGCAGAATAAAAATCAATTTTTTTTTAATAACTGTTCAATTGTGTTGAATTTTTTTAAATGAGGTTTAATGGCTTCACTGGTCTCAATTTCATTGTAATCAGAAAACTACACCATGATGTGCAGTGTATTACCTTCCACATTGGGTGTTATTAGGGGGTTAAGATAGGTTCGTAAAGATTTGTAATTAGAGGTGTATCGAATCCATTATTTTACTAATCTAAATCTTCAATTTATTTTCAAATCTTGGAATAATTATGAACATAAGAGGAAATATAAATATAGGTATAAGAATAATAGAAAATACAAATAGCGACTAAGTGTTAAATTACTGGTCTGGAACCTGGAAGTTAAATTCATCCTATAGTTATAATATGCTCTAAACCAATAATATTCTTAAGGATTTGAAGGATTCAAGAGCTAAACCCTAGTTTCAATATATGTTTTATTTGAGAGTTGTCATAGAAAACATAATAATTGTTGCATTTCAGATTCACCTCTATTAACCTGGAACAAAATCTTATGTTTCTAAGAATAAATTTTGAAGATAACATGTGAACAGACAGAGCGGTTGTCAGCAAGAAAATAAATACACAACAGTCCAATTTTCTTAGGAAGTTCCAATGGCTAGCCTCTGCTTTTCGTATCCATTGTCATTTTACTAAAAGCAACATAAAGTCACTTCAGAGTTGCTGGTGGCTGTGGTATCAACGGGGGCTCATAGAAGTCTATTATTTGCACATGGCCATCACAGACTATAATTTATATTAAACAGTGAAAATAGAATAGAAGGGCAAGGCTTACACTTACCAGAAAACTGTGTGCCTCAAATTTCACAGTTAAAAATGCAACAAAAAACCTAATTATGAAATTTTCAGGGTACATCAGGCCCCTTTTTCATCAAAAGAGAGTAAAACACCAACTACACTATGGCAGCATGGCTATAGTTTGATCATGGACACTTAGATTATGTTGTTGCCTGTTTCTTGATTCAAAAAAAGTTTTAAGCTTATATTCTGTAGCTATCTGTTCAAACAAGTGTAGAGTCACTCTTGATTCTACGACCTTTCACTGTTCCTTGGAAAAGAGTTATTTCGAAGTGGTCGTTATTGGAATTTTAACTGATTTTGTTCCACCATCCACCCTCATACACAAAAATTGCATTTTTTAGATAACACATGGAAAAATGAAATGAAACCTATCTATTTCTTGAAGAAGTCCATTATGTAGGCCTGCTTCTTCTTAACATCAATTTGCTCAACGATATCACAGCTTTTCACTAGTGCCCTGGCACTTAAGTGCTCTTGAGTAAACGTCCTCGACTTTCAGAACATCTTTCATTGTGGGGATCTCTTCAGGCTCTTCTTCCATTTCTTCCTACCCCTCTTCATCGCTGGACTCCTGCTGCTCTCTGACTATCTGCATCGTTGAGGGTGCCCCAAACTGTGATGTCATTGTCTGTTGCTATGTACTTCTCATACGTGCAATCTGGGGCTAATCTCTGTCAAGTTCCTCATCACACAGCCAAGTGAAAGTCAGGGGGGCCAGGCTGCAGTTCCATGAAGGGGCCCACCTGCGGTTCTTTGGAGGGGCCTGGCTTGGAATTGGCATTCACTGGCGGTGGGTCATCTGGGTCTTCGGCTCTGGAAGTGGTGGAAAGCACACAGACTGCAGCCTCTTTGTTGACTGGTAGGACAAAGTGGGCGCGTTGGAAGCAGTTGGCAAATACCACCGGACTCACGGCCCTCCAACTGGCGACAATTCCTTCCTTGGCCCTGAAGACGTCCCACTCTTTGACCTCCTTGCCCATGTCGAGATTTCACACCATACCACGCACAAGCATCTCGCGGAACTTCATCTTCACTTGCTGGAATATCCCCTGGTCAAGGGCTGAAGCATGCTGGTGGTGTTCTTTGGATGAAACACCAGCTCGAGGTTCCTGAGTTTGTCAAGAGCAGGATGTGCGGGGTAATTGTCATCGAAGAGCACGAATTTTCTATTTGTGGCATCCATCTTTGAATTGAAGCCTTGAAACCACCTTGTAAACACCCTCGAGGTCTTGGTGTTGGGTCAATTGATGCGCTTTCACCTAAGATATGTGGCTGGATATTCTTTGATGTACTTTGAAACGCTTTAGCCGCCCACTTGAACACTTAAAAGTTTTCTATACCCAACTCAGGGAAAATTCATTGGCCTTCCTCTTCATCATCGCTCTATGCTGCCTGAGCCACTCCAGCATAGCCTGCTCCAGATTAGCGTGCATTGAACCCTTCAACTTTTTGGACTTTACATTGTGGCCCTCCTGCACTCCATTCAAAATTTCTTCTCTCATTTTGAGAATCGAAGTGTCAACTTTGGGTTGCCATACCATCACGCAATCTCCGTCTTACTAATCTTCTTCTCATCCACTTCCTGGATGACCTCGTACTTCTTATGAGCATTAAGAGGGTCCTATATCCACTCATTTCGTCGAAATTATAAGTTCGTATCCAATAAAAAAATAGCGTGGGTCATCAGAAATCGTTAACAAAATCAAACTAAAAACATAACCAAATCAAAATAGCAATGTTAAACAATAACGTGAATCTTCAAAAATTGTTTACAAAATCAAACCAAAAAGTAACCAAATTGAGGATAGAAATAACAATGGCAAAAACAAGCCTGGCGTGTGATATAGCGGCAGTCGCACGCATGGAAACATTGTCTTGCTCACATTTTCTATGACATTTTCATGTGGGAAGGGGTGGACAGGGTCAAGTGCTATTGGCTGGCATTGATGGGGGGTGTCTATTTTTATACCTGACCCAGCCCAGTTACTAGTAATACAGCGCTCACAAAGATAATCGCAATGCAGCAACCTAAATAAGTGCAACAAACAAATCTTACAGCCAATTTCCTTAAAATTTTCGATCTTTTTTTTTTTTATTTTAACGGTTCCCCAAAAAAGGGTCCTAACTTCGAGACGGACGTTATTCCCGGCGTCTTAGAACCAAGAGTTGACTATATTTATTCTTGGTAGATGGATATACTGTTGTATTTATTTACTATTTAACTATTGAATTATTAAATAATTAAGTTATCATTAATTTTATTGTTTGTAGATAAATTACGCGTGTGTGGGGGGGAGGGGGCCGGCTGCTTGGATTTGGTAATATATTTGTGAATAAGTTGCCACCTATAAAGCTGGGAAGCATTGCGACTATTGGGGAGTATTCCATTTGTGTGAGTCTTCTTTTGAATGAGGTGGCAGGTTGGTGAATTTTGCAGGTAAAGCAGGTTTTTTTTTGTAGGAAGATTTGGCCTAATGTTTGCTGCTAGGTCGGGCAATGTAGGGTGAAACAGAATGTTGCAGAGATTAGGAGGGTGTTCGAATGTGATTCTTGGAGAAGTGTTTAGAAGATTTTGTGTGAAAGGTGATAAGGTAAGGATATTATAATTTGAGTTCAGGATATATCTGAGTTTGTCTAGTCCTTCATAATACTGGGTGATGAGCGATATTGCTTCTTGATAGGCTCTTAATTGGTTGGGGCTTTGTTTATTTGACTAATAATTTAATCGAAAAATGAAACATTTCAAATGTATAGCCAATTGTGAGTCTTAGTCATCTTATAGGATAGTTAAAACTACAGAGGCTTATTTTGAGGAAATATTAGCATATTAAAATGTCAATTTTATGAACATTTTCTGTAATTGTTGGTGTAATTAATGTGCTTAATGATATGAGTGTAGTTATTTTTAAACTTTATTTTTTATTTTTCAAAAGTATTTACTATCTGTAAAAAGGGAGTGTCATTCTTATTTTAAGAACATGTTTTGTTTGCATTCATTTTTAAAATCTCACATCTTAAAATGTGATAGTGAACATTTTAAAATTATGAAAATACTTGGGGACTTATGGAAATATTCAACTGGAGTTTGAATTAAATGAAAAAATCCAAGCTCAGAGACCCTTATACACTACCACTTATTTTTATTTAACTGTATCTTCTAGCCCGCTTCGGTGGTCACAAGGTCTAAGGCACTACTCTCTCAGTAGACTAGACCGCTGATCATTGGGAGATCGAGGTTTATTGAGAGTGGTTTTCAAAATGGTTTTAACTCTCCCTCCACATAAATGCCTCCACACTTCCAATAAATAAAACCTTCTTCATCACTCAAAACAATAGTGTAATTAGTATATAAACCAAACCCATTAAGACATGGGTGGCAATACACTTTATTTTTTTATCACCTCGGCTTACTACCTGTTCAGGTTATATGCCTATGTACGAATTTTGCTAATTAGTTAGGTATAAGGAAGGTTGGTATTAAAATAAGTGTACTCGTATTTGTGTAAAAGGAGAGTGGAAAACTATGTTAGGAAAAACACCACCCCCAGTACACCCCAACCTGGATTCTTAACCGTTGTGCCACAGCACTTAAGTGATGCCGCGAGATCAGCCAAAGGAGTGTGAGATTTTGTGGAGAGAAAATATTTAAATTGCATAAAGAAAATAAACGGGAGAAAGTTTTGTCTTTTCGTGTTTCTTTGATAACGCACGTCCTGTGACTATAGTTTGTGGGGTGCTACACAGTGGCATACAGCAAGCTGAAGCAGCGTTTTACCCTTAAGCACCCTCACAATTCAGAGAAAGGTTTGTCCTATTTTAAACATCTGTTAGAAGGGCATTAAAGAACCCCATTAAGTCATTAATCTGACACCTTACATAAGTCGTTTGACTTTTCAAAGTGGAAACTCGTCAGGGTTCAACAGCCACTCTCGTCTAGGGAACAAACACCTCTCAAAAGGTTCCTTTAACTCATCATGGTTGTGTTCTTCAAGCGTTTTCACCTAGTGATGGGCAGAATCGATTAAAAGTAGTCAAGTACATCGATTCTGCTGCGTAATCGGCTGTACTTGATTATTCCGGAAATATTATAGTAAAAGTAATTGGACCCTGTTACTCTTTTATTTGAGCTAGACCTTATAGGTTGGTATGCTTACTGTGTTATTTTAATACTAAACCTTTTCCCCCATAAAGCTCATTTTTCATTCATTAGACGCTTTACGATGTGAAACTCAACCTTAATGATTATACTGTTTCACATATTATTTCGAAATACTCGAAGATGTACAACCCAAAATTTAAGATCAAGCTAAAAATATATTAAAATCGTGTTTCCAATTCTTTTTAAAAGTACTCGGTCAAAACTACTCGATTCTTTTTACTCAGCATCCCGATCCCCACAATCGCAAATCAGAAAACATGGAACCAGTTTGCATAATAAATAAAACTATAGTGAACAAAATAAATAAAAAACAACAAAATAAAGTTTAAAAATATGTGATTAAAAACTTACCTAAAGATTCAGTAATGATCCTCTTAAAATTTGAATAGTAAGTTTATAACATGACTTCATTTTCTATTAGATCTGTTGGAGCTGCAGTCTTCGGTTTGATTTCTATATATCTAGATTAGTGTATTCAATTATATTCACTGTCTAGTTAACTTAATAAACTACATATTTATATTATAATAATAATAAAAAATAAATAACACTTCAAAAGTACAAACGACGTTTCTAAAACAATCACCAACAAACTAAGTTCGCCTTTATAGTTTCAAAGATTGAAAAAAAGTAAAATGATGTCACTAAATAATTTACGCCCTAACAATAGTTTTTAAAAATATTGTACATGATATGACTTCTTAGTACTAACCAATAGCGATTTCCTTCTGACGCTTGAAAGTTTCGAAATCATTTTACACACCACTTTTGTTTTTCAGAAAATGCACTTTTTCCCAAATAGATCTATCATCGATGAACGTTGCGAAATAAGAAGCTTTGCCGTGAGACTTTACTCCGATTTCGCGCCAAGTTTTGTCACCGATTGGCCTCAGCGTGAAGACCAAAATATTGATGGCAGTATCTTGGGTCCAGCTGCATCAGACTGCCACACGAGTGAAGTTATTTTTCCAGAGAGACAGGCCAACCCTCCAGAAAGTCCTCAACAAGATCTCCAAGCTCCCTCTAGCAGTGGCAGGCCTATGAATCCGACTCTACACATTCCTCCCGACACAATTCGTCCGTTTCCTAAGGCAGGTGCATGGAAAACTACCCATAAAATACATACGTCAATCTTAACAGATACACCCGTGAAAAAATCTTAGAAGACCAACAAAAAATCAGGGGAGAGAGAAAAAAAAAGCAACGTTATCCAAAAGGCAATTATTTAATAACAAACAAGACAATGCGTTTAAATGAAAAATAAGAAAGGACAGTAAAAAGGATAGTTGTGACAGTGAAGACGAAGAAGAAGAACCCTTTTCTAACAGCAAGCCGAAAGAAACGTGGGTCCAGTGTATTGAATGCAAGGGATGGTCTCATGAGAAGTGCACCACGGGAAATCGTGTTTACACTTGCCATAACTGTTTTCTGACATGTCAGATGTAAGTGATGATTAGTTGAAAATCTAGGAACAATATTTGTGTGTAGGCCCTAAACCTAACAATTTTAAGTAACAGTTGTTAAAAATAACATTTATTTTATTTCTTTATGCTGATGTAAGCTTCATTTAAGTTTATTCTTATGAGGGTGCAGCAATTTAAGGTCACATTAGATTATATATTTGCTGGTATTATATTAGACAATTACGTATATAACATTATATTATCTAAGTATAAGCCTACGTGAGTTAATGTAGTTTTGGTGGAGAATTTTCTTTTATCTTGTGTTGTAGGGATTTAATTTTTAATATGATATAGAATTTTGATATTTTAGGGCATAATAACAGTTTTTGTAATAAAATGTGTTTTTCTCCCGTGATACTGCAGCAATTTAACATACAATTTAATAAATCCTTTCCTTATTTTAGGGTTATGAAAGGGATTATAGTAGTCAGTGCGGTATTATAAAAGGTCGTAGTTGTAGCGAGTGTTTGTAAAATGCAATTTTATGCATTTAAAAGAGCTAGGACAACCATCCCCGATGCTTGAGACAACCATCCCCGGAGTGGGGTAAGTTGTCACACTCTGCAAAAAAAAAATGGACTCAAATTTCATGAATTTATAATTATTCTAGAAAAACAATATTTGGACTCAAATTTCATGAATTTATAATTATTCTAGAATAACAATATTTTTTCCTAAGCTGCCCAAAACTTCCAATTTTCTAATACAGTTATGGAAACTGAGTTATAGCTTCCATAAAGATTTAAAAAAAATTGAGATAGAAAAAAAGTGTGACACCCATTCCCGGTCTCCCCTATATCACTTTTCAAATTAAATTTTAAATTTTACAAAAAAAAAAAGAAGTATTATTTAGTCAAAGGATTATAATTATTAACAAAACATTATATAAAAACTTCAAATTGTAATTGAAAAATGGGTGCGTAATGTTATTTAGCAAAATTTATCGTGACCGAAAATTTACATTTCTTGATATACGCTTTTTGGCTAAGGAGGGCAGTATTATTCCCGAAGAAGAAGAAAAAAATTCGGGAACTTGAAATTTACAAATGGAAATTCTTGATTTTAATGTATCCCAAATCACATATTCTTACTAGTTAGTACATGTTTGATTTAATTTCAGGGCCTCATAACCAAGTTCAATGATTAAAGTGTCACCATTGCCTGATCTGGGTTGCCAATGACGGGTATTTCGTTGTATCATGTATACTGAGGCAGTTATTTAACCCAGTTCAGGGATTGTCTATCCTTCTCTAGTATATCAAAGTAACATATTTTGGCTGAATGGGTGATAGTGTGACCTATCCCAAAATCTGAGTTACTTACATTATCACTAATCTCCGTTTTATTTTCCCAGCAGTAATTCAATCCACCTCTGGAAATACTCATCGTAAATATCGACAGAACACATCTATAAAATTAACACTTCAAGTTTCATTGTGTTAATAATTTTATGGCTCCTTCCATTTAAACACTAATACTGTTATTATTGCTTGGAAAAAAGGAATTTTTTTAAATCAAATAATTTTTTACATTTTAAAGTTAATGGACCCAGATTTTGATGACATTTCATATTTTATTTGTACATCACAGCCAATTATCACGTGCTATTTGTATCCTGTTAGGTTTTTAGACGTATTTTCTTGGTTAACGTCATTTTTGAATAACTTTTAAGTATTAATGTTGAGTAAGTATATTTTTAAGCACTACCTATCGATATTTTTGGATGCATAAATACTTTCTTTAATCGCATGGTTAGCGGAATGAGAAGCTAATGTGTGTAGGCAATGAACTTTGAATCTTCTTTGCTTCTATGGTTGTAAAATACATATTCCTGATGATATAGTGTAGTTAAGCTGGAAAGGATTGATTTTGGAGCGGATATATTTTTTTCTGAATCAAATATTTGTAAATCAACTATAGCAGAATATAAGAGTTTAGTAGAGAAAAGTTTCTATTAATTACATGTAATTAAAAAAAGTTTTTTTTTCTTTTTAATATTTTAGGTCTTCAAAGTTTGGGATTTGGTTTTAGTGAATTTAATTGAGCAAACTCAAACATATATTTCTTCCTTTTCCTCTACGTAATTTTACGGATTGAAAATGTTCGGTTATTTTACAACCCTATGTCTTAAAATTGCACGTTTGAGCAAATATTGCTTGAAATTGATCCCTCGGTCTGTGAATACAGAGTACAGAACTCTAAGCAGTGGACCAATGATGATTTAATTAATATTACTGCAAAGAAAAAATAATACTGTCGTGTATTTTTTTTATCATTATATAATACTCAGGAATATCGTTATAAAACATATCTCTCTTTTATGTTTTAAATTACAGTAAACAAATTTTATAAATTTAATTTAACGTATTAGTACGCCAAGTTATGTTCTATAAAATGGTTCCTTTTGGTAATGTAGGTCAATTTTGATATATATATATATATATATAT
>CABFOW010000102.1:169814-314894 GCA_902141385.1 Timema californicum | reverse complement strand
TTTTTTGAGGTTATTGCTTTCAATAAATTGTTATCCATATCTTGTTGAATCTAAATAAAAGGCCTCTAGACTATTATGTTTGTATTTTACCTTTTTATATACTCATCCTTAGGTAGGTTACTTCAACTATAATATGTTGTCTAATATTCAAACCAGAGGAGTAGTCACGTTCCTAGTTAATGGCATGTATAATTGAGTTTGAGGGTGACCGCAGGGACGAGTCCCGCAATAGTTCTTATTGCGTGTGCTGGGCTCCAGTTAGGTTTTGCCCAGTTTTACTTTGCTTTTTTACTCGCCCAGTACACTCTAAATTTTTCTTCTAGCTTATTATTATTATTTTTTGTATTTGGACACGCCTAGTTAGGCGGAACGGTTCAATTAAAATTATAGAATTTAAACTGGGAGTAATATTTTTTTATTTAGATATAGCGCACTTTTCAATCGGGTTTGATAGTGTCTATTATTTCGTTTAAAATATATTACTATTTTTTTTAAACAATGGAGCGAGAATGTACGTCCCGAATGTAAATGTTGTGCATGAAACACAAATAAATAAATGAGTAGATTTAAAATGAATAAATTGTGATAAACCTTTCTTTGTTTTTATTTATACTCTAATTCAGACCTTGATATCAAACATTGAATAATTAATATAAAATATTAGGCTAATGTATCACTCTGTCTCAAAAACGGTTGAGTTTCAAAATCAGTGTTAATCAAATATTCGTTCACCAGATGCTGTGTTTAACTAATAATATAGTTAAGATTATTTTATCAATCGGTAGTCCTGAAAAGTATGTTTTTCTAATTCAATCTTCTTGTGTCTAAAAATACTGAGAAAATAATTTTCAACTTTTATATTATTATAATTATTATTTTTATTATTATTATTTATCAGGGTACATAAGATAAATTGATTAATAAAAGTATATGTTATACTGTATAATAAATAAATATACAATATTTTAGTGGAAATGTACCTGCATCGTCCTAGAGGGAGAGTAGAAAACAACATCATTCAATATCGATATTAAAAATTTGTAAATATATTTACTAACATTTATCATATACTAAATAAAATTTCTACTTATTACAAGCCTCGTTGTTCGAGTGGTATAATACGTCATTAATCCCTTAATTCATGTATGTAGAGTGAACTCACAACGGCAGTTACTTAAGTATGTCACTATCAAAAAAATTTAAACAACAAAAACATATTCGTTGTGTCAAAAATACAGTCAGTATGGTCATAAAACTATCTAAAGTTGTTCATCGAGCCAGAAAAAGAATCATCACTATATAGATACGATGATTGAACCACATTATGTTTTATTTTTACTATTATTTTTATTATATGTCTTAAATAAATGGTGAACTCTCATGGACGTTCATCAATATGTTAGAATGTATAAAACCACAATTTAATAAATGTAGAATAACGTAATTAGCCTTGGATAAAAATGTAAACAAACGATGGCCACCACCCAGACGGCATGGTCACAATACCGTTTGCTATACGTACTTTTCGATGCCACCTACCGTTATTTACACGTCTCAAGTAGCGTTTAGCCCTCCAATCTTATCCTTATAATTTCCCCTCTCACGGAATCACCACCTGAACGCCACGGTCACAAGTGTGCCACACCCCATACTCCACTGTCACAAGTCTACCACCCACCAAACGTCATGCTTACATGTGTACCACCCACCAAACCTCATGGTTACATGTGTACCACCCACCAAACGTCATGGTTACATGTGTACCACCCACCAAACGTCATGCTTACATGTGTACCACCCACCAAACGTCATGGTTACATGTGTACCCCCTCCCAAACACCATGGCCACAGGTGTGCCGTTTGTCATGAACGTAGAGAGTACACTCAAGGTAATCTATTGGCTCTAGGTACTACACTTCCCGTTAATCATAACGTCACAGAATATAATAATTCATTCAAACCTGATTGACCTATAAATAGTTTATTATTATTATTAGCACCGCGTCTTACTACCCGTTCGGGTTATAGGCACTTACGTTAATGTGTAATGGTAGGATGATTGTGAAATGAAATGAAGGACCTACAGTTTAACGTGGAATCCGAACCACGGTGGAGGCCTGGCATTCCCCACATTTATAAATAGTTAAATACTCCCATATTCCCACTTTCGGAACAAACCCGAGGTTAGACATAATTTAAAAACAAGTCATATTTAATTTCGAGGGAAAGTTAAATTATTTTAGACATACCATATAAATTTAATTGATCAGGATTTGAACTGCTAAATCTTAAATACCGGTAAACTAGATTGTAAGATATCAAGAGTGTTGATCGCGTATTTTATGCTGTAAGACTATTTTGTCACTCGAATCGTCGGGTACGTTAAAAATAATCAACGGAAAAACACACAAAACAACTTAAACAATTTATAATAATTATACTCCATTGTGTAACCTTGTCTTTAAGCTCCATTATAAAAATCATTCATTACTTATCATTTCCAGTGGCATGTATAGACAATGATGATTTATGCAATTGCAAATGTAATTTGCTATGGAACTATTTTGACTATTATAGAAAAAATAGCTAATTTTCTATTCAGCATGGTAACTATAAATTATTTCTTTGTAACTCCTAATAATTTTGAATTACTTAAGTAACTTTTTAATTTATTTTTTAATTTAAAGAATAGGCCCTACTTCTAAAACCAAATGGTCACTTACAGCTTAGCATTTCTTTCTCAACAAGTTTAGTTGATATACTAGATATTCAATAAAATGTAAAATAACACCTTGGGACCCTTGGCTTTGAACGTCGAGTATAAATGTATATTTAAGTAACACAAAACAAATTATTAGTTAAAAAATCAATTTCTTTCAAAGGAACAGTTATGAAATCAAGTGTGTTAAACACAGTGATCTCTATACTATACCGGATGGACATTAACACATCCCTTGCAAAGGATCAAAGCGTGACGCTCAAGTTTATCGTCTGCTTGAGTGCGAGGGGAAATATTTTTTGGTTTCTTTCAATGTTCTTGTGTAAATACATTTATCTAGTGAATAAAACAGGAAAATAGTAAAAAACTATACCACATTTACTGATGAAATATTTACATTAAATAATTTACAATTCAGTTTCACAGGTAATACTGTACAAATACAAATAAAAGATCTAATTCAGTATAATATGTAGCTATCATCCATGTTGTTGTAACGTTATTTGCCACCCTACCATGTTTTTCCTTATATTTTTCTAATTTTTGTAAATAGTTTCCAATTTATTTTCGTTTGAAATTCGCAATTCTAAGTTCAGCCGCAGCATAACGCGCTGTGTTACTGGTGTGAACAGTAATACTATTTACATACATTCAAAAATAAAAAAGGACGGAAGGAAGAACGTATAACACTGTTTTAAATAATTTAAATTTAGAATTTATTAAACATATTAATTATCCTTCTAAGAAGTTTGTTGACTCTTCTATTTATTTTAAATGTCGGCCATGATATATTTCAAGGCTTGCACACTGCGCAGATTTGGTAAACAAGTGTTGGCGGGTCTTGCGATCGTAAAAGAAGTAAGAAAATATAAAAGAATTGATGTAAATACCTCGTGATCCTTGACTCGAAGGGAAGTGTCAGGTGTCCTTTGCTCTGCTCTGTCCTTTGCTCACAGGCTACGCTGATAACATTTGTTAACGAGTCTCGGCTCGGCTCACAACCAGTGTCGTCATCTGCGCATACGCATACCCACGTTTATGGACGGTACGAATGCGCACACAACCTCCTACCTCTTTGGTGTTCTTGTCTATCTGTATGCTCGTTACCTCGAGGACCGTCATGTAGTGTCATGTGCTATTTTCAATTATATTGTCTTGGTTAGTAAAGTGTTACTTTGTTCTTTCGGACATTCACCTCTACGATTTAACTCATAACATTTCTAACAAATAATATTGCTTATTGTATTTTTATTGAAAAGAGGGATAAAATAAAAAAACAACGCATTAGTCTATTTTTTAAATTTAGATCTTTTGACGTCATTAAAGCAATAGAAAATAAATTGGTTTATGACCTAGTACCAAACTAGTAGCGTGTGAATACTCTAGTCCCGTCTCCATTGTACTAGCTAGTATACAGATATCTAGGCGCTAGCTAGCACACTTGATTTCCAGTACAAGCAAGTGGCGTGTGATAATGCTTTAGTTCAAAGGTTAGATATCCAATTCCAAAAAACTCTCACGCAAACCTTATGAAATCCCTAAATACCCAATTTTAGCCCAATCGGTAAAATAGTTTAGACTCTAGTGCGAGGTATAGACAGAAATTCAAAAAAATCCTTTTTGAATTCGAAGGAGAAGGGGGTGGGGGTCATTAAACGTCGAGATTTATCCAAATCTCGAGTTCAATTTTTTTTACGATCGCAATACTTTCTCTACCCGTAAGACAGCGAGAAAGTAAAAATATTCGCTTGAGAAAATACATTATATATAAAATTTTAGAAGAAAATAAAACGAAGTCTTGAAATTGTAGAGAAAAAGTTCTTAAAAATATAGCGTCTGCGTAGTGAGGTGGAAGAGATGAAGAGATTAAAACTTAACAAAAAGGTTGATATCACCTCAAAGGATGTTCTGGGAGTTCATCATTGAAACTGTGAGCGTTCCTAAACTTACTACTTACTAAAGGATGGAAGAGGTGTAACAATGCTCTAAAGTTGTCATCGCGTCTTTAGTAATCATTTTTATGAACACTTGAAGGATTATTTTAAGAAATAATTGTTAAAATTTCAATTTTTGTTGCACTGAAAATAATGTGTCATCATTTCTTTGTCTCCAATAATCCATTTATGCTTATTTCTTCCAATTCCCACCTCTCAGTATTTCTAGTAGAGGACCCAAAAAACTCGCGGATTCAAGTTCTAAATTTGAAGGATATATATATATATTATATTTCTTGTTTCTACTTTAATTTCACACACACACACATATATATATATATATATATGTGTGTGTGTGTATGAAATTAAAGTAATTAATTAAGTAAGTGATTAATTTCACATATATATACATACATACACATATATATATCCTTCAAATAAATAAATATATATATTTATTTTAAGGATATATATATATATATATATGCGTGTGTGTGTGTGTGTGTGTGAAATTAAAGTAGAAACAAGGAATATCTTGGGGGAAAGAAACTTGATACAATTCGAATTTTTAAATGAACGCATGCATAATCTGATATCTGACAGTTTGAGATAAAATCATTGTTTGTAAACAACTAAATTTTATCTTTTTTTCTTCCTCGCGGGCCTTTTAAATTAAAATGTACGAGATCGGATGACGTATCTGTGTGGTCCAATCCCCCACCATACCCCCTTTGCAACTAATCATTTCTCTCTTCCACGTATCGCGTCGTCCATTACGATCATCGTTGAATCTCGTAGAAGACGTTAAAAATAAAATTTCACCTAACCAATATTGTTTTAAAATGTGGAAGGAATATTTGTACTAAAACCGGGTTAAAATGAAGTATATTTCTTGTTCTTATAAAAGTATTGTTATTATTATCTGGTGTTTCCTTCGATGCAATGCAATATCCGTTGAAAACCAATTAATTAAATGTAGTATGGCATGTGGCGTAATAGTCGCGTCATAATAAATAAACACTTTAGAATAAATTCAAACTAAAAAAAATATAGCTCATCAAATTTAAAATTCTAACACCACAGATGTCCATCAGGTTATATTATTAGGACTCATTATTAAACACGTTTTTCTGACATTTTATCTATCCGTTTATATAATTTCACAAAAATTTAATATTTTTGTCTGGGTGTTTAAAATGATCTTAACGTATTTAAATGTTTTTTTAAAACCATTTCTACTACATTTAAAAGAAGGCCTTGGAAATATAAAATTAAATTTAAGAAAAAAGAAAATAATTTTTGTATGGCTGGTAGCGTTTTAATGAATTATAATAAATAAATTAAAATGTATTAAATGATAACCATTTTATTCCTATCAATAATTCACTTTTAATGTTTTAAAACAATAAGATGGTCTTATATTATACTTCAATTCCAAAGAGAGAAAACAAAATGAGATTTGAGAATATCAAGAGTTTAATTATGAGGTTTGTTCATCCTGCCAAAGTTAAACTATATATAAGTTGGATCATACCACTATTTCTAAAGAGAGATTGATAAATAATCTACTGAATTACTTACTATTTTGAAAAGACCCTCCAATTTAATCAGAATACGAATATGTTCTCTAAAGAAAGAAAATACCAGACCAAAATTTTAGAGTTCAATGGAACAATTTTACAACTTACACATAATGTCTAACGTATATATGGTTGAAAATACGCCATCAGCATTTGTAGATTATAAAACACTTATGCGTTCTTTCCTCCATAAACATCTTTGGTTCATGTTACCACCACAATGACAATTGCTAGAGATTTATTATCGTTGCTTGGCAAAATAAAGCTCACTCAATGTCTTTACGAAGAATCAGAAGTACGTTAATTTGTGGTCAGAAGAAGTAATTTTATTAATTAAAATAAAAAAATACAATGTATGGTGGCTGTTTGGCTTACTGTAACGAAACCATCAGAGAAGTGGGCGCGCGTTGTCGGGGATGGTTTCAAAGGGTTTACGCGCGTACACTACGCCGACATTCTAACCTCAATAAGTCACATTCCTGGGTATATAATATTATCTATATCTTCTATACACACATAGTATATTCAGTTCTTATACCAAAATCAAGATTATTTACTCAGAAAATATTCACTTTATATCGAAAGTTGTAGTTAAGTCAAACATAAATATATACTTATAGTTGTATAAAGTTGTATTTACACAGAAAATACTATATTTAGTAAAATTAGTATGAAACATGTTTCTAAACAGACAATGTTATTTGTACATAGATAAAATTCTTGTTATATGAAGTTTGCTGTTTTATAGTACAGTAGCCCTGTGGCTTCTTTGGTGCTGACTGACAGCTTTGAAAAGTTACCAGACCAAATTATGTATCCCTACGCCTAACCAAATGATCTGCAAAAACATGTATTTAGTAGCTGTCACTTCTTGACAGTCAAAATTTAGGTATATACCTAAATGTAGACTGTCAGAAGTCAGCTGTGAGCTGTCAGTCAGCACCAAAGAAGACATGGGGTTACTGTAGCATAGATTTGTTGTAGACCCATGTTTAGTTTCTGTATATGTACTGTAGTATCAAATTACTGTTAGACAATGTTCTTGGAACATAATACTAACATCAAAATAGTGTTATACACACAATTTTTTCTTTCCTTTAATAGCATCTAAGTGTTATTACATACACAAAGTTCCTTGTTACTTGAATTGAATCAGGTATTTACACAACAAAGTTAACATAACTTATAATGGCATCAATTTGTTATTTCTGTTTACTAGTAATTGTGATGTTTGTATATGAGGAACATTGGCTCAACGCTAAACTGACCGCTTCAAGATTATATTTACCTGACATTGGAGTTATTAATTCCTCACTAAGGTGAATTCTGTTACTGGCCCTTATCAGCCTTGCTGCCATTTATTAAACTGTTAATAAACTTGTAATAAACACCCGTATCGTAATTATATCGCATTTATAAATGGTATTATTTATTGTTTGTCTACAATAAATCTCACCAGTTTTTCTGAAGATTATCATTATTCATTTCACACGTATAGCCAATTAGTCCCGACTTATTGTAGACGATTTATTTGTTGGTTTTTACAAAACAATTGATTTATTCTAAGACAAACGGATGTATTCTTAATAATATAATAAAATTTTGACAGTAAGCTTGACCTCATAGCATTGCATCTTAATTCTTGTTAAAGCTATACAGATATGTGTTAGGGATGAGTATGGTTGCACTTAGAGGAATTTTGACCACATTTATGAGGAAATAATGTTGAAATCCAATAAGGAAAATTAAAAGTCAGTTCACCCTTTCAAAACTACAGACTCAACATGGGACTTTTTAAGCACCAAATTTTAACATATATTTAGGTCATTCGTCTATGTACTAATCACTGTTACGGGTTTATAAAGAGGAAGGTTGAACTTGAGAGTGTACCCGTATTTGTATGAAGGGAGAGAGGAACAATATTTAGAAAATAACAGCCTTAAAGCACCCGACTGGGATTCGAACCTCGATTTCTCTGTAATCGAAAATACAATCTATTGTTAGAGTGACGCCTATCCTTTCATGCATATATGAATTGAAGGATTGAATTTGCTGGGTGGGTATAATTGATACTAGCCTGTCATAGACAGGCTTAAAAACTAGTAGTTTATAAGATATCTGGTAGGTACTAGCACTGGAAACTGAAGGATTGTTAAATCTCTAATAATATAATGCAGACTTCAATCAAAAGAGCGTGAAGAGTGTAGCTTTGGTGAAGGTTATAATGCGAGGATCTTCGCAAGAACCCTTAAAACTAATCAAATTGAGCCTAAATAAATATTAAATATGTACATGAATATAAGACATCATAGATTTAAAATAAACATACCATGATAATTATATTATAGTATATAACTAGGAACATTTAAATGGGTTGCGAGGAACATTATTTAAGGGCCATTAAAAAAATCAACTCTGGTTTGTTACAAAAATATTATGGTCAATTTTCTCACTATAAATGGTTGAATAAATTTTTTTAGATACTCAATCTACTATTTAAGTTTTAAATAAAATGTAGAAGCACACGATTGATGAAATGACTCATTGAATTATTACCATTTCATTTGATCATTTTTTTAAAATAGGCTTTCTGCCAAAATCATAGTAAATTTTGGCTTACATCAACTTATTTAAAGAATAAAATCACGAGTTTATAAATTAATTATGCTGGTCATACCTTTTATTAAATTATGTATTTCATTTAACTATCACATACAATGATGTGTATTATCATATACTCATACAAATTAGCGAACGATGTCAAAACGTAAAATGGTATTTCATGTGTTTAAGAGATAAAGCGATACCTGAAAGTTTCCTTGTCTGTCAAAACGTAAAATGGTATTGAATGTGTGTAAGAGAGAAAGATATACCTGAAAGTTTCCTTCTCTCTTATACAATGGTGTCCAGACGATAGCTCGAAAAGTTCAGCCTCAGGTCACCATCCAGTTGTATTAACGATGTCAAAACGTAAAATGGTATTGAATGTGTGTAAGAGAGAAAGATATACCTGAAAGTTTCCTTCTCTCTTATACAATGGTGTCTAGACGATAGCTCGAAAAGTTTAGCCTCAGGTCTCCATCCAGTTGTATTATAGATGTCAATGGCCACGGGATTATAATCTCCTTTATAAGATTTCCGCGAGCCTAGAAAGGTTGGGGTTTACTGCCTTAAACCATGCTGCACCGAAGCGCGTGTTAACGTTATTGAAGTTGTAACTTACGGTTTTATTTCTAAACATCTATAGGAGAGGGGGAAGGGATCAATTATTTCTCAGAAACCTATGATCAACCGAGTTACATGTCACAATACGCCACTATATTACAAACATTTATTTCTTTTGACATACTCAGAATTAACGGAACCTTGAACTTCAGAGACACAAATTATCGAGTGACTACAGTAGGTTTTTTTAAAAGAAAAAGTTTAAATGGCGTGGCTAGTTTTTGAAATACAATGGATTGTTTTTCAGATTCAAGTTGATATTTGAGCATGAATTTAACAGGACGCCATATTTATAAATGTAAAATTGTAAGCAAAATAGATGTGTAAATTACGTATTGGCTGCTTAATGACACACCTTTTTCTTTTCTATTTTATTTTCAAGCTGCACACGAGTATTATTGCCTGTACCAGCTATATCGGTATCCACAATAGTAGAGTATGGATAATGAAGGTAAGTATTCAGAAGAATGTTCCCGCACTCTCCCGGGAAAAGGCTGGTAATACAATTTAAGGGTGTAAAAAAATATCTCAATAGTTTCGTCCAGGGTTTCCAAACCTTCCCATCATCGTAAAAACAAACAAGACTCTTTGTTCGTGTAGCCATCTATCTTGTCCCACACCACTCAGTAAGGTCAGTCACGATCTCTAATGACCCCACTCTGTCTTGTATAATTCCAGACTAAGTTTGTCCCACACAACTCAGTAAGGTCAGTCATGATCTCTAATCACCCCACTGTCCTGTATAATTCCAGACTAAGTGTGTCCCACACAACTCAGTAAGGTCAGTCACGGTCTCTAATCACCCCACTGTCCTGTATAATTCCAGACTAAGTTTGTCCCACACCACTCAGTAAGGTCAGTCACTATCTGTAATCACTCCACTGTCCTGTATAATTCCAGACTAAGTTTGTCCCACACCACTCAGTAAGGTCAGTCACTATCTCTAATCACCCCACTGTCCTGTATAATCCCAGACTAAGTTTGTCCCACACCACTCAGTAAGGTCAGTCACTATCTCTAATCACCCCACTGTCCTCCTGTATAATTCCAGACTAAGTTTGTCCCACACAACTCAGTAAGGTCAGTCACTATCTCTAATCACCCCACTGTCCTGTATAATTCCAGACTAAGTTTGTCCCACACCACTCAGTAAGGTCAGTCACGGTCTCTAATCACCCCACTGTCCTCCTGTATAATTTCAGACTAAGTTTGTCCCACACCACTCAGTAAGGTCAGTCACTATCTGTAATCACCCCACTGTCCTGTATAATCCCAGACTAAGTTTGTCCCACACCACTCAGTAAGGTCAATCACGATCTCTAATCACCCCACTGTCCTCCTGTATAATTCCAGACTAAGTTTGTCCCACACCACTCAGTAAGGTCAGTCACTATCTCTAATCACCCCACTGTCCTCCTGTATAATTCCAGACTAAGTTTGTCCCACACCACTCAGTAAGGTCAGTCACTATCTCTAATCACCCCACTGTCCTCCTGTATAATTCCAGACTAAGTTTGTCCCACACCACTCAGTAAGGTCAGTCACTATCTCTAATCACCCCACTGTCCTCCTGTATAATTCCAGACTAAGTTTGTCCCACACCACTCAGTAAGGTCAGTCACTATCTCTAATCACCCCACTGTCCTCCTGTATAATTCCAGACTAAGTTTGTCCCACACCACTCAGTAAGGTCAGTCACTATCTCTAATCACCCCACTGTCCTCCTGTATAATTCCAGACTAAGTTTGTCCCACACCACTCAGTAAGGTCAGTCACTATCTCTAATCACCCCACTGTCCTCCTGTATAATTCCAGACTAAGTTTGTCCCACACCACTCAGTAAGGTCAGTCACTATCTCTAATCACCCCACTGTCCTCCTGTATAATTCCAGACTAAGTTTGTCCCACACCACTCAGTAAGGTCAGTCACGATCTCTAATCACCCCACTGTCCTCCTGTATAATTCCAGACTAAGTTTGTCCCACACCACTCAGTAAGGTCAGTCACGATCTCTAATCACCCCACTGTCCTCCTGTATAATTCCAGACTAAGTTTGTCCCACACCACTCAGTAAGGTCAGTCACGATCTCTAATGACCCCACTCTGTCTTGTATAATTCCAGACTAAATTTGTCCCAGACGACTCATTAGGCGGGTCACGTCTATTGATCAAACTCTGTACTATCTATTTCCCGTCTAAAGTACGACTTTTATCTAATACATTTCTGAGTGTATCTTGATAGACATGTTGCATGGGTGACCAAAGATTCCTTTATAGTTTTAAATATAATATGGCTCGCTGGCCACATGCTGTAGACATATGTTTTGAGGTTTAAATAAATGCTAGTACATTTAAACTTAAAATACCATGTATTAATTGCTTCCCCCGGGGTATCTATATAAGTCATGAAATCATAAATTTGGTTTGAGCCAAGTTCATGGTGAAGGTAGGCATAGTATTTTTTTAAATACTATACCCAAAATTAGCAAAAACTATTAACATCTCCATTGTGATTAAATAGTTCAAAAATTCGGATAGGCTATTAAATTTTTTTTTTGAAATTTTGAATGAAAATTTCAGCTTTATAATAGTTTTAATATTAATGTTTTTGATTTTATGATTGTCAAAATAAAGGTTTTATAACCATTGTTATTTCATAAATATTTAGAATAGTATTTAACGGCTTAAAACAAAATATCAATTTCCAAGACTTGTTAATTTATTTGTACATTAATATAAGCTGCTAATACAAGGACTGTTGAATTTTTTTAAATACTAGGGCCTATTTAAAAAAAAAGTGACTGCAGCATGTGATCTGGTAACTATGTTTAACTTTATAATTGAAATGTCTGAATAAACGTTTATTTTGACAACTTCTTACGGGTTATTTGATCAACACCAAGAAAGGTCGTTTGATATTTCAACCTTCCTCTCAACAGTCAAATTACTTTGAAAAACCAAAATAAACACTGATTGTTTTCTAGTGGTGCATTGTTAACACTGAATATCAGAAGTAATTTATTTATTAATTAATAAAAGACAACCATTCATTGACTGTGTAACTACAGTACTATCATATGTGTGTTTGCTACAATAATAAATGCTTATCCTCGTTAAAATAACTACCGGTTTCTGTGTCCAGCCAAAAAAGTCTCGAAGTTCAGTAGGACTAGGAAGTTGAAAATTTTCAGGCAGGTAATCCTTAACTCAAAAAGATGCGAAAATACTTGGAGACCGAAAATTTCTATTGGGCTCCCAAAATGGGGTGTTTATAATAAATAAAAGTAGAAACATTCTTGAAGTTCAGATGATCCAGGAAGCTGAAAATTTTCAGGCAGTTAGCCCCTAACCAATAAGGGGGCAGGAATAATTTTTGATCGAAAATTCCCAGGGTAAGCACCTAATAAATGAAAAGGTATGTACAAAAAGTTGTTTATAATGAACTCTTCTATTGAAGAACAGTTTCACACAACCATTGGAGTTAATATTTGATCTACTATAGAGTCTTTGATTGAAACGCACCTTTCAGATTTTGAGGGTTATTAAAAGATAATTACCATTCGCAATCATTGTACGACAAATACTAAAGAGATACATTACATGATCAGAAATTAAGCCGTTGATTTTTAAACGGGTTGTATACTAGTAATAATAATAGCAACAGTAACATTCCAAAGGGATCTAACTTAATGGAATCTCCTCTACATCGTAAAGATGTCACTTCAATAACACCTCTGACTGCAGTAGGCCTACAACCAGCTTTTAGCATTAATGTCCGTGAGATAAGGCGGAGTGTGTGACGAATGCAATGTGTGTTGTACCTCCAGAGTGAGTTGAAACATGAATGAAACAAGCAGCAAAGAGCTCGCGCGGGAACATAACATGTGAGTGATTTATAAGTTTGAGTGATAAACTAGTGTAAGGGATACATCAATGTGAGGGATTCACCAGAGCATATAAGTGATATATCAGTTAGAGTGATACACTAGTGTGAGTGATACATCAATGTGAGGGATACACCAGAACATGTGAGTGATATATCAGTTTGAGTGATAAACTAGTGTGAGTGATACGTCAATGTGAGGGATTCACCAGAGCATGTGAGTGATATATCAGTTTGAGTGATAAACTAGTGTGAGTGATACATCAATGTGAGTGATATATACATTAGTATGAGTGACACACCAATGTGAGGGATACACCAGTGTGTGTGTGAGGGATATACCATTGTGTGTGAGTGATCAACATAGTGAGCGATACACCAGTGTGAGTAATATATCAGTGTGAGTGGTACAACAAAGTGAGTGGTACAAGAGTGATTGATACATCAGTATGAATGCAGTATGAATGATTGAATAATGTGAGTGATAAACCAGTGTGAGCGATACACCAGTTTGAGTGGTACAACAGAGTGAGACACCAGTGGGAATGATATACCAGAGTGAGTGATACACCCGTTAGATAGATACAACATAGTGAGTGATACACCAGTTTGAGTGGTACAACAGAGTGAGACACCAGTGGGAATAATATACCAGAGTGAGTGATACACCAGTTTGAGTGGTACAACAGAGTGAGACACCAGTGGGAATAATATACCAGAGTGAGTGATACACCAGTTTGAGTGGTACAACAGAGTGAGACACCAGTGGGAATAATATACCAGAGTGAGTGATACACCAGTTTGAGTGGTACAACAGAGTGAGACACCAGTGGGAATAATATACCAGAGTGAGTGATACACCAGTTTGAGTGGTACAACAGAGTGAGACACCAGTGGGAATAATATACCAGAGTGAGTGATACACCAGTTTGAGTGGTACAACAGAGTGAGACACCAGTGGGAATAATATACCAGAGTGAGTGATACACCAGTTTGAGTGGTACAACAGAGTGAGACACCAGTGGGAATAATATACCAGAGTGAGTGATACACCAGTTTGAGTGGTACAACAGAGTGAGACACCAGTGGGAATAATATACCAGAGTGAGTGATACACCAGTTTGAGTGGTACAACAGAGTGAGACACCAGTGGGAACGATACACCAGTGTGAGTGATACACCAGTTTGAGTGGTACAACAGAGTGAGACACCAGTGGGAACGATACACCAGTGTGAGTGATACACCAGTTTGATAGATACAACATAGTGAGGGATACACCAGTTTGAGTGGTACAACAGAGGGAGACACCAGTGGAAATGATACACCAGAGTGAGTGATACACCCGTTTGAGTGATCTCAAATATTTGCGGAGAAATGATGAACATTGGAAAATTTCCCTCATATAAAGTACCCTAAAAGTAATTTTAATGAGAAAGTGTTTTTTTTATCTTTTTTTATCAATAATAAACAGTTTTTAGATACAAAATTTAATCTAAATCGTTAGAGCCAATTTAGAGATGGTTTTCTTTTTCTTTTTGCCCTTCAGCTAACTACCCATAAGTTTAGGGCTAAATATTTAATTCCAAAAACCCTCCAGGGGGACCTTATGAAAAGCATAGGTATCAAGTTTTAGCCCTGCAGGTAAAGTACTTTCGGGTCTAGCTCGAGCTACGTACAGACGAAGAGACAAGTAGACGAACGAAATTGCGAAAACAACTTTTTATTTTATTTCAGTGGGTCATAAAACATCGAAATTTATCAAAAGATTGAGTTCGATTTTTTTGACGATCACAATACTTTCTCTACGATGTTTCGAGAGAAAGAAAGAAGAGCATACATAGCCCCAACTTCTTGGAAAAAAATAGCAAGGAGCAAAGTCATTCACTCATACCTCAACAGCTTACTTGGGTGTGTCATTCATTCATTCATTATTCACTATCCCGGGAAATCTGAGATTGTTTCAACTTGGCATATTGTGCTCTTTGTTGTATCTACAATGGTACAGTCAAAACAAGAAATTTCATGAACTATACATTTTAAAACTATATTTGCAATGATCAATTCGGCCACATTATTAAATGAACGAATAGAGTTAGGTTAGGAAAAAAATTATTAAATAACGAAAATGTGTAGGCCTACTAAAAATGAAAGAAAATTAAATTTAAAAAGAAAATTACTTATAATAATATATGATTAAAAATTATTCTATTTTATCACTTTTAAATAAACTATAAATAAAAATTAAATGTTTATTTAACAAAATTATTATAAATATTTTATTGTGTATAATTCACATGCCCATTCTAAATTTCAGCTTCTTACATAAACTATTTTACATTAATATTGGTACGTAAAAATCATAAAATAGTAAATGTGACCCAGCTCGTGAATAAAAATTATTTTAAATCATTAAACAAAATTTATAGATTATAAACTATACATTTGTTAAAATAGTACAATACAATTTTTATTGACGAATGGCTTTAATGGTTTCCCATGCTCCCATCACGGATATTCAACTACATTTCCTCCATCCAAGGGCCTCAAGCCATGGTATAGGTAACATTGAGATCTTTGTTCGTATCCCGGCGAGTGATCCTATGGATGAATTAGGACTTAGGAGCAACAAGGCTAATGTGTTCTGAGGTCATGTGATAAGTGTGATAACACTATTTATCTTATCCATCTTCTGTAAGTTTAGATTAACATTTGATGTGTGTGTGTGTGTGTGTGTGTGTGCGCGAGAGAGAGACATGTGAGCAGTAGCGTCTTTATAACGACACATATGGTAGTGATGAAGGATTAGCTTAGAATTAAATGATTTATCACAAACACAAGTCATAACAACATATCATAGTAGTTGGACATTATATAAATGGTTGTCTTCCCCGAATGCAATGTAACAAACTAGCTATGTCTTTCAGTGTTGACAATGCACCGCTAGGTGTGTTTCAAGGTAATTTGTTTGTTCAGAGAATTCTGGAGATATGAAATGACCTTGTTGATCAAAACACTTGAGTTTTCACATAACTAAGACTAAAGCTTACTTGGTTCTTAAACGAGAAATTTTTAAATTTTTGTTTGTAGTTGAGAGAGATATAGAAGCCCTACAGTCTACAGTAAAAGTAATAAAGAATTAGTTGTACAGTCTAGTAGGATAAGCAAGTAGTTAGTCTACAGTAAGAGTAAGATGGAAATAATACAGTCCATAGTAAAAGGGAAATAGTGTAGTCCACAGTAAGAGTGAAAGAGTATTAGTATAGTCTGCAGTAAGAGGAAAATAGTACAGTCAAAAGTAAGAGGGAAGTAATAGGGTCTACAGTAAGGTTGAGTTGGAGGTAGTATAGTATAGTGTAAGGTTGAGACTATAGTATAGTCTATATTAAGAGAGTAGTGTAGTCCTCGGTAGGAATGAAAGAGTAGTAGTTTAGTCTACAGTAAGAGTAAGAAAGGGAAGTAGTACAGTCCACAGTAAGATAGAATTAGTAGAGTCTACAGAAAGAGCTAGTAATAAGTACAATCCACATTAAGAGTATATTAACCTCTTCCCACAGTTACACTTACGATTTAAACGAGAAATTTTTAAATTTTTGTTTGTAGTTGAGAGAGATATAGAAGCCCTACAGTCTACAGTAAAAGTAATAAAGAATAAGTTGTACAGTCTAGTAGGAGAAGCACGTAGTGCAGTTTAGAGTATGAGTGGGAGGTAAGTAGTTAGTCTACAGTAAGAGTAAGATGGAAGTAGTATATACTGTATAGTCTACAGTAAGAGTGAAAGAGTAGTAGTATAGTCTGCAGTAAGAGTAAGAGGAAAATAGTACAATCAAAAGTAAGAGGGAAGTAACAGGATCTACAGTAAGGTTGATTTGGAAGTAGTATAGTCTAGAGTAAGGTTGAGACTATAGTATAGTCTACATTAAGAGAGTAATGTAGTCCTCAGTAGGAGTAAAAGAGTAGTAGTTTAGTCCACAGTAAGAGAGAATTAGTAGAGTCTACAGAAAGAGCTAGAAATAAGAACAATCCACATTAATAGTATATTAACCTCTTCCCACAGTTACACTTACGATGTGCTCAAAGAAATTGCCCAGTTCTTGATGACCCGGACCAAGATCAAACCCAAGGTCGGGATAATCCTCGGAACCGGACTAGGTGAGTTTACAACAATAACAGCTGACAACCCTTACAGCTGAGAGCACTCACAGCTGAAAAAACCTACATCTAAAACACTTAGAGCTGACAACACGCTGACACAACTTACAACTGAAAATACCAACAGCGGATACAACTTAACACTTACAACTAACAATAATCACAGCTGACACCAATTAGGCCTACAGCTGACAACACTTATAGTTTACAGCATATGTAGCTGACAGCTCTTACAACTCACAAATCTTACATCTCACATGCAGCTAACAACACTTACTGCTGACTACACTTACAAATTACGACATTTAAGGCTTACGACACATATGGTAGGCCTAAATGGTAAAATATTCAATAAAACAAGTTGTTTATTTGCGCTATAATATTTTTTGGTAAGTATAACAATATGTAGTTCTTACGAATTTAAAGTCTAAATGAAAAATTTAAGCGAAAATGCACCAGGATTTGACTGTAATTGACGTAAACCCGCTTACAGAGCGCCCGGACCGGATTCAAGTGGAGTCCCAGCCACAGAGGAATGTCAGGAGCACCAATCGAATCTCACGAACCAGTTTTAGTTGGCACATTTGACTCTATAGGCCTAGAGTAATTATAACAAGTGAATGTTCTGTCCCGCAGGTCCTGTGGCCGACCTGATGACGGATAGGACAATAATCCCTTACCAGGACATCCCTCACTTCCCCTTGTCCACTACCCCGGGACATCAGGGGGAGCTAGTGTTCGGGACACTAGGAACCGTCCCTGTCATCTGCATGAAGGGACGCTTCCACTTCTTTGAGGGTTATCCCGCGTGGCAGGTTGGTACACTTGTTTCAAAAATGGTATCTCGCGTAGAAGACCTATCTGACCTGGTTAGAGAGAGTGTTCATCTGACTAACCTAGTAGTTGTAGAGTGTTCGTCTAATTCTAACTGACCTTGCGGTTGAAGATAGTTTTCACCTAACTGACCTAGTGGTTAGAGGGAGTGTTCACCTAACTGACCTAGTGGTTAGAGATAGTGTTCACCTAACTGACCTACCGGTTAGAAGAAGTGTTGATCTGACTGACCTAGTGGTTAGAGAGAGTAAGGATTTAACTGGTCTAGTGGTTAGAGGGAGTGTTCACCTAACTGACCTAGTGGTTAGAGAGAGTGCTGACCCAACTTCCCTAGAGGTCAGAGGGAGAGTGAATATATACGATCTAGCTGTGTTCTTTCTTTGTCCAGTGCGCCATGCCTATCCGCGTGATGAAGCTGCTGGGAGTGACCTACCTAATTGCATCCAACGCCGCTGGGGCCATTAAGGAGGGTTACAAGGTCGGGGACATCATGCTGATCAAGGACCACATAAACCTGCTGGGGATGATGGGGAACAGTCCCCTTAGGGGGGCTAATGACGAGAGGTGGGCTACAAACTGGAACGTCAGGTCCTTGGAGGGGAGGAGAGTGGTTAATGAGAGGTGGGCTACAAACAGGAACGTAAGGTCCTTGGAGGGAAGAAGAGTGGTTAATGACGAGAGGTGGGCTACAAACAGGAACGTCAGGTCCTTGGAGGGAAGAAGAGTGGTTAATGACGAGAGGTGGGCTACAAACTGGAACGTCAGGTCCTTGGAGGGAAGAAGAGTGGTTAATGACGAGAGGTGGGCTACAAACAGGAACGTCAGGTCCTTGGAGGGAAGAAGAGTGGTTAATGACGAGAGGTGGGCTACAAACTGGAACGTCAGGTCCTTGGAGGGAAGAAGAGTGGTTAATGACGAGAGGTGGGCTACAAACAGGAACGTCAGGTCCTTGGAGGGAAGAAGAGTGGTTAATGACGAGAGGTGGGCTACAAACAGGAACGTCAGGTCCTTGGAGGGAAGAAGAGTGGTTAATGACGAGAGGTGGGCTACAAACTGGAACGTCAGGTCCTTGGAGGGGAGGAGAGTGGTTAATGACGAGAGGTGGGCTACAAACAGGAACGTCAGGTCCTTGGAGGGAAGAAGAGTGGTTAATGACGAGAGGTGGGCTACAAACTGGAACGTCAGGTCCTTGGAGGGGAGGAGAGTGGTTAATGACGAGAGGTGGGCTACAAACAGGAACGTCAGGTCCTTGGAGGGAAGAAGAGTGGTTAATGACGAGAGGTGGGCTACAAACTGGAACGTCAGGTCCTTGGAGGGGAGGAGAGTGGTTAATGACGAGAGGTGGGCTACAAACAGGAACGTCAGGTCCTTGGAGGGAAGAAGAGTGGTTAGTGATAGAATACATCAAGTCTTTGAAGGATGAAAGTCTCTGTAGGACGAAGGTCCCGTGTACTTTGTATTCTAATATTTAGAGGATTTATGAAAGTGTATTCCATTTCTCAGGTTCGGAGTTCGGTTCCCACCGATGAACCGGGCGTACGACAAGAGTCTCCTCGAGACGGCTAAGCAGGTGGCTCGAGAAATGAGCATCGAGCTGGACGTTCACGAGGGAGTGTACGTGTGCGTGGGAGGTCCTCAGTTCGAGACTATAGCAGAGGTTAACCTACTCAAGATTCTGGGGTGTGATGCTGTGGGCAAGTATCAACAAATACAACTGGGCTCTGTTGTTGGGCAAGAGCAAAGAGGCGTTAGTTCTGAGCACTAGCTACTACCACTGTGAATCTCTAAGCACTGTTAATGTGGGATGGAAGGGAACGTTTTTACGTGTTTTTTTTTATAACAAAGCTTATGTTGGTTTGAATAAATACAATATTGATCTAGTGGACACATTTAGTTTATTCCCTGTACATGTTAATATTAACAGTTCTTAAATATCTGTTTTGAACATTGAAGATTTGGAACATGGTATTTCTTTTCATTTAAAATCCCCTGTTCAAATTATACTATCTATGCCCCCTACAGGTATTCAAGAACAGTTGAGATTACCATGTATAGAGAATTAAACTAAAAGGATATACTTGAGAGATGGTTCGTTAAATTCTGGCCAGAAAAGTATTTTGCTAAACAAATTGCAAAAATATGGACTTAAAACTCAAATTATAAGCTCGAACCCCACTTTAAAAATACTAGCTGGTTGGATGCATCCACATTCCAATAGAATCACGGGAAACTACCATGGCCGAGAGCACTAAAACACCAAACAGGTAATTCCCAAACAGGAGGCCTTGCCCTTGTTTAGAGCACTAAGACACTGGCCAGGTGACTCACAAGCAGGAAGTCCTGCCATGACTGAGAGTATTAAAACACTGGCCAGGTGACTCACAAGCAGGAAGTCCTGACATGACTGAGAGTATTAAAACACTGGCCAGGTGACTCACAAGCAGGAAGTCCTGCCATGACTGAGAGCAATAAAACACTAGCCAGGTGACTCACAAGCATGAAGTCCTGACATGACTGAGAGTATTAAAACACTGGCCAGGTGACTCACAAGCAGGAAGTCCTGACATGACTGAGAGTATTAAAACACTGGCCAGGTGACTCACAAGCAGGAAGTCCTGACATGACTGAGAGTATTAAAACACTGGCCAGGTGACTCACAAGCAGGAAGTCCTGCCATGACTGAGAGCAATAAAACACTAGCCAGGTGACTCACAAGCATGAAGTCCTGACATGACTGAGAGTATTAAAACACTGGCCAGGTGACTCACAAGCAGGAAGTCCTGACATGACTGAGAGTATTAAAACACTGGCCAGGTGACTCACAAGCAGGAAGTCCTGACATGACTGAGAGTAATAAAACACTAGCCAGGTGACTCACAAGCAGGAAGTCCTGACATGACTGAGAGTATTAAAACACTAGCCAGGTGACTCACAAGCAGGAAGTCCTGACATGACTGAGAGTACTAAAACACTAGCCAGGTGACTCCCAAGCAGGAAGTCCTGACATGACTGAGAGTACTAAATCACTGGCCAGGTGACTCACAAGCAGGAGGCCCTAACATGACTGAGAGCATTAAGATACTAGCTAGGTGACTCCCAAAAACCAGGCCTTACCATGGTGGAGAGCACTAAGATACTAGTCAGGTAACTCCCAAGTGTAGGCAAGGTTCACACTCAACTAGATTCACGACGCCTTGCCATGGTCGAGAGCACCAAGACATCAGCCAGGTACCGCTAACAGCAGCCCTGAATGTTGGTCCCCAGGTATGAGCACGGTCCACGAGGTGGTAACGGCCCAGCACTGTGGTATCCTGGTTTTCGCCTTCAGCATCATCACGAACCTGTGCGTGACAGACTATGAGAGTCTGGAGCAGGCAGACCACGTGGAGGTGCTGAGAAGCGCTCGTGACCGGGAGTACGAATTGAAGAAGTTTGTGTCGAGAATGGTGGGACACATTGGGGAGTTGGTCCAAACATAAATATGGACTTGGAACACAAGTTTAGTCTGATAACAGAGACAATCCTTCGCTGTAAAGTCTTTTCAGATCAAAACATCAACCTAGTGACGTAGGCCCAACACCTGGTCCCACACGGACTGCATTGCGAGGAGAGGGTGGGAGGACAATGTAAATGGGGGCCCTTGAAAGAGAACTTTAAATTACTATAAATGTAGTGTAAATAATAATTGCAATAACATAATTCATATACTAATTATTGGTCATTTAAATAGTTGAAAACGTTTATAATAAAGTGTTGTAAATTCTAATCAAGCTATAACATTATTTCATTAAGATTTAAAAGTTTTAATCTTCATGCAGTCAATTTGACCACAAATTACCTACTGATGACTCCCTACGTTTGTGGACGAGCTCACGCCATAATTCCCATCCTCCCCTTACAACTGTGTAGTAGTGAACTAGTTCTAAGTCCGGGCTCTAGTGTTGCTGGGTGTGGCCAGTGGACTGTTTGTCATGTTTAGGGGTCAGTGAGGCATCCGACGGTGAGTGTTGAATTTAGCTTGTGTGTTGGTCGGTGAATTTTGAGTTTGACTTGAGTTTTTCAAGAAACGGAATCTTTTAAATCACATTTTGAGCATTTAAGTTGTGCTCAAAAACAAAAGAAGAGAACGGTATCTGAAAAGTCTATTTAAAAATGAATAAAAATAGATTTTGGTTTTTTGCCCAATGGTGTCTTCTACATAGACAGGTAATATAAGTGATACTCTCAGATCTAGTTTAGTAAACAATTGCGAAAAAGAATATAACCGGTATTTATGCACGAAACTAGTTAGCCTGGTCTTTCTGAAGATAAAATAACTGAGCTTGATTTATCTTGGAAGGAATAAAATGAAAGTAATCCAAATACTACTAAATGCTTTGAATTAATAAATATTGTAGAGGAGTTTCCAAATGATTGTGTCAACTTTTCAGAATTTTTAGGCAATAGAATCAAAGAATTTATAGCTTTCAATGAGCCTTGTAAACCTAAATGAACTTTTTCGAAAGATTTTGAGTAGAGTAATAAATATTTTCCCCCGTATTACTATGAAAATACTACTAACATTGGTTTTAAAATTAATTGCAAGACACTGGCTTTGCTGCCAAGTAAATAACGACTTTGTTTATAATTGCGAACAGTGTTTACTATTTGCAGACAAAAGTTCGTCGTGTCTGGATAGAAGGCGTAAGAGACTGGCAATAGTAGTAGTAGTAGTAGTAGTAGTAGTAATAATAATAATAGTAATTAAAGTATGAAACAAACAATTAACATTTAAGATCATGTGTTGTTTTCAATGCACATAAAACAAAAGAAACAATAGATGGTGTAAGTAGCCTAGAAAGAAGGAAAGAAATAAAGAATTGTAAACAAATACTTGACGGTACTATTCAAAGTAGGGCACAACAGCATTCGAATTAAACTTTATCTGACATGACTGGACTGGACTTGATTTGACATAACCGGACTAGACTTGACATGACCGGACTTGACTTGATTTGACCGAACTATGATACTATGTACCACAGCGAATAGATTTGAGCTGATTGTATAGCCTACATTTTCTAAGTTTATTCCAAATTTCTCTAAGCATAATATGAATTTGGGGTAGCAGTTATTATATTTAAATTCTGAATCCAATTCAGATGAAGAGTTTTGGGATTGCTCTATGAGTTTTCCCGATGATGTTGTTTCACTGTCGCAACCTGGATGACTGGCCCCAGTTTAGCGGGTAGACAAGACAAGTCGAGACAGAAATAGGACACAACCTTGAATGATGTCGCAATGGGTTTTTTCACTGATGACTGGCGCCAGTTTGGCGTCTCAACAAGACTAGACTCGTATCTACGTGTAAGGGACAGAAAGTTTTTGCGTGAATAAAACACGATATTACAAAACATATTTATTAAACATTAAAGGTTTTACAGACATATATTAAAGGTTTCACAGACATCATACATAATATTTATCATACACTTTTGGAGAAATGCCTCATATATTCGTTCATACGTTTTTCTACAGTGTCTCTAAAATGTGTTAGTAAAATTGTTTTTAGTTCACAACCCAGCATGTAATAGTCCAAACTGACGACTTGACGTGTATGGTAGGTAGCACTGAAAAGATCCAGGTTTCTGGTGTGCGTTTCCACTGTAGGCTGTTCGAGATCGATGACATCCACTGATTCTGTTAAACAAATAAATAAGTAAACAAGTAAATTAAAAAAATAGTTGAATATTGCCTATCTGTGTATATTAGTGCGATCCTTCTGGGACTATTCTGAATGAATTTGTCAATAACAGTATTATAGAATGATTTTTGACTCTACAGTTAATCTAGCAAACTTTTTTCAACTGACAACAGGAAAAGTGTGGAGGGCCTATTCTCATACTGGGTGTTACCCACAGTCGTCTTAATTCGTTTCAAACAACAGTGGGTGTGCTCACTGGTATTCTTGATACCAAATAACATAATTTATATCTTTCTTGGAAAGCATCTTCTGCTAAGTCTGTTTCCTCCAGGAACTTCCTAATTTCAGTCACAGTCTTGTCTGAAAAGTCTGAAAGTCTGAAGACTAATTAACTCCTAAAACTGCCAAAATTGAAGACTATCGCAGCTTGACTGAAGTGACAAAAATAAACAGTTAGGAAATCGAGATTAGAAGCTTTGAATTATCTTTTAAATATAGAAGCTCAATAAATTGCAGCTCATTAAGATCTTGAAACCTCTGCTCCATCATCATCATCTTCTAATTTTCTATACGTCTCTTCAAAGTTGTTTCTAGCATCATTTTTGAGGTGAGAAATCGTCTCTTTTACTTTATCGCTGCAGTATTTTACATCGAAAGTTTTGGTTTAAGGAATTTTTAATAATGTGTCAGTGATAGAAAAAATGTTGCTAAAAACCTTCAGTAGAAAAGCGAAATTGATATTTCTCAATGATGACGCATACGCTTTAGCAGTCACGAAAGCATCAGTATCCCGACTATCTGGATTTTCAGCAATATTCTCAAAAAACTGTACGAGTTCTAATTTCATTCACCCTGTTCACAATTCTGGAATTGTAGTTCCAACATGTATTGGCAACTGTTGGAAGCCTTTTCTTTACCTCAGATTGATTAAGAGCGTTTATTCATTTCGATTAACGTGAGAATAAATTTGGAATGCCACTCAATATCTTAAAAATAGCTTGCATTCTGTTATATGATTCACAAACTGATAAAGAATAGGATTGAGTTTGTGAGCATAACAGTGGATGAAGAGTGTACCTGAGCACCTCTTTATCACAAGTGTTTGTACACCATTTAAATGTCCAGAAAATGTAGAGGCTCCAAAATACGCTTGTGCTATAAGTTTTTGCCCACAATTAAAACGAGAGAGTATTCAAAAAACATGCTCACTTAAAACAATTGCAGTAAGATCACTGTTGACATCTGAAAAACCAATAAATCTTTCATAAATGTTACCATCTTTAATATATCGAGGAACTGTCAAAAGTTGAGAGAGCTTTGCAATGTCCGCAGTTTTGTCCAACATTATTGCTAGAAAAAATGCATAATTTATTTCTGACTTAATCTTATCCAGAAATTAATCACCATCACATTCAATGATGTCGTTTTGAATTTTTTATAGGTTCCTTTAAACGCCCCCTGCTCTGAGGATGAAAATCCAATTTACTATCGTATTTAGAAAGTAACTGCATTAGTTCAATATAGTTTCCCCGGTTAAGGGAATCTTCCTGTTCGTCGTGACCTCTGAATGGCAGATCTTGTTTAGCCAAAAAAACAGCACACATCAATTAATCGTTTCATTAGTTCCCGGTTTGAGTCAACCTCTGCATTATGTTTTAAAACGTCTAGCCTTTTTTGCTGACTCAGTTGAATATCTATCTGTTTTTCCCGAAAGTTTTTAATTCAGTTACTGAGAATAAGTTTGAGTGAGTCTTTTCATGGTGCATCTGGGCTTTGATTTGCATTCAGTTAACCATTTTGAAAAAGTATAATATTCTGTTTTGAAATTACGTGTATATTCTTTCATTTTTGTTTTAGAGCAGAAATATCTGGAGTGGGCCTACCTTTTATTATTATGGGCTGCTTTTAATCAAAAGTTAGGGCTCCAAACGAAACTGCAAATAATCGGTCAAGAACACAGCATTGTTTCATTTTTGTTTTAGAGCAGAAATATCTGGAGTGGGCCTACCTTTTATTATTATGTGCTGCTTTTAATCAAAAGTTAGGGCTCCAAACGAAACTGCAAATAATCGGTCAAGAACACAGCATTGTGAAAGGTGATCGGCACTGCTACATCCCACTGAACTACCTTCACTAACTCTGCTACTTGTCTCAGGCACCTTCCGCAAGATTGGTTGTGAGACAACCATTTCCAAATACGAATTCCCTTCCATAGTTCACACTTTCAAACACTGTCAAACTAAATTGACATTCGAACACTTTAACACGTCACAAGTTCTCTTTCATTAATGGGAACAATTATATAAGCTTAGCAACCACAACACTACCACCTAAAAGAAGCAAACAAAGATTACATTTACTTGTGACAGAACGCCAAGCGTTTTCATATCTTATTATTAGGGGGTGGATTTTGCCCTACATGCCTTTTTTTATTCCTATGCTTTGAAAATAAGTCTTTTGAGATATAAGTTTATTTTAGATGATTGCGAAGATAGTGTGATAACTTTTATAATTCCCATAAATGTCTATTTCGGTGTTTAGTGCCTTTTTTACAAATGGGAGCCTTAAAGTGCCTTTTTTCTATCTCTCTCTTCCTCACGCCTTCTTTTTTCTTTCTAAATACTTGCGGTCCCCCCTCCTACCCTTTCACTCCTTAGGTAACTCCACGTGGATACTCATGATAGGTAGGAAAAACCCATGTGTCCAGCGGTCTGATCGGTTCAGACTGGTTAGACTGTCGACAAAGATTTTCTTTTAGCGCACAACAGAGTCAGTTCATTCAGTGGTTGTATATATTACGCTGTTGTTAGATGTGCATCTCTGTTCATTAATATTTCTCTGTATTGGACTCAGTGTAAATTATTGAACTAGTAGAAAATGCCTAAAGAGAAATCGTGTAAGAGTGTGTTATTCAAATAGTGGATTGGTGGTGTTAGGAATTTCATAACGTATGGCAAAACAATATTTTGTCAGGCATGTTACAAAGAGGTAAGTTACCTTTTCAAAAGGGGAAAGAAAATTATTAATTTTGAAAGTCAAGGTTTTTATTAAATATTTTGGCTACAGTTTAAAAGTAGACCACAATTATTTGCTATCGTTCAAACTAGGTTTCATTTATTATTGAAGGATTTCAACGACAAAGTGGAAATATTTACCAAAGCGTAGCATAACTATCATACAAAAAATAATCTTAGTTCTCTTGTTAGGTGATGCTTTGTTAATTTGAAGAATTCACATATATTTTTAGATGAAAATTTCCATATATAATATTTAGGTAAAATGCGAGAAGTATCACCTAGAACAACGCAAAAATACTGTAATACATATGAAGAATTGCAGAAAGAAAAAAGGATCAAAACAATTTTTTCCTAAAGTTAACGATGCAGATAAAACCCAACAGTAATTTTCTACTGATTTATGCTTTGCGAAGGTAGCTGCAAGTATTCCTTGGAAGAAGCTGGAGAAACCAGATTTCAATGCTTTTCTCAACAAATATACTAAAAGGAAGATACCAGATGAATTAACTCTGAGGAAACACTACTTGCATTCAACCTATTTATCCGTAAGTTTTTACAATAGCAGTTTTTCTTGTCAGAGTACTCAGGTTTATAGAAAGATTAACCGGTTTTAAACATTAACAGTTCATACTGTAACTACGAACATGACTCAACTGATACACAGGTTCATATGCATGAACACAAATTAGATAAAATAAAACGAACAACACATCTAACGATGGTACCAACCTAAGCTAGAAAATATCCCTGCATAGAATTGCATATTTTAACACTCCTCCTCAATTCAACTACAACCACAAAAATTAGGCAAAAATTCTACATGTAGGCCTACCCTTAAGTACATGCAAATAGACTCTAGTGAATCAGCATTTGATTAAACCAATATAATTACAAAAGTACTCAAACTTATTTCCAACCAAACTCTTTGTCAGAATGTCAGCACATTGTTCATTTGTTTCCAGATAAATCACATCAATAACACCACTTAAATACAAATCACGAACAAAGTTGTATTTGACATCAATATGCTTTAGTCTTCGATGTTCCCATTTATCCAAACATCTTATGCAGGACTGGTTGTCCTCGTACACCTTGGTGGGTTCTAGAGTGATCCCAAGGTCCTGGATCAGTCTTCTCAACCAGAGTAGGTCGGATGAGGTGGATGACAGGGAGACAAACTCTGACTCCGTCGAGCTAAGGGCAACTGTAGTCTGCTTACGTGTAGTCCAACCAACAGTGGCACCATAAACTTGGAATAAATACCCAGATGTAGATTTACGATCATTGCTGTCATTGGCCCAGTCCGCATCAACGTAGGCCCGTAAGGCGACATCACAGTTCTTCGGAAAGAAGAGACCAACATCAAGTGTTCCTTGAATGTATCGTAGTATTCGTTTGAGTCCAATCCAGTGAGCTTCTGTTGCATTGCTCTGATACCTGCTGTAGAAATTCACTGAGAAGCTCAGATCAGGGCGAGTGTAGAGCATCACATGCATCAAACTACCAACAAGCTCACGGTACGGTTTTTTTTTTATTATGCACTCTGATGTAGTTATTTCAGGTGGTTTTGTCTCCATCGGTGTCTTGACCAGTTTGCATTGTTCCATACCAAATTTCTTGAGAACTTTCTTCAAGTAGGCTGTTTGACTAAGGGACATACCATCAGTTTTCTGATCAATTTTTATACCTAGAAAGTTGTGCAAACCTCCAAGATCCTTCATCTCGAATTCTGACATAAGATATGTTTTGATGTCATTTAACTTCTGCAGATTGTTTCCCGCCAAAATTATGTCATCTACGTAAACCAAAAGGTAAGTTTTTATGCTGTTGCTGAAATCGAAATATATACATTTTTCATTTTCAGACTGCTTAAATCCGAGAGAATTCACAAATTTGTCAAGTTTAGCATTCCACTCCCGTGGTGCCTGCTTCAATCCATAGAGGGTCTTGTGTAACTTACAAACAAGGTTGCTGTCAGTTACGAAGCCAGGTGGCTGCTTCATATACACCTCTTCAGAAAGGTCTCCATGTAGGAATGCATTTTTCACATCTAACTGGAAGGCAATTAAATCTTCTTTGTTTATAATTGCAAGCAGGGTTCTGACCGAGGTTAAATGGGCTACGGGTGAGTACGTTTCATTGTAGTCAAACCCTTTCTTCTGTGCACAGCCCTTCACCACCAACCTTGCCTTGTACCTGTCAAGCTGTCCATTTTCATCCTGCTTCATCTTGAAGACCCACTTACAGTTGATAGCTCGTTTACCGGATGGCAGCTCAGTAAGGGTCCAGGTCTCATTTTTCTTCAATGAGTACATCTCTTCCTCAACTGCAGCCATCCATTGCTGGGCATCATCTCTACTATGGATGTCATCGAAGGTTTCTGGCATATTGTCAATGAATGACTCAGCACCAAGAGCCAGTGTGACATAGTCATTTAGGTACGCTGGTGCAGTGTGAGGTCTCGTGCTCCTACGCAGAGGTTCAAGTTCCTCACCAGGAGTCTCTTCTTCGTCAGAAATTGCCTCTGGTTCTCCTCCTGAAGACGGCTCCTCCTGCAATTCCTCAGTAAAAGCTTCATTTGGAGTCGAGCTGATGACCTCAATAGCTCGAGAGGGTGTTGAACCAACAACATCACTGGTTATGAACGAATGTTCATCAAAAATTATATCATGCCCACGTATGATTTTTCGTTCCTGTGGACACCACAGCCTGTACCCATTCGGGCAGTAACCAACAAAGTAGCACTTTTTCGAGCGGCTGTCAAGTTTACTTTTAAGAACTTGATTAGGTAATCGAAGATATGCTACACAGCCAAAAACCCTCAGTTTTAACATATCGGGCTTTACAGCATACCACAGTTCTGCTGGAACCTTGTTTTCAAGAGCTTTAGTAGGCGATCTGTTTATTAGGTAGACTGCAGTCATAACAGCCTCCGTCCAGAGTGACTTATCAAGAGAAGAGTGAAGGAGTAAACAACGTGTTTTCTCCATGATGCTACGTCCCATTCTTTCTGCGACACCATTCTGCTGACTTGTATGCCTGATGGTAAACTCTGACTGGATACCTTTCTTTTTTAAATAATCTAGCATTTCCTGCGACACGAATTCCCCACCATTATCTGACCTAAAGCGACTTATCTTTAGGTTAAAGTGAGCTGTTGCCATAGCTTCAAATTGTTTGAAGTAGGTAAACACTTCAGACTTTTCCTTTAGAGTGTAAATGACTGTAAAGTGACTATAGTCATCAATCAGGGTAAGTATATACCTCTTTTGATCATATGATACAGGCTTAATAGGCCCTACAAGATCACTGTGTATGATCTCCAAAGGGCGCTTAGCTCTAATGCGTGGCTTTGTGTGAGGAAGACGCGTTTGTTTAGCCTGTATGCAAGAGTCACATAAATCGGAGATCGATCCTTGATCAACCTTGATTCCATCAACAATTTTACTTAAGTGAACTAAACCAGTTTTGCCAATGTGACCAAGCCTCTTGTGCCACAAATCAGATGATGCTACAATGGAACTAGCAACACCAGCACATGCTTTTTCACGAGGTGAAAGAGACATTGTATACACTTTACCAGATCGATTGGCAGCAGCCACAAAAATATTGCAAAATACTAGCGTTCCCCTTTTCAAACACAACTTTAAGCCCATTAGCGTCCATTTTACTAACTGAGAGTAAATTAAATTGTAATCCAGGGACAATAAGTACATTGGACATTTTGATAAAGTTTTGATTACCTTTGTGAGTCACAGACGCGTGTATATCTCTGATCTCTTCAGCACACAACATCGATCCTGATTTAGCAATTTTTATTTTGATAGAATTTGATAGGCGTCTCTTATTTGATACCAAACTAATATTTTTATCACTGATCATATGTTCAGTGGCGCCAGAGTCAAGCAACCACACAGATCCATCACAACAGGCCACTGACGTTAACACAGTCAAACTAAATTCATCATCACTAGCTTCAGCTACATTTGCTTTACGTATTGAATTATTCTGCTGCTTCTTGCCTCTCAATTTTGGACAGTCCGAACGAAAATGACCAGCTTTATGATAGAAAAAACACTTATTACCAGCAACTTGCTTTGAAATACTTTGTTTATAATTGGGACAACATTCCGGCTGCGAATATTTCAATTTTCTAGCCTTCCAATCAGTAACGCTAGAAAATGATTTGCTGCATCCATCGATACCTTCTGCTTGGCGTTTGCTCTGCTCATCAAGTAGGCGAGTTTTTACGAATGCCAGGTTGAGATTATCAACAGATAATGTCTCTATGGCAGTGAAAATTACTTGATATTCAGATGGCATAGTCAAGAGAAGATGGCAGACAACATCTTCAAGGTTAGCTCCCGACGATTTCAATTCCCGAATGGTACGATCAAACCTAATAAAATGCAATTCAAGGGTCTCTAAAGAGGGATCAAATTTCATCATCAACAAGGTTTTGCGTAATAAAAGCTGATTAGCAATACCTTTACGAGCGTAAGTATTACAAAGCACTTGCCATATATCATAGGCGGTGTTCTTATCCTTCACACAATCCAAGTGGCGGTCCGAGATTCGTTGTATAATCTGTGACCTACACTTACGATCGGCTTTCCGAAGCTTATCCAGCTCTTTTTCCTTTTCCGCCTTAATTTCAACATTATCACTAGACGCAATTTTCACCAAGTCCCGATAGTCACCTTGAATATAGGGCAACAGATCGACTTCATCTAGAAGAGTTTCTATTCGAAACTTCCAGTTGTCAAAATTAGTGCCGTCGAAAAGCGAAATTCTGTACGTTTTATCTTCTTCTAAAACCATTATGGCGATGGTGATTGGCAACGGTGTCACAAACAACAATCAAACACGTAGAGCTCACGCGTATTACAGTGCACACTTGACTTATAGGTTTGTCAGTCCTAAAATCCACAATCACAAGCCTGGGCCCATAACCTGTCAGAGTACTCAGGTTTATAGAAAGATTAACCGGTTTTAAACATTAACAGTACATACTGTAACTACGAACATGACTCAACTGATACACAGGTTCATATGCATGAACACAAATTAGATAAAATAAAACGAACAACACATCTAACGATGGTACCAACCTAAGCTAGAAAATATCCCTGCATAGAATTGCATATTTTAACATTTCTTTCTGACATTAAAAATATTAACTAAATTGTGTTAATTTAAGCTATTTACAAGAAATATTCTTTTTATTTACTTTAAGACAGTTGAGAAGATCCGAGAAGATATTGGAAAATCATACTTCTGGGCTACTGTTGATGATACCACTGGCATATGTAAAAAATAATTTTGGAAATCTTCCTGGAGCAATCACAGTTTTAGAGGCGAGGGATTTTCCTCTTGTGAAAGCTCTGAAGATAATGTGGGAATAGGAGAAAACCTGAATTAGTCTTCTGGCTCAGTTGGCACAGCCATCGTCGACAAATTTATCAGAGTATTACAGTGAAACCCTAGTTGGAAAGTGATGGCAAGTATTGCGGATATCTTGGAAGGACAAACTACATCACTCCCAGAAGTCAAGCTTGGCTCAACTGAGATAGCTAGTCTGAAGTTTTGCCCGATGACTTCATATGACGTCGAGAGAAGTTTCTCACACCATAAAAACATTTTGTCAGACAACAGAACAAAATTTACACCTGAAAATCTTGAGAAATATTTGGTAATTAACTCTAATAATAACTAGTTTGTGTCTATGAAAAGTGTATGCTGGATTTTAAGAATGAATAATAAAAAAAAAAGAGTGTTTTGGTGCCTCTTTTCGCATTACTATGCCTATTTATGTGCCTATTTTTTCTTTTTGATACCTATTTATTGCTTTAAAAAAACTTTATAACGCCTATTTTTGAAATTTTTAGTGCCTTCCTTTAAAAAAAATTTAGTGCCTATAAATCCGCCCCCTACTTATTATACCGAAGGACTAGGCTGGATTCAACTGGTCCTCTCCCTTGTAAGAGCCGTTATGACTCGAGCGCTACCGATGCTTGTTGGGAGAGGAGAAAGGGGTCCGTGCAAATGTTATCGAGTACTTGTGACAGTGCTTCTGATGTGAGTGTATTGTCACTTTAGGTGTGGGAGGAGGGGAGGGGGGACGCACAGATAGGGAGCATTTAGTTGATTATTGTGACTCAAATTGAAACTCAGATAGATTTTATTGTATGCTTTTATTTCCTGTGGAAATTTAACTCAAAATAGATAAACTAAAAATATCTGGGGACTAGCCTAGTCCTACTAGTCCATTGACGCCACGCTACTGCACAGCATATTGGCCAACACGATCCCAACAAGCTGTGTAACAAAATAAACGCATTCCCAACTTGTTGGGTATGTTGGCTAACATGGTGTTGGGAGAGCCGGTCAGAGTTAACAAGTTGTGTTGGGTTGTTGGATCTTTTGTTGGAGATAATAAACTATCAACCCAACATGTTGGCTGAGTTGGCAGGTTCTGCACTTTCGCTATCGAGTTGAGTCAGTCTCTAGCCTTGGAGACGCACGTGTTTTGTGACTATACATGACTCCCATAGTCGTTTCCAGTTGCTCTAAAGCGCAGTTTAAGAGTATGTAAAAAATGTAGTTTGTGGCGTAAAATACGTTAGAAATACAATAACAGCTGACCAGTATTGTTTTAAATGTGGACGGAATATTTTGAATAAAACCGGTTAAGTAAGTACATTTATTGTTGGTCCGATAAAGTATTTTTATAGGCCTAGTTGCATTGTGTTTCCTTAGATGGAATGCAACAGCCATTGGAAACACTAAGTTCTAAAATTAATGCAATGATAATTAATTAAAAGTAGTATGGCATCTGGCCACATGGCGGGCTAGTCGCGTTAAAATAATAACTAGACAATTAAGAATAAAGTAAAACTAAATAAAACGTAAGCCAACATAATTAAAATTCTTACAAACTTAATAATGCTTGTGCTTTTTTTTAATAGTCTGGAGCGAAACAGAAACAGGACTCACAAATCACTAGGCTAAGAAAAACTCATACATATAAACATATTACACACTATATTTTAGTATACACGTTTTGTAAGCGAGGTTGACAATAAGGTCACTTAATTGATATAGAGTATTAGTCATTATCTGTAAAATTTATTAGTTCTTTATGGATGAAGACATTAATATTGATATAAATCATAAAAATTGTTTAACTATCATATTTATTACAAAACGCATTTAATACACATGCTAGCTGTAGTACCTACTTTCATATTAAAATGAGAAGCCATTTGAAACAAAAGGAAAATATAGTTAAAATATATTGAGACGAGATAATGGATCAATAAACTAATAATTAAGAACCTATAAATATGATATGAATACCAAAATGGCTTCCGTGACAAACATATTAAGATATTAACCTTGATTTGAAGTTGCTACACATACGCTAGCAAACACGCTAATAGCGTACTTACCACGTATTTAATTTAAAATGTAATAATATTTTTCTCAATAACTTTTCCACTATTCTCTTTCCATTAAACATTGTATTTAAAATAATGAAAAATAATGTTAAGCCAAAATAACAAGCGTGACTAAACCTTATAATAAAATAAATATTTCTTCAATATCATTTATATCGTTTTAGGAAAAAATATCTTAACATGTTTCAAATCCAACAATTGTGTTTTGTCGTTATTTCCTAACTCCAAAAATCTAGGAATTCAAACGTCATTCTTCACGCAATTCAGAAACAAAAGAATTCCACGAAGATACTCGATGTCAACCTATTTACAAATATATTTCACAAGTTTGAAGAAGATTAAGTAGTCAATAAAAAATGTCTATCTTCTTCAGAATACGAAATTTATTTTTTGGAACGGGGCGCGTATCACAGGTATTGATGTAGATATCTTATTTTAAAGTTTTATTTGTCTAAAAATGTAAAAACACAATTTTATTTTGTATACTTTTTTGGCTTTTTTTTTGTTCATTAAATAACACGATACAAATATTATTTTTAATATTTCATCTGTTATTATGGAATGAGACAACTCCATATCGGTAGGTACGTCGGCCATGGTGTTAGTATTGTCTTGTCAAATTTACTGGTGACGGAAGGCCGGGGTACAAAATCCGACCGGGTGTTAGTATGGGTGATTTTTCATTAAAAAAACTATTTCACCTCGCAAATTCGGGAACGTTTCCTATAAATTATACCATACTCATCCCTACTATACTAGGGAAAATGTGAGGATAGCCGAGACGGGCACAATAGGGTAAAGCGGGGAAGAAAATAAGACAAGTGCTCACGGGCAAATAAAATTTGGCAAGTGGTCGAGAGCGTTGATCTTAAGATGTCAACCATACTTTGCTCTGGATGTTTTCTTGGATTTGTTTTACTTTTAAAAATGTTAATCCATGACGGGTTTTTTAATGAGTACCTTGTCTTTATAAACCCCACACTATCCACATAATTACATTAACAGGGTAGGTATGAAGAAGGTAGAAATGAAAAGAAGTGTACTTCCGCTAGCGTAAAGCGAAATTTGAAAACCATTTAGGAAACAACGCCGTTAAACTAGAAATATGACCTCCCTCTCAATTCAGTCAATAAAATTAGACAGGTTATAGGTGGTTTGTAGTTCACAACAGTGTACCCCCATCCGCCAACAAACTCCAGGGATCATAATCTGGTTTGATCAGAGTATTTTCTAGGTCTCATAGATTTTTACAGACGAAAGAGAGGCGTACCAAAATATATTGATGTACTAGAACATCGTGGTAGTTTTCATGTGGTAAAGGTTTGTCGAGGTAAAAGGTACTGTCAAATTTTCCTAAGAAGAGCCTTTTAAAAAATACAAACCTATTTATTAGTGGTCAACAATGGTAATAATTTACTATATTATTAGTGTTATTTTATAGCTATTGATAATTTATCAAAAGTGACATATGCTAAAACATGATCTGGCAGATCAGAGAAGAATTTTATAAGGGGGCACAAAGTTTTTTCGGGACCCCGTTCCATTTTATATTAATCCTGTCCAAAATAAAAACTTAATTAACCAATCCTATCTGAAAAAAAAGAAAGAAAGGAGACAAAACAATGATATTTAATTTATGCGTATTTTATATCTAAAAAATGCTAAAATTAATAAAACAAATATATTATACCTACACTAATAGTTTAATAATAGTACTAGTAGTGGAAATGTGAATGGTAGCCTTCAATATATTCAAATATTTTCTGAGACCCCAGGAAACTTCCAGGCCCCTTTTAGACCCCCGGGTACCCCTGCACCCCTCTCTCATAGGGCCTGTGATATGCTGATGTGAATATATGAAAGAAGATCTAATAAGGTTTTTTAGCTGTCAAATAATATTCGTCCTGTGAAAATGACCACCTAGTAGAACAGCGAGTTAAGATCTTACTGTTTCTTGTGACGTAGATGAAAGACACTTCCAAACACATTGCGGAGTTAAGAAAAGAGATGTGTATCGAAGAGCACAAGTGGGATCTACAGGAGTTATACCGCTATTTCAACACACACCCTGAATTTGGTCTCCCCGCCAACTTTGCGGACCAGTTACTGCAGAGTGAAGGGCCCAACACACTAACACCACAGCATCAGACCCCGGAGTGGCTCCGGCTAGTTAAGTGCATGTTTCAGGTTGTATTATACTCATCTTGGTCATCTGTGTTATAGTCTTAAACCTTAAGCAGTCGGAAACGAGTCTATCTACTGAGCTAAGGGTTCTGACTTTGATTACAAGCATGATGAAATATTCCTCTTTGGTGAAATTGTAGCTTCCCCTTTAACAGTGATACATTAATGAGTGGAGCACTGGATGTTTGTATGTTCTATAATAAATTTAGTGTATAGGTCGTGTGCTAATATAATTAACTAGATCATAAATACCACGCTAAATATAATAAATTAGAATTTTTTTTTTGGAGCTAGTGCACTTGACTGACAGATGAGACTTGAGGTATCTTTTACCCGTTGGGTGTGCTAGGGATGTTTTCTTACCCCCTTACTTTACAAAGTATTTATAGGCTTAAAGCGTTAGTATTATTTATAATGTGCTCATCCTAATCAGGTCTGCCTAGTATTATAATCCTCAGGGGCGTTGTGCGAGATATATGGGGTGGGGGGGGGGGTTAACCAGTGTTTTTCCCAATTATAAGCATTTTGAAATTAGTAAAAATTCCCAAGTGGCAAAGCAGTGTACAAGGGGGGCTGGGGGGAAGGGGGGCGGAAGATAGTGGCCGAAGGCTCCTAGCATTAAAAAAAAATTGTGCTCAAAATCAAGCCTTGAACCGAGCTTTTAGGCAACTGTATTTTTAAATTTATTTATTTAATCTTCATACTGGATTTTTAAATCTACAAATATTTTTCAGTGCATAAGGAAACAACTTGAATTATTTATTTCAGTTTAGCTGCATCTGAGCTAAATATCGATTGAGATTAAATATATTTATTTAGATTTACAGATATTGTTCAAATCGTGTATTTTAGATTAAAAAATGTAAATGACTTTATTACAGTGGTTTCCAACATTTTGTAGTTTATGACCACCACTTTTCTCTCTGCGGCCATTGCGACCCTTTGATAACTTAAAAGCGTTAACATTCTAGTTTTTAATTTTTTTCGCTATGTATTACTCCAGCCCGGACTATCTACAGTTAACTACACCAGTGGGATAGGTAAAATTTGGAGGAAATGTACCCTTATTTGCTTGGAGGGTTATTAGGATAATCTACCCCCGGCCAGAATTAAAATCCTTACTTCACCTTCACCAACAAATCAAACCAAAAGATCGCGACGTTAAACCCGCACTACAAGGCTGCCCCAGTAAACCAAGTCAGCAAGAAGCTATAAGAATGGAATAGCTAAAAGGAACCTAAGCAGTTACTAGGTCGTTTTTAGCACTTTAAAAACTTACATTTCTATTGAAATTACGCATCTTACTCTAATCATTAAAATCCTTGAAAAAGCAAATATCTAAAACCTTTATATTGTAACCCCACACAAAACACGCTTCGACCCCCATGTTGGAAACCGCTGCTTTATTATAACACAATTGGAAACAATATTTTACTAGAAAGCTCCCTCAACTGTAGAACTCGCTTGTCACTGTATCAAAATTATTTTAGCAATTCAGCCATGTTTATTTAAAAACATTTCCAACTGCAAAATAAAGCAATAAAAATAATGAATTTATCGATATTTATAAATTATTTTGATACATGTCTACCAATGTCCTGCTTCATAACCTCGTGGAAGTTGACCTAATATGTTAATACTGGTACGTGAATAAACATAACACAACATAATGTAAATTAGTACGTGAGGGTGAAGGCTCGCCTGACATTTTATTGAATAACTTATGGCAAATTTGAAATCAGAGCTCTAAGCAACATGGTAATACGAAATTTCATGAAAACCGAAACCTAAATAACGAATTAAAAAATGTATACCAAATTTGAAAATTTTAAAGGATAAAAAAAACAACTTAATTTTTGTTTAATGTAGTTTACTTAAAAGTGAAAAATTATAAGAGCTGTAACAATGTAACACAGCCCTATTACTCCTCTTCCTTCATAGTGGCTTTGAACCTATTTAAATTGCTTTCATGGAAAATTTAAACTAGTATGGATACTTTCTAGAAAAATTATTGTGTATTTCAGAATTCAAACATGAACACTAACCACAATATCCTCATTACAACAGTCAGAGCTTTCGATAAGAAAACAATAAAATGTTGCGTAGCATTCACTGCATTTATACCATCAAAATTTAATAAATCTCTAATTAAGGCATTGGCTGTACAACGTATGATAATTTGAATCATAAAACTGTGACAGTCTACCAGCCACGTAAGTCACTACTAAAACCACTAAACCATAAACAAAATATTGGCTGACAATGCTGCTACTTCAAGTATTGCTGGCCAAGTGAAATTTTGCGACTGGGCAGCTCATGTTCCCTTTTGACTCGTTTTCATACAGCATTCGACATACACTCACTGGCTGTTGTCTCTGCCTACTGACAACAGTGCTACTAGACTACTTGATTAACTAAGCTTTCTACAATCTACTACAGAAGGAATCTACTTTTAATGTTTGATGAATTTTGAAATTGGGATTTTTTTTTTGTAGAGTTGGGATCAACAGTTGGAAAATTTTAAATTTGTCTGTACAAGTCTGTGGTTAAGGACTTTCATAAGAGAAAATAATGGGGTACAGAATAATCATAGAATTTCTCAACTCCAAATCTCAAATCACACAAAATTCCCAACGTTCAAGCTTTTAACCAATCCCCCCCCCCTTTTCCCTCCTACGGTGCGACGCCCCTGACGATCCTAACTGATCTTGCTGTTATTTGAATCATTCTTGGTAAACTTATATTGATTTCAAGCTAAAAATAATATATAATATACAAAAAACAGTGTGGGTTTCTATGTTCTGATATATTAAATTGCCAATTGATCCGGCGGAATGCCAAAGGTTTTATCGTTTCTGTTATACTATACATAATCCAAATTTTACAGTTTTCTTAGAATGGTCACCACTAAACGGAAGGGGTATTGACTCATACAATTTAGTTTAAAACACCACTGATTATGAAAGCATTCACTTTCTAGAGAATACACCTATTAAATAAAATTTAATATCTGTATTCAATTGAGAATAGGGAAAATATGGTCTTTTGTAAGCTATATGTAAAGTCCTATTAATCAGAATTTATCAAACTTTTATGTTCTTGCTCTTCAATGTGTATATTAAGAATACAGCTTTTATTTTTAACCAGTAGTGTACATTTATATTGTGTTGGGCAGGGATTCTCCATGCTGCTATGGGCTGGTGCCATCCTGTGCTTCTTGGCCTACTACGTCCAAGAGTCTACGATGGAGTTTGCTCCAAAAGACAACTTATGGCTGGGTGTCTCTCTCTTCTTCGTGGTCAACATCAATGGAATATTCTCCTACTACCAGCAGAATAAGAGCTCTCGTATTATGCAATCTTTCGCTAACATGATACCAGAGTTCGCTACCGTCACTCGCAGTGGACAGAAACAGATATTACGTGTAGAAAACGTTGTTATCGGAGATTTAGTTGATATAAAGTGTGGAGATCGTGTACCTGGGGACATAAGAATAATAGAATCCCGAGGTTTGAAGGTGGACAACTCCGCCCTCACCGGTGAGTCCGAGCCGCAGGCTAGAGGTACCGAGATGACCCACGACAGTCCTTCAGAGACGAAAAACTTGGTGTTTTTCTCGACTAATGTCGTAGAAGGTGCTGCTAAAGGTATAGTTATTAGGTGTGGAGATAACACAACCATGGGTCGCATTGCAGGATTGACATCCCACCTAAAACCTAGAGATACCCCTATTGCGAAGGAGATCCATTACTTCATCCGTTTGATAACGTGTTTCGCACTGATTATGGGCTTTGTATTTTTCTCATTTTCATTTATATTGGGATACAAGTGGTTGGATTGTGTTCTTTTTCTTATCGGTATTATTGTCGCTAACGTCCCCGAAGGTCTATTAGCAACTGTAACTGTTTGTCTCAGCTTAGCAGCAAAAAGAATGGCATCAAAAAATTGTCTTGTAAAAAATTTGGAAGCTGTTGAAACATTAGGCTCAACGTCCACGATATGTTCTGATAAAACTGGTACTTTGACTCAAAACAGAATGAGTGTCTCACACTTGTGGTACGATAACCATATAACCAATTTAAATAATGAAGTCGAGCACAAATTTAATCTCACTGATAAGGGGTTCACTACACTCACTCAGTGCGCCACTTTGTGCAACAAAGCAGAGTTCAAACCGGGACAAAAGAACGTGCCTATTATAAAAAGAGAGGTAAATGGTGACGCATCGGAATCAGCTCTTCTCAAGTTTACTGAACAATATGTGGGTGATGTCATGGGAAAACGAAAAATGAACAAAAAGGTATATGAGATCCCTTTTAACTCCAGCAACAAGTATCATGTGTCCATCCACGAATCAGGAAAATTGAATGAAAATGGTCATGTTTTGATGATGAAAGGTGCCCCTGAGAGAATATTAGAAGTGTGCTCGACAATATTCGTCAATGGTAAGGATTATCCATTGGACAAAGAATACAGAAAACACTTTGACGATGCTTACGCCGAATTGGGTGGCATTGGTGAGCGAGTTCTTGGTTTTTGCGATTGTATCTTGCCAGCAGGAAAGTACCCGAAAGGTTTTAAGTTCGATAGTGACTTGCCAAACTTTCCTCTTACTAATTTACGATTTATTGGGATGATCTCAATGATAGACCCACCTCGTCCAGCTGTCCCTGACGCCGTGGGAAAGTGTCGTGCCGCCGGTATAAAGGTGACTATGGTTACCGGTGATCACCCCACAACTGCGAAAGCTATCGCCAAGCTGGTGGGTATTATCTCGAAGGACAGCGAGACCATAGAGGACATCGCCAAGCGACTTGATCTGGATCCCAGTGAGGTAGACCCCAACGAGGCCAAGGCAGCCGTCGTGCATGGTGAACAGCTTAGAGAGATGTCTGATGCGGAACTGGAGAAAATTCTGAAAACACACACCGAGATAGTATTTGCTCGAACCTCGCCTACCCAGAAGCTGAGTATTGTAGAAGGGTACCAAAGATTAAATGAGATAGTTGCAGTGACAGGAGATGGTGTCAATGACTCTCCTGCGCTCAAAAAGGCGGATATAGGTAGATTAAAATAAAAGTGGATGAAACTATATTTAATTAATTACCTGATAAACTTCATTGTAGACATATCCTTGAGTCTTGTTTTTAAGCGATATAATTTTTAGTTTACTATAATTTATTTATTATTATAAAACCTGGCAATTTGATATTGATTTGAATAAGTAGGCTAGTTTAGTAAATATTAAACACTTTAAATGATTAGTTATTTGAAAATAATATATGTTGGTACTTGTCTGTGTTTAATTGAGTAACATTGACTAATAATAATTATTATGAGAAATTGATAGTAGGCCTATCAATAATTAAAAATTATCTCAATGCACGGATTTTAGACAAGTGTGATGCATGCTCATCCTGTAACTTGATATATTATTTTCCCCACTTTGGTTTACATTTTAATGGCCACATACACTAATCCAGATACAAGCTAGATTAAATGGGAATTTATATTTAGCGTTAATTAGGTAAAGCTTATAATGAGTGGTGAGAATATTTTACTTGAACACTCTCAACCACCTACCCCTACCCTGTACATTCTTAATACATTATTACCATAAAACAGATTCAGTAACTCAATGGAAATCAAAATACATCCATAGTGTTGGTTTTTCTTGTTTATTCACGTATATACTTTGTTTAAACACCATTATTACATCACAATTTAAATGTTACAACAGGTATAGCAATGGGTATTTCGGGCTCAGATGTATCCAAACAAGCGGCGGATATGATCCTCTTGGATGACAACTTCGCTTCTATTGTGGTTGGCATCGAGGAAGGCAGACTGATATACGACAATATGAAAAAGTCAATCACCTATGTCCTGGCATCTAACGTACCGCAGATCGTACCATTCTTAATGTTTGTCGTTCTGGGAATCCCACTTCCTCTGGGTGTCATCGCCATCCTGTGTATTGACCTTGGCACGGATATGGTACCTGCAATATCCTTGGGCTACGAGCGATCAGAGTCTGACATCATGAAGAGACGTCCCAGATGCCCCTACACGGATAAACTAGTCAATGGGAAGTTGATTTTCCTTGCGTATGGACATTTAGGTAAACACTCCATAGAATTAAGATCACTGTGATCGTTATAGGTGTTTTCCTACATCATAGACCTTGAATTAACGGTCAATTTAGATCCAACTTGATACACACCCTTAGGCTTCCATGAAGATAGCCAATTTTATGCATTTTTATTTTCCTTAAAGCAGTGGGAATGGACAAACATGAAATTAATTATTTTTTATCTAGTTCAGGGTTAGATTAACCTCACATTTAAGGGTTGATGTAATTCTTACTACCAAGAAAATAATTTAAAATCAATGTTTGAAAAGAGATGTCTGTGTGCTCAGGTGTAATCCAGACGGCTGGAGGTTTCTTCAATTATTTCGTGATCATGGCTTCGAACGGTTTCCTTCCTAAGCGACTACTGAGACTTCGTGAGCAGTGGGACTCCCTCGTGGTGAACGATCTACGTGACTCCTACGGGCAACAGTGGACATACACTGCCCGAAAGAGGCTAGAGTACACTTGTCACACAGCTTTCTTCATAACCGTGGTCATCACGCAGTGGGCTAACCTCATCTGTTGCAAGACGAGGCGAAACTCTATCGTACACCAGAAGATGACCAACTGGTTCCTCAATTTCGCCCTTGTTTTCGAGACGTGTCTGGCCATTTGTTTGTTGTACTTGCCAGCCATGGATACCGCACTTAAGATGTACCCCCTTAAAATACAGTGGTGGCTTCCTGGCATCCCTTGGGCTATAATACTATTGATTTTCGACGAAACTAGAAAATATTTAATCAGACGGTTTCCTGGAGGATTTTTCGAGAGAGAGACATATTACTAGGGATATATTATCAGCTTGAAATTTTGTATCTAATACTGCGTCATTAAATTAAAAATATTAAAAACATTATCTTTTTTAGTTTATAATATGACGAATAAATCATTTTCAGTAGTTAGAGTATAGTTATTATTTACTTAAGCTATTAAAAAAAACCTAATTTTTATAATAATTGCCATATTATATTGATAGATTGATAGTTATTGGCTAGTTGTGTTGCGTACAAATAAATAAGTCATTCGTCAACTTATTAAAAAAATGCGCAAAAATATAGAGATGGCATGTTAAAAATTAGGAATGCCAGGTCTCCACCGTGGTTCGGATTCCACGTTAAACTGTAGGTCCTCCATTTCATCTCACAATCACCCTACCATTTACACATTAGCGTAAGTGCGTATAACCCGAACGGGTAGTAAGTCGCGGTGCTAATAATAATAATAATAATAATAATAATAATAATAATAATGTTAAAAATTACTTTTTCTTTGCGTAAAAAGTATTATATCATTAATATATTTAGTTAAGTTTCTTACATTACGATAGCATCAATTATACACATCCTGACTAAGATTGGCTTTACGATGTTAGTTTAGACTAATCTTATAAATTAGCCTAACTTAAAAGTCTAAGCGGGATGTTCTGAAGCTAAGCTTAAGATTACTTAGTTTAACAAAGCCTAACGATTTAATCATAAAACTTAGCTCAGGCCTCCGGGCTTAATTCCCGATGCCGAAACTGTATTTATGTGAAATTAGGTTTGTACGTATTAAGTGTGTTAAATAATGGTTCTAGGAAGTAGTGGTTGTCCTAAAATGAGGCTAGGATGGATTCTATCACAATACCATGGCTTGAACTTAAACAATTTAACCTACTTTAACCTCGCGTAACTAAAATAAAAAAAATTAATGAAAGTATTGATAATTTTATTTTAAACACCTCAATCACAATAAACACTTTACAAAGGCCTCGATCCCCAAAATAATAGTTTGTGCATGCATTGTTGTTGAATCTAAAATTATGTATACGATATACCTTGTTTCGAAACAAATCTATAATGATTATAAGTTAAAGTTTGCTGCTTCGAAAAATTGATATTTTCTTTTATAACTATATCTATATGAGGAAAATCTCTTTTCGCTTTATGAGTTAATTGCATTATATTTGGAACATGGTATAGAAAAGGTGGATAGAAACATATAAAAGGGAAGAACACAATTGCAATAGCCATATTGTGCTCGTCCCTTTTATATGTTTCTATCCATCTTTTCTACACCGTCTTCCAAATATAATACTTTTATAATTATAACCATTTTAAAATGGCTACACACATGTTTCAATAATGTTCAGTAAACCATAACTACTTCCTCTCCCTCCCCCCCCCTACCCATCAAGCACATATCGGTGATTATTATTATCATATACCTACGTCACACAGACTGTATAGTGGGAGGAAGTGTTAAGCTCCGCTACAAACCACTCGCCATATTGTTGGGAAGAGCTGCGCAGCGCTAGCTTTGACGCATGTGTCCTTCGCCATATCTTGAAAGAATCAGGGGCGGGAGGGAGGGGAGGTAAACAATCCTTAACTTCCAACACGCTTGTCGCGCCGTAAACTAACAATCATGTTTCCCTCATTGCTAATAGCAAATATTAGCATTTAATACACATAAATATATACGTTTTCCTTTCTAAGGTATATTAACAATGACGTGAGTGTCGAACCTTTCTTATGAATCTTGCCGAGCGAAGCGGCGGTTCCTAGGTGCATACAGCGCCTCGCTGCGGCAACTCCACGTACTCCACGGACTCGTGAATGCGCCGGTGTGTGTGTGTGTGTGTGTCTGTGAGGGGGAACCTGCCCCCAGAAAATCGATTTTGGAATCCTACGCATTGCTCTCTCTCTATTTCTCTCTCTCATTTTAGATTGTGTGTCGCCTCCCGATATACCACCTGCTGGTAGACGACGACTGCAAACAGCTGGATCGGTCATTCGGTATGATTCCTGTGTTTAAACCACAACTACATTATTGTTGTTTTTAAACAAAAAGCAAAAAGTTACAACTGTTCGTAACCTTTATATCTTATACCGTCCGTGCAATGTAAAACAAAAGTCCCTTGGCTACCTCGAGTGTTGACTTTGTTGGTTAAGCGCCTGTTTACCCAAGTATTGGAACATTTTTACTAAAAAAAAAGAAGGTAGACATATTTGTACGACGATGGCTCTATGTGCTAATTCCCGATGGCCGAGAGTTTCTGCGCTACATTAAAAGACCCGTAGTCCGACAACTTGTTCCCCAGCCCTGTACGATGAGTGGGAAACGAGGCGCCAATCTTGGGGTGCTCATTGCCCTATTCAACCTGTGGCTCAATCTGGGATGTCTCGCAGAGAACAATATCGGTGAGTACTTGTGACGAGATTCACATTTCTCACCAAATAACTTTATCGTGGTTTGTATTGTCGCGTGATTAAAACTATTGTTCTGATAGTTATTGATCTGAGTTGGACCCACCATACGTTTCACTTCACACAGGTTGTAATCAGAACTTAATAGTTTGTTTAGTATTCACCCTCTTCGTCTTATGAATATCAGACCTCCCTTCAATCTTGAATGATTAAAATAAAATACATTTGTCGGTGTTTAGTACTACAATGTCGCCTTTTGGAAATATATATATATCTTAATTAAATCCAAATCATATTTCCCTAAGAAGTACACATATTATTTAACTACATATATAAATGTAGTTTATAACTGACTATATTAGGAACATATGGAACGAAATACATACATATCGTTCCAGTGGCGTAGCTAGGATTCAGTAGACCCAAGAAAAACTCCCCCTCTTCCCTCTTCTCCTTCGCACGAAATATTAATTAATATTTTATTTTTATATCTCAAATATAAATAACACAAACACTTAGTATTTATCCTCAGTTAAAAAAAATCAATAAATTATTAAGTTTCATATTCAATTAGCTCTAAATAGCTTGTTTATTTAAACAGTTCTAAAGGATATAGCCCCTACGTATAATACATAACTAGAACAACGTTTTAAAATGTTTCCTGGTTGTTGGGATAATTTCATATATTGAATAAATTGAAATTAAGTGAAATATATTTAGATAGTTTCAAAATCAATTAATTTGACCCTATCATACCCATTGATTCCTTTTTAGTGCATTATATACACCCATTTCCTTGTTCATTTTATCAATTCTCATACTTAAGTCATTTATATTATACTTTATTGATGTTAATATCACAAAATTATGTAATTTAACTTTTGAATACACATGTATCTGCTTAACGGATATTGAGATGGTATGTACACGATAACATATATTTAACTAACAACATGCCAGACTGATTTAAAAGACAAAGAATACATTTCTAAAAGAATGAACAAGAAGCTGTTTTTATATTAAAATGTAATTTCCCACTCTCTCTTAATATAAATTTGAGTGCATTTTCATGTAACTCAAACTTATATTGGCTAAGTTAGCTTAAAACGCCAAGAGCCAGCACATAAGCACATTTTAATACATATGACTTATTTTAATATAATTATAGGCCTATATTATTTAACATCGCGTCTTACTACACGTTCAGGATATATGCTCATGTACTAATTACACTATTTTTTTTAAAGACGTTGCACATCTAAGAAGTGTACCTATATTTTTATGGAGGGAGAGTGACATATTATTTAGGAAAAACATCTCTTTTACACCCGACGGGATTCAAACCGTGATCTTTTTATCATCGATGGTCTCATCTATTGTTAGAGTGTCGATTTAGATCATTCGACCACAAAAGTGGATTAATTTTTTTTGTAAGTCAGGTTTTACTTACTACCTGTTCAGGTTATATGCATATTTACTAATTATTATTATTATTATTATTATTATTATTATTATTAGCACCGCGTCTTACTACCCGTTCGGTTTATACGCACTTACGCTAATGTGTAATGATAGGATGATTGTGAGATGAAATGGAGGTCCTACAGTTTAACGTGGAATCCGAACCACGGTGGAGACCTGGCATTCTTCACATTCACAAGAGGTCTTGTCAGAGGTGAAGGAAGGGTTTGGTAATCAGATAAATCTGTGCCGAGACCGAGGATTGAACCCCGGACCCCAGCACAGAAGTCCAACACCTTACCCCTAGACAACCAGGCTACCTATATCTACTAACTACGCTAGTGAGTTAAGTTTTAGGAAGGCTGAACTTAGAAAGAGTGTACCCATATTTTAGTGGAGATTGGAAAACCATTTAGGAAAAACCACCCACAGTACAGCCAACCGGGATCTGAACCATGCTCTCCCTCTTATCGGCAGTCTAGTCTAACACGAAGGTGATGCCTTTGACCATGTGGTTTAAAATTGTTCTTGGAGCAATTTGCCCTAATCTAGTTTTTAGCACCTGCCCTTGAAATGAAGTCCAAATCACTCTTAAACAGGCTGCGTTATTATTAAGTGAAGAGTTAATGGTTGATTGGACTGGGACGGGAACTAAATTATTTACAAGACCGTTGGTCATTGGCTGAGGCACAACTCCTCAACAACTGACCACCGTCGAGGGAGGGATGTGTAACTTATCTGTCAGACTCCTTAACTACAGATGCGTTTGTCTTTAGAACTGTGGATTATGCGTTCGATTTCTGGCACGGCTGAAAATTTACAGTTGGTAGTATGGAGAATTACGTTTTAACAGTTATGAATACATGGTCGGGAGACAGAGAACTTGTCTGTTATAGAGATGAGTTTTCTTTGCAGGTGGATGTAAACTAATGTAGTTCCAGAGCAATTTTTTGATAGTTCTTACCGTTTAGCCCCAAGAGATCTCCAAAGAAAGGTCCGCACCGACTTTAAAGTTGCTCCGCCACTTTGATTTTTTTTTTCGGGGGTTATAAATTAAAACTTTTATAGAATTTTGGAATTTTACCGTCGGCTACAATCTAGAAGCTAGAAGTTAGCCAAATTTCGAATTTCTAGCTCATCTGGAAGTGGGTAAACGTTAATGTCAGTGAGTGAGTCAGCCATGTGGCTTTATAGTAGTATAATAATTTTGTAAGTATTATTAAAATATAATCAGTTCACAAAGTACGCGTTAAATATAGCAAAAAACGAATGGGGGTAACTTGTTCTTCTAGAAATACGTTTCGAGGTACCACAATACATAATATCCTGATTCTTTCGTCATCACTTTGATTATTCCATGAGTATCTTCTACAACACAAGTTAAAAAAACCCACACACAATAATGTTGTAACCGGTTGGGAATGAACACGAACCTCTAGGATAAGAGCCAGACACACTATGTGTACGGCAAACACGATGTTGTCAATATTATTTTCTCATTTTGTTTTTAATTATCATTATTGGTTTGATTGATGTGTCCAACACTTGAGCGCTGAATCAAATATGTCTTACAGTGAGTAAGTAGCCTCATGACTTGAGCAAAACCGTGGCAGTCTAAATTTGCTCAATTCCTTTTGAATACGATAGTTTGAATCCGGGCGAGATCGAAATGTCTAAGTCGTAGAGTTGTGCGATAGCAGATGAAACATGAATTATCCGGAGCTTTTTTTTTATCACCGTGTTTTACTATCTGTTCAGGCTACATATAAGCAGATATACTCAGTTAACTGCAACAACAATCCCAGGTGCAAATGCCCCTAAGCTGGTATTTAGAATCTTTGGAGACTACTTAGTAAATGAAAAATCGTACATGTCTATATTTTGTCGTAATACTTTTAAAGGCAAGGGCGTTATCGTTAGATTTATTACTCGAGAAACCAATTTACTTTACGAGAAGTAGTTTATTACATCGACCATAAGTTTACACACATTTATCGAATCGGTTTGAAAACTTGGAGCGGTATTTGTGTGTATGTATCACCACGTCTCACTACCATCAAGGAAATACATATAATCACACTAATAGGGTAGTGAGAGTGGAAAACCATTTGTTGGAAATCTCCCTCGGTTCACCTGGTCTGGGTTCGAACCCCAACCTCCCTATCAACAGCTAGCCAGATAAGTCTAAGTTGACGCCTTAACCCACGTGCCCACTAATGAGAGTTTTGAGATGTTAGCTATTCGCACCGGCGGGAAAGTGGACGATGGTGTCGGTCTAGCTAGTCGAATATGGTTATCCGGTGACGGAAAGGTTGGGGTTCGAGTCTCAGCCAGGATGCACTGCTTTAAGCTAAATAGGTTACCCTTACCATTATTATCGGTAAAATACTGATAAATATTAGTAGAAAACCTTTTCCTTGCACTAGTACTCCGTCATAAAATATTTTTATCACATTATACATACTATAAATATTGAGGTGCATTTCAGCCATTAGCGAACCAATATTCTAGTTCCCTAGAGTTCATTAAATTCTGCATTTTCACTCTAGAATTTTCTTTAGTTAGAAATGTTCAATTCAAAATAAATGGCAATAAAACATTGCAAAAATTGAGAACATGACTTGCCCTTATATAATTATATGGCTTAAAGTAAGTTAAGATTAGGGGGGAGGGGGGGTCAACCTCCACCCGCCTCCCACTTGCCAAAATTTTGGACTTTTGTATTTTAATTTAAGCTAAAAGAACATTTTGTGAATCACAATATAATCCTCTCACGCCACTGTTTGAATAGCACAGTCACAACTTCCAATTTAAAAGATTCCACTGAAAATAATATTTTACCAACAATATTTTTTTTCTCAAATTATCATGATTTCTTGAGAGTTTTAGCTCTGGAAATCTTATTGGATTAAGGTGATCAAATATAAAAGATCAAAGATCAGCTTAATACAGCTATAGGTGGATTATCTAAGAGTAGAACAAAAGCTGTATCTCAAAATCTATAACATATTACAAAATAATTAATTTAGTGACTTAGGTGGTATAAACTGCTTCACTTGAACTAGCTTTTACTTCCTTGAGGTGGGATGGAAGAGGACGTGCTAAAAGACCAGTGTTTTTTGCAGTTTTTATAGTAAAACATATTTTTGGCCAAAAATAAATAAAATATTGCTCCAGTAGAAACATAGTTTAATTTTCTTCGGATGGTGATATCAACCGTTGTTAAATATCTGTCATGACTGCAGGGCCTTGGTTTTGATAACATGTCATATTTTACTTGGTTCATCATATACAATGATCATAATTATATATACTCTGTTCAAGAGCCCCTACGTGCAGAAATGTATATTTTATAGGGTTTTTTCGGCATTTTTTTAAAGCATTTTTGAGAATTTCAAGTAATTTTTTGAGTTATTTTAAGGCAGTCACATTGAATATATATTTTAAAATACTATTGCCATTTTATAAATGCTTAAACAATGGAATTTTAATATTTTTTTCAACACACGGTTGTCGAAATGAGAATATAATGTAGAATTTGAGCTATGTATTCTTTTTGATTGTGTGATTGTAAAATATAAATTCCTGGTAAAACATTGCAACTAGGCGGGAGATGGTAGCTATAACTTTTAACTTTTAACTCCTGAAGCAGATGTCTTGTTAATCAATGTTATGTTTAGTAGATTTTAACAGGTTAGTCAAAGGCTTTTCATTGCATTTTACATTTAGTTGCGTGCATTTACTAAATGTTTTTTTTTCTTCCTATTTTGAGATAATTTTTGAAAAATTTGAGGTTATTTATTTTTAGCATTCTCAGCTAATTTTATGGGTAATTTTTTAAAATCAAAATTGTGGCCTTGATTATGAGAATAGTTGCATTAGATGAGAAACTTTTTAAATTGAGAAAAAAATATGTCATTAAATTCCATAACACCCTTGACAGATATTCAACAACTGTTGATACCAACATGTGAATATAATTAAACTCTTTGGTTTCACTGGAGAAATATTTAATTTATTTTGACCAAAAGTGTTTTTCTATAAAAACTGGAAAAAAAAATTGTCCTTTTCTTATGTCCCTACATCCCCCACCTTAAAGAAACATCACGATTTATCTGAGAAACATTATGGGATAAGACACTCAACAGACTAGCATTGTTAAGTGTTTATTGGAGCAATATACATGGAGCCTGATGAGGGTCTTTCAACGTTTTGATCTGGTGGTATAGAGGTAAGGTGTCAGACTTCTGTGTTGGGGTCCGGGGTTCAATCTTCTGTCCCGGCACAGATTTATCTGATTGCCAAACCCTTCTTTCACCTCTGACAAGACGTGTATTAATTACAACGTGTTAATGTGTGGAATGCCAGTCATCCACCGTGGTTCGGATTCCCACGTTAAACTGTAGGTCCTCCATTTCATCTCACAGTCACCCTACCATTACACATTAGCGTAAGTGCGTATAACCCAAACAGGTAGTAAGACGCGGTGCTGATAATAATTCCACGTTTTATAAAAACGCAAAATGAGTTTTTATTTTGAAAACAATCCATTTACAGCATAAGTGTAATTTATTCATATGCATAAGAGATCTAATCAAGAATTTTATGATGAAGTGTTAGCGTGAGAATTACTAAACACCTACAAAACAAATAATTTTTAGTTTATTCTTTCTCGTGAACCCTTGGAGAGTATACGTAATGTGATCGTAAAATAAATAGAACTCAAGATTTTGAGGGAGATCGACGTTTCATGACACCCTGAATAATTTTTTTTTTTTGCAATGTCCTCTGTATGTTAATGGGACTACAGCTGAAAGAATTTTACCGGTCAGACTAATTTTTGGTTTCTAGGGTTTTCATAAAGTCTCCCCGAGGTTTTTTTTTGGAACTACCCATTTTACCTTAAAATTAACGGTAGTTTACTTGAGAGTGAAAAGAGAAACAATAAATTTCCTCAAAATTGGCTTTAACAAATTTGATTACATTTAATACCTAGGTATTATTTAACATTACAAACAAAATGGAGATTCTTAATTTTCCATGAAAATTACTTTTAAGATACATAAACGGGAAATTCTAATTTTGATCATGTCTAAGCAACTATTGAAGATACGAAATACTTTTATTGCGAAATTGTAGTACTATTAGAAATACCTTTATTTAAATTAGATATTTATAAAACTGATTGAAATACTCAAGAAGATAGGCACCAACTGAAGGGACATAAGGCTGACTGCATACCTGTGCCTTGGGCAGTTAGTGAGGGTGAGGCTGAATGATGGCGAGACAAACAGTATAGAGATAGGAGGAGGAGAGAGGAAGGCACGCTGTTTGTGACCTAGTCTGTTCAAATTGTGTGGCGAGTGGCTGGTCAGGGAAGCCGTGGAGGGACGGGACAATTTCAGGATAGGAGGACGCGTCATCAACACAATAAAATACGGGGATGCTCTAGCATTGATAGCTAGAAATAAAGAAGAGTTGCAAGAAATGATGGACTGGCTAGTGGAGATAGGGAGAAGATATGGCATGGAGATCAACATTAAGAAGTCAAAATTGATGGCGATTTCAAAAAATTAAGATCCACTGAAAATCGATATTGGAAACCAGGAGTTGGAAAACATTGAGAAGTTCAAGTACCAGGGGAGTCTACTGTCAAAGAATACCTACTGCACTAAATAGATTAGGTCAAGGATCATCGTAGCCAAGGAGGCTTACAACAATAAGAGTTTACTGCTGACCAGCAAGTTGAATTTGAAATTAAGGAAGACACCGACGAAATGTTACATTTGGAGCATCACACTGTATGGAGCGGAAGCTTGGATTCTTAGGAAGATGGAAAATAAATACTTGGAGAGCTTTGTAATATGGTGCTGGAGAAAACTTGAGAAGATCAGGTGGACAAACAGGGTGACAAATGAAAATGTCCAAAGAAGAGTGGGTGGGAAGATAACTATTTTGGATATGATTCTTCGGCGCAAAACAAACTGGATTGGACACATCATTATAAGAAAATGTCTTCTGTTTGACGTCATAGAAGGAAAGGTTGAGGTAAAGAAGAGCTTCGGAAGGAGGAAGATTCAATACTAGATGATTTGAAGAACAGAAGAAAATTCTGGGAGCTGAAGGAGGAGGCAAAGGACAGGGTGCATTGGCTGTCTGAGTTCACTGAAAAAAGGAATGGACATGTCTTAAAACAGAACACCTAATAATAATAATTTATAAAACGAATAGTTTTAGAGATATTGGCAAATATATATATTTTTATATCGAGGTTTGGTAAATTGATTGTTACGTTCTTTAGTGAACAGATATGTTTCTTTTTCCTCAATATGTTTCTGCAGAAGTGAATATTATTTCATTTATGATCTTTGGTGGAGTGATTTTGCAACATTGTATATTATTTTGTTTCACATATCCTATGAGTTTTGAGTATTTATCTACATTTTTAGGCAAAGTAGCGAGAGAATGTTTGTGTTGCAACGTATCGTTTAATTTCCCATCATCTTTCTAAAACAATGTATTTTTCGTTTCACTTATCATATAAGCTGTTTTAGGCAGATTGATTTGTTTATGGATGCCACACATTTTTGCATTAAGTTTGTTGCTATACATAAGGCCTAGGTACGGAACTGTTTTTTATTATTTAAAAAAATCATTATTTATTGCCATAATAAGTTTAGTAATTTTTTTACTTTTTTATTTTCGTCTTTTGTAACAGTATTATCCTACATGGGAACACGTAAAGTACATTCAGTCCAACATAAAATGTAGCAGTGCTATTTAACTCTTCCTTCGACACTTCAGCACTGAAGATGATGCTTCGCATCGAAACTAGTCGAAGGCTGCCAGATAAGAGCATTCGGCCAAACCAATTCGGATAGAAGAGAATTCACAATAATAATTTATAATATTGTTATTTTTTCTTTAATAAAAATACATTAACAAAGATCCACTAAAAATTTAAATAAATGAAAATAAAATGAGCATGTTTTGCTTACAAGTATGATGACTATTATAAAAATTCAAAATATAAGGAGACACAATGAAAAGGGTGAAGTTTAAGGAAATTCCGCCGGATATGTTTTGAAAGAGATTTGTAAGCAACATTGTGGAAATGGAAATAGATATTGAGCAGTGGTCTCGACTGGGATTCACATCCTGGACACTTGGGATGAAGTCAGGATGAGTTATCACTACACCAACTTCTTGGTGTTACTTATGTAACAATAGATTATAGCTCATAATGAATCATGTTTAATGCGTATAATTTGAATAGGTAGTAAGATGCGGTGCTAAAAAAATACATATATGTTGAAAGTTGAAACACTTAAGCTTGTAAAGTACATGCACTGATTACTACTTCGCCCGATAATGTCACCCAAGTGACATCAAGTAAGTAATCTAAGTAAGAATAATTTAAACAAATACATTCTATTCTTGACCTTGAAGCAAAATTAAACCTATCGGTAAGGTTAGGTGAGCGATAGGATGTCTGACATTTTCCCAAAGAGGTCCGGGCTCAATCATGACCAAATCTATTAATAGTGGGTATATTTTTATAACGTCACTTTTAGTTTTTTATCCAGTCGAGAGCTAGTTCACTTTTTTCTCTTTTAGGCTAGTTAGTTAGCTAGTTAATCAGTGAGTTGATGTAGTTCTTAGCCAGTATTAAAGTGGGTGTATACAACCAACAGATATACAGGGTGGGGCAGAAAGTGTTGACACATTTAATAACATTATATCTTTACTATTTTAACAAGTAAATACTTTAAATAAAACTTAAAATAACAACAAAAGATTAAACATTTTCTATGTATCCATAAATTATTCATTGTCTAAAAACAATGTCATTAAGATGACCACAATTATATACCATGCACTTTTGTATCCGTTTCTAGAATTTTGACATGACTTAGCGCAATATATCTTGTTGAATTGCTTTAACTTCCATTACAATTATTTAAGTCCCTTAATTGTTCTTGAACGAGTCACTTAAGCATGACCCTTTAACATGACCCACAAGAAAAAGTTCGGAGCTGTTAAGTTTGGTGAAAGTGGTGTTCCCATATCTTGAAACAAGGTGCCCAGGAAACCTTTGCAAAACACCTCCATTGATGTTCGACCTTTCTGATCCATGAACTGAAACCTAAGGGAATGGATACCAGCAACATGTGGTTCCAGAAAGATGGGGCAACGACCTACACAGCACGAACATCGGCCTACTCCTAGGTCCTACTACTCTCCGGCCAGCCGCCACATTTCACGACCCAAGCGCCCGGTGAGGACATTTTCTAGCGGGGCATGTTAAAGAGTCATGTTTATGCGACTCGCCAAAGAACAATTAGGAACTTAAAGAGATAATTGTGGTGGAAGTTGAAGAAAATCAACAAGAGACATTGCTCAAAGTTATATCAAGTTACGCCGAGCGCATACAAAAATGTATTGATTATAATATAATGGTAGCCATCTTAAGGACATGGATTTTAAACAATCGATAATTCAAGGGTATGTAGAAAATTGTCAATCTTTTATTGTTAATTTAAGTTTAATTTTAAGCATTTAGTAGTTAAAATAGTAAATAAATAGTGTTATTGAATGTGTCAACACTTCATGCCCAACCCTTCACAACAGTTCAAACAAACTAAACAAATTAAACCTAATATTACAAAGATCAGAGTTCATGGATACATATGCACATGTTTCGGGTTTGATCCTCAACGCTTCCAGATTTTTCTGTGAAGCAATCGGTTTGGAACCGGGTTAAGCTCAGCCTCACGAGGACAATGTGGATTTACTTGAATAAAGAAGTAGTGGCTCCGGTCTATAAGACTGAGATGAGCGGCTGGAAGGTTAACTGTACTTAAAATACGACACCCTTTATCCGAAAATGTTGGCATTATCTTCATCAATACGTGGCGGCCGCTCGGTCGGTATATCTCGATTGTGGACTGACACAATGGAGGTTTTATTTGTTTAAATAAAATAAATGGTACGGTGCATCATACAGATTTGCTCCACCTTTAATCTTAAAATATAGAAATTAAAACAACTAATACTATTTGTGAAACTAAATAATATAATTATATTGCTTAATAATCACTCCATCAAATATCGTAATTATAATACTATTCACTGTTAGATACAATCGAGAAAAGAGGAGCATTTCTGTCCCCCAAAGAGTATAACAATAAATTGCATATTTAAAAGTAATCCATAAAAAAACATAGTGTATTTCTTCATAGGCCGGAAACAGTTGTATCGTAAAAATATATTTCAAACAAAAGAGTTTTATATTTAATAGTAATGCATCTTTACAATGATAAGTTATTTTGTATCTCAAATAGTCTGGGAGATATAATAAAAATGAGAAATGCTTGTGGATAGTACCCTTAAATTAATTTTCATTGAAAAATTAAAATTGCCATTTTGTTTGTAATATTGAACGATGTCTAGATACAAAATTTAATAAATATCGTTAGAGCTTTTTTTTTGTTGAGAAAATCTATTTTTCCCCCTCTTTTTTCCTTTCAGTAAGCCGTCCTTAAATTTATTGTTAGATATCCAATTATAAAAAATCAACCAGAAGGACCTTATTAAAACCCTAGATATCAAGTCCTAGCCCAATCGGTAAAATGATTTCGGTTCTAGTTTGAGACACAGACGGACGGCAAAAAAACAAACACACTTATTCTGTTTCAGAAGGTCATGAAAAGTCAACATTTAACAAAATCTTGAGTTCAATTTTTTTTTCGATCACAATAGATATTTCTCTCTTTGAGGGGTCAAGAGATTAGGGTGAAATTTGTTTATATACGCTTCTTAGAGTTTTCTTTCAAAACATGTTTAAAGTACTTTTTATTTTCAAAATGTGTGGCAATATTTTATTTACTAAGTGCAATATTTTTAAAATATACTTGAATATCTAATGATCATTTAATAAGTTGTCGAAAAAACTAACATATATCTTTTATCCATATAAAAAAACCTAAAATACTTTTATTTGATATTAGCTGTAATAGTTTCAAACATTGAAACGTGATTTCTTAATTTCGTTGTGATTATTGTTTCGTTCATTTCCTCTCTCGGTAGTAAACTGTTTTTCCACCGGAAAAAGTGAGGTTGGACCACTTCCGTTGTCGTGCCAGAAGTCGTTTCGGAAAGTACAAATTGCTTGTTACTAAAAATATGATATGAATGCAGCTCTCAACATTATTATCATGGCGATGTGATAAATATCAGCTTCAGTATTATTGAAATAATTATAACCAATAAGCCTCTTTTCTTCAGGTGAACTTTATTGCGCATCCTTTTCTACAGAACGCAAGTACGGTTCCCTTTTTCCAGGCCAATATTCATGCGCTTCCTTTACTCCAGGTGAACATTGTTACACTTTTTTCCAAGAAAATACTAGTGTCGCTCTTTTTGGCCGGGCGAACGCTAATGCGTTTTCTTTTCTCCAGGTGAACTTAACACGCTTTATTTTCTCCAGCCAAACCCTACTACGCGTCCTCTTCTACAGGCGAACGCTAGCACACTCCTTTTTTCCAGAACGCCAATATGCTTTAATTTCTCTAGAACATTAGTATGCTTTCTTTTCTACAGATGAACGCTAATACGTTTTATATTCTCCAGAACGCTAGTATGATTACTTTTCTCCAGAGGGCTAGTCCGCTTACTTTTCTTCAGCTGAATGCTAATATGATTTATTTTCTCCAAGCACATAATAGTACACTTTTTTTCAGGCAAATGCTAAGATACTTCCTTCTCACCAAATGAATGCTAAGATGCTTCCTTCTCACCAGTTGAATGCTAGTAGACTTTCTTTTCACCAGCTGAATACTAGTACGCTTTCTTCTCACCATTTAAATGCTAGTAAACTTTCTTCTCACCAGCTGAATACTAGTATGCTTCTTTCTCACCAGTTGAATGCTAGTACGCTTCCTTCCCACCAGTTGAATGCTAGTTCTCTTCCTTCTCACCAGTTGATTGCTAGTTCTCTTCCTTCTCACCAGTTGAATGCTAGTACGCTTCCTTCGCACCAGTTGAATGCTAGTACGCTACCTTCTCACCAGATGAATGCTAGTACGCTTCCTTCTAACCAGTTGAATGCTAGTTCTCTTCTTTCTCACCAGTTGAATGCTAGTTATCTTCCTTCTCACCAGTTGAATGCTAGTACGCTTCCTTCTCACCAGTTGAATGCTAGTACACTTTCTTTTCACCAGTTGAATGCTAGTACGCTTCCTTCTAACCAGTTGAATGCTAGTACACTTTCTTTTCACCAGTTGAATGCTAGTATGCTTCTTTCTCACCAGTTGAATGCTAGTACGCTTCCTTCTAACCAGTTGAATGCTAGTACGCTTCCTTCTAACCAGTTAAATGCTAGTACTCTACCTTTATCAAGGCGAACTTTAGTACGCAGTCCTTATTCCTCCACGCCTCAAGTCCCGTACGTGTTATACACATATTAATTAAATACGCCAACGTGGTCGGTATGAAAAAAGTTAGAATTTAGAGGAAATACACACACACATTTGCGCGGGGGAGAGTGGAAAACTATTATTGAAAAATCACCCTAAGTACACTCAGCCGGGATTCATGGCCCAGCTACCCTACCATCGGCACACTAGATTGAATTAGTTAAACACTTAGACCAAGTGCCCACAAGTGTGGGTAGTACGCTTTATTAAAACTCATTCTTCTCACCCTTTGTTTTGAAGTTATTATAATCCAGCTTCTGTGGCCGCTTGGTCTAAGGTACTAATATCGTAAAAAATTAGTCTGCTGAAGATCGGGAGCTCGAGTGTACTGTGGGTGGTTTTCCTTATATGGTTTTCCACTCTCGCTCCACTTAAATGCGGATTCACTTGCTATAAATTCAGCCTTTCTAATCACTAATACATTAGTGTAATTAGTACATATAAGTATAACCCAAACGGGTAGTAAGACGTGGTGCTAAAAATAAAGAATGCTACGAAACAAAGGCACAAACATTCTCATATTGTGTGTAGTACCTTCGAAAAAAAATGTCAAAAATAGTCTTGAGTAAACTACCCTTAAATAAGTCTTACACACATAAAAACAAAAAACCATCTTGTTAATCACAATAATCACTCTTTATATATACATTTTAAACCAAATTGTTCAAATATATTTAACAAAATTTAAATTTTCAAAAATAAAATAATTTGTAAGCTACCCTAAATTATATTTTAATTGTAAAAAAAAATATTTTTTATCATTAAAACACTTTTAACAGATTCCCATTTTGAATTTACTCTTAAAGTTCAATTTCCAAAACATTCAAAGTTTCTATAATTTGTTGTAAGAACGACCCTTACATTATTATTATTGCTGTGTAAAATAGTCTCCCGATACCAATTAGGAAAATAATATATCGCTAAAGCTATTTTCTTAGATATTAAAGTTTAAAAAAATCGGTAAATTACCCATAGCGAATTTACCCCCCAAAATAAGTATGCAGTTTTATTTGTCATGTTTATGTCAAACACTCCTCAAACATACATTTTATGCAAGAGTGTTAAAAATTAAAATCTAAATATAACTGGCAAGTCTACAGAAATAAACGTTTAATAAAAATAAATCAATTAAATCTCTCGAGTAGAACTCGCAAACAAAGTGGAACAAAAATTGGACTTGTGTTTTAATATTTAGTTTTTTTGTAGAATATTGAATCCGATGTTTTCTCGGTCACATCTTTAATCAGGTCACATTCCTTAATTTTAATCAAATTAATTCAAAGCTGAGCTTGTAAACCAGCTCGCTTTCTGTTCAAGGAATCCGTCAGTCAACCACTTATCTTGGTCTACTTTCTGTTATTACAAACATGTTTCCCTTTATCACTTATACTTTGATCACACATGTGTTGTTTGCGAAATGAGTATTTTGTCGTTTCAACGAAGACTTAGTATGAAACTATCTCGATTATCATAACTATAGTTTTTATGTTTCGTTAATACATATGAGGTATAACGCAACTAATTAACTTTAACCTCAAAGTACTTTACTTTTAGTTCAATACGATAGCGAATAATTTATACACCACGTGAAACAACTTGGTAACAACGTTTGAAATTAGGTTAAATCTATCCTAGTAACTTGTATAATAAGATGCTACAAGGACGTAGAGCTCAAATTTGCAATAACAGAAAAATATTTCGTGAGTCAGAATTATTTAGGCTTACATATCTATTACTACCTAGTTATAATACCACTTTCAGCGGTGACCAAGTGGTCTAATCGAATCATTATGTGTATAGTGTTAAATGATAGGGTTGGGTGTGTAGTACAAGGTGTGCGTTCATAATTCAAATTAGTTTCTGTGTCTATAAGGTACAGTTGACCTCGGTAATCTTGGGGTAAAGTGCTTGCCTCAAGACCAGATTTTCATAGGCTCAAACTCAGCCGAGGTCGACGGATTTTTCTTGAGCGATAAAAATCAGTAGCACAACTTACTTCGGAGGGGAAATAAGGCCGTCGGTTCTATGTTTATTGAGGCGTGTAAAAAAAACCTGGAAGTTTTGTGAAAATACCTTTCCCGGCAAAATTAATAGGCCTGTTTACCCTTGTTCATTGACCTTCTCATGTGCTGATATAATCATTCAGTTCAGAAAGTGCGCAGTAAATATACTACCTTAAACAATAAATAATAATTTAAATTGCACGTTAAGAACCCCAATTAAAACTGTCATGTTAAGGCCAAACACCTATCAAATCAACCATGAAAATGTATGCACAGATGGTTGTTCTTATTTTTATTGGGCACATTAATGGGAAGTAACACGCCTTATAACCCTGTGTGAACGCACATCAAATGTCAGACTTATATAGTCTGGTTTGCCGATGGCGCGGAGGTCAGAGCTCAAATATCAGCTGTGTGTATTTATGTAGGGTTTTCCTTCACTAGTTTCTACTCTTTATACAACAATATGGGTATATTTCCTCACAATTCTACCTTCCTCATAAGTTCCCCATTATTGCAATTAAATGCGCAAAGCCCATGGATAGTAGGATGAGAGGGGAAAGGTGAGGGGGGCGTACAAATCAAAACACCTTCATTTAAACTTTAGTTTTCTTGGGGGAATCAGATCATTAAACGTATTCGTATTACTAACATTACTTTTCAGTGAGGTTATCTCAGTGCCTGTATGCTCGACTGATGTACCTGGGTGTTCAAATGGTGTGCCTGGCTGTTCGACTGGTGTGCTTGTGTGCTTGACTGGTGTGTCTGTATGCTCAATTGGTGTGCGTGTATATTTGACTGGTGTACCTGTGTGCTCGACTGGTGTGCGTGTGTATTCGACTGGTGTGCCTGTATGCTTGACTGGTGTGTCTGTGTGCTTGACTGGTGTGCGTGTGTATTCGACTGGTGTGCCTGTTTTCTTGACTGGTGTGCCTGTGTGCTTGACTGGTGTGCCTCCGTCTTCAACTGGTGTTCTTGTATGTTTGACTGGTGTGTCTATGCTCGACTGGTGTGCATGTGTATTCGACTGGTGTGCCTCCGTCTTCAACTGGTGTTCTTGTGTGTTTGACTGGTGTGTCTATGCTCGACTGGTGTGCATGTGTATTAGACTGGTGTGCCCGTATTTGGTGTGTCTATGTGTTCGGCTGGTGTGCTTGGACTTACTCAGACTCTAAAGACTCCAAATTTCACCAGAGTTTTGTTTAATTTTTTTTACCGCGACATTACTCCTAACCCCACGTCGCGTCGTCTCACATCTCGTTCGGGCTGTATGCATATGTACGAAAAACCCATATGTGTTAGGCATGAGTAAGGTTGAATTTAGAAGAAGTGTACGCGTATTCGAGTGAAAGCAGAGTAGAAACCACTTAGGGAAAACTATCCTCAGTGCACCCGACCAGGACCTGGCGGTCCACTTTATTGCGATAGTGACGCCTTGGACCATTTAACCAGTGAAACGGGAACCATTTCATTGGTTGGTGCATTAAAAAATACATCTTTCTAAGTTGATCCAATAAATTAAGTCATCAATAACCATGGTTCTAGACGCATAGATAGAAGATTAAAATAAACATTTTATTTGAAATATAATATTAATTTCAAATGTTAATTTTAGTTTAATTGATTTTACCATGGCAAGATATTTTAATATCCATTTTTGACAAAGTGAAAGGCACAAAACCACTCGTTTTAACCTGAAATTCACATACATGCAGTATTTTGGTCTGATGTTAATAATGATTATCATTGAAAGCTATCTATACCACGCGAACAAGAATAAGAGGAATTTTAAAGAAATGAATCCGTATTGTTTGAAATATGGGATGAGAAATTACAAACTGTAAAAACTATGCTTCTCCGAGAACTTCTGGTTTTGGACGCTATCCAATACTTTAGTGAAGTTCCATTTTCTTCCTATAATCTAAGTTTATTTTATTATATATTTTAGTATTTATTTTCTCCCAGCCCAGCAAATTGCAGAGTTTTGAATTTTGAAGCAAGACGAATGTCTAAACATATTTTTTTAAATTTATTTTTATATTTATATGCGCCCCCCTAATCCCAAAAATACTGTGCTCAAATCCCGATTGGGTGTATTGAGGGCGAGTTTACCTAAATATTTTTTCACTCTATTTCCATGCAAATGTGGGTACACGTAATCTATATCCAGTCCTTTTCATCCTTAACACATCATTGTGATTAGTCATATATGTGTAATCCAAATGGTACTAAAACACGGTGATAAAAAATTAAATATAAACTGTTTCAAACTTGAACACCCTTTATATAATTCCGAATATATTGTATTTTAAAAGAAATTAATTTAAAAAAAATTGAGCATCCGGGTAGCAGAGTAAGAAGTCAAACCATATATATTTTAATTCCTTTATATGATATAAATAGCTTACTTTAAAGGTAAGAAACACACAATCAACAAATACCAGAATATTTAATCTATCAATTAATGAAAAGGAATAAACAGACTGTTATATTATCGACCTTTTAAAGAATCGAGCCGAGTACCCATAGAAGCGATCTACCGTGAAGCTAAGGTGTAGAGATAGTGTGGAAAAGTTCCACGTCTTACGTTCTGGTTTTCCACTATTTACATTAATAGGATAGGGATAAGGATTATATAACTCAAAGTAAGATTAGGAAATCATTTATTGACCACCAGCTCAGTAAACCCGGCCAGGAATTGAACCTCTCTACATCTCCGCCATAAGCAAACCAGCCAAGACGAGACATACGTCATTTTTCGCGTACCTACCCGTGCGGCAAATACTACTAAAACCTTTTTAGAGGGTTAAAGAGCCCTGTTTTATATTGAAAACCAAACACTAAGCTTCTATTAATTTAAATTGGTTAAAAAATGACAACTGGACACGGGAATCGAACACGGATTTCTTGGTTTATCACGTCAATGCTAAACAGCCCACAACGTCTCTGCACGCCCATCAAAGACTCAGCTTTAAACTACGAGTGGAGAATGACCCTGATCATGCGACGAATCCTAGATAGCTCAGTGGTTAGATCATAGTCACGCTAAGCTAAAAGTCCCGGGTTAGATCTCCGGGTCCAGATATCATTTTTCAACTAATTAAGGTTAAATTTAAATTTGACCTCCTCCATACGGACATCCCTTTGATTATAATTATTTGCAAACTGTGTGTTAATGTATTAAGCTTTTAGTTTCCAAGGTCCTCATCCTCGTATTTCAGCCAATTTATAGCCTGAAATTGAGATAGATTCTGTATGTATAGTATGCAATATTAAGGAAATCACTAAGTGTAAAAGATAATATGACTTTCGTCTTTTCAACAACCTCCACATCTTTTAATTCATTTAATTTCCTTAATTCCTTAGCTATGCCAATTTTCATTGCCTCATTTTCTCCTTGATATATTTTCAAGATTTATGAGATTCTTTTATTTTAAGGCTCCTAGGTTAACGATTCCTTTAACGGGTAAGTTTAATGATTATTTTTTTATTTTTACATATTTAGCAGTAGAGCTCGCTTGTTGCATTTAAATAATAATCATAACAATGGTAGCTCTTAATTGGATACTATATTTTAAGCTACAAAGTTGAGAGAAAAACACAACTTTAAGCAAAAAGTATTATTATTTCACAGCTACTTAAAATGAAATATTCCCCGACATCTCACCTGATATGGGTTTTTCCCGCTTTCTAATATTACAGCGTACTTCTATTATTATCGCATATTTGATTAAAATAATAATAATAATAATAATAATAATAAAGTCTCTAAAAGTAATCGTCTTATAAAATATACGGTGATCCCTACGGGCGGAAATAAAATGAAAATATCTTTTGGAAGACTCTCAAATAAAATGTCACGAAATGAGGAAAAAAATAGCTACTTGTCTGTTGTTTGTTCCACCAAATCAAATTACATCAGTATCAATGTTCTTCTTCCGTTGTCGGAGATTTTTACGAATATCTCAATTTTTATCTCGAGAAGAAAATAGCATTTGGAAGGGTGGTTTATATTATAATTATTTGCAAACTGTGTGTTAATGTACTAAGCTTTTAGTTTCCAAGGTCCTCATCCTCGTATTTCAGCCAATTTATGGCTTGACCTTGAGATGGATTCTGTATGTATAGTATGCGATATTAAGGAAATCACTAAGTGCAAAAGATAATATGACTTTCGTCTTTTCAACAACCACCACATCTTTTAATTCATTTAATTCCCTTAATTCCTTAGCTATGCCAATTTCCATTGCCTCATTTTGTCCTTGATATCTTTTCTAGATTTATGAGATTCTTTTATTATAAGACTCCTAGGTTAACGATTCCTTTAACGGGTAAGTTTAATGTTTATTTTTTTATTTTTACATATTTAGCGGTAGAGCCCGCTTGTTGCATTTAAATGATAATCACAACAATGGTAGCTCTTAATTGGGTACTATATTTTTAGCTACAAAGATGAGAGAAAAATACAACTTTAACCAAAAAGTAAGTATTATTATTTCACAGCTACTTAAAATGAAATATTCCCCGACATATCAACTGATATGGTTTTTTCCCCGCTTTCTAATATTACATCGTACTTCTATTTTTATCGCATATTCGATTAAAATAATAATAATAATAATAATAATAAAGTCTCTAAAAGTAATCGTCTTATAAAATCTACGGTGATCCCTATGGGCGGAAATAAAATGAAAATATCTTTTGGAAGACTCTCAAATAAAATGTCACGGGATGAGGAAAAAAGGGTTACTTGTCTGTTGTTTGTTCCACAAAATCAAATTGCATCAGTATCAAGGTTCTTCTTCCGTTGTCGGAGATTTTTACGAATATCTCAATTTTTATCTCGAGAAGAAAATAGCATTTGGAAGGGTGGTTTATTTTTCTTTAGTATAACTTGTTAAGGCTAAACCCGTATTTTTATCCCCCAAGCGGTATTGCAGCTCGTTATCTTAGGGAGGGGTAAGGCCCCACAAAAACAGAGGATCATTATTTTATTTATTACCTGCAGGCACACATATTCACACACACACACACACACACACATAAACACCATTATATAAATAGGAGGGGCGGGGGTTGAAAGAGAAAGCTGTTACGACACCTATTTTTCTAGATTTATATTCTTAAATAATTTTAAACCAAGATTTTTTTGCTTTTTGATTCCTCAACATTTCAATTTCAATCCTTTTGGATGTCTCCAACCTCACCTTTAAAATATTTAATTTATTTATACACTGTAGAATTTATGGTTGAAAAAAAATCTACTAAGTGTAGATAGTCAAAAATGTCATGTTTGATTTGATAAAAATCACTAAAACACAAAGGTCAGTAATATTGAGTACATTTTACAATTAGCCATTACTAAAATGAAAAATTAAAATCACTTAATAATGGTTTCAAGGTAAATATACCCAATCCTGATTGTTTCAGTTTTGTTTGAATGCTAGAACTTTTATTTGCTTCAGTTTGAGTACTGAGAATGGAGATATCAACGATCGTAATATTAATATCGATTCTTTTGATATCAGTAATCGAGGGTATCGAGGAAATGAGTGTGATATCGTGTGGAATAATGTGGTTCAAATATATATAATAGCTATATTACTCATGATGATATACTATGATTGAGCCGCACTATCTATTGTCTGACAGTTCTAAAATATTATTTCTTCTTTCATTGACGGGTTTAAAAGATAATAAAACTACTTAATATATTCATACTTCAAGTGATGGGGTATTCAGCTGTCTCTTTTGATAGATAGTAGCAATACCTATAAAATAACACTGATGATATATTAAAAGTTTTACCGTAGTTGACAAAACAAAGTTTGTGTTTTCATAAAGTTCCTTCCTTTCAGATCAATGAGTTGAAATCATTGCTCAAGTATTAAATTTACCATAAAAATATATCACATACAAAAATTAAATTCAGGCAAAATTTAATAACAGGGAATTAAATTGGAGAAATTGATAATCTTGTGTTGTTCAAACAGATTTAATCAGATATATTTATTATTAATTATTGGTACACATATTAATACTCGAACTGATACTGAGTCGTTTAACTTACTTTAGATACGTATGATGAGAAAGTCTGAGCGTTCTGGTAGATAAGGAGTCGTTTTTCATCCTCTCTCCACGTTGGCAAAATGAATTTTCACTAACTCCATTTTCTACTTCTTTAATTACTTAGATTAAATAATTAATATTTATTTATTTATCTAGCACTGCATCTTACTATTCCGTTCAGGTTATACGCTTAAGTACTAATTCCTCTAATGGATTAGGAATTGAGAAGTTTGAATTTTAGAGTAAGTGAGCCCGCATTTGCGTGGAGAGAGAGAGTGGATAAACACTTAGAAAAAACCCCTTCACCCGACCAAGATAAGAACCTCGATCATCCCATTCTCAGCAGTCTAGCTCAGCACGAACCTAGCGCATTAGCCAACTAGACCACCGAGGCAGGTGGAGTCGTTAATAGTTCATAAGCTAAACGTGGCCTATATATATTTTGATCAAAAGGTCAAAAGTAAAAACATTACTCCAAATTAATCACCTATATAGTTTTAAATATGATATATGATTTTCTTAGGACAAAAAATATATCGGCACTATACAAATAATAGATTTTATTAAAAGCTATGTTATATTTTATAGGTAGAATATTGATAATATCTATCAATGGCCGCATGGCCTAAGGCGTCACAATCGTCTTAGAATAGACTGCCGATGACAGGGAGATTGGGGTTGTAATCCCAGTCAGGTGTACCTAGGGTAGTTTTTGTTTTTCCACTCTTCTACACGCAAACGTGAGTACACATCCTATAAAATTCAACCTTCCACATACCTATCTCATTTGCTTAAATAGTTCTTATGCGTATAACCTGAATAGGTGGTAAAACGCGGTTATATATTATAGTTATAAGGCTACAGTTGAAGATCCCATGACTTGACGTATGAATAGGCCTACGTGTGGATATAGTAACTTTTCCAGCTGTTGGATAAAGATTTCGTATAAAAATTTGGCTGTAAATATTGCCACAATGGCTAACCATACGGCAAGTTCATTGGACTCTAGCTCAGGAAGTCTCCGATTGATCTCCACTCGGGTAAATTGTATAATATAATTATTTCCACTTTCCCGGTTTTTAGCTGGTACGGCGCTAAAACGTAACAAAACAGCTTTGTGATATTGATTCAATTGTTCGACATTCCTCCACACTATGGTATTGAACGCCGTATTACGTCATGGCTGGGCCGCTAAACAATAGCTCGACGTGGCCAAGGACTTACCTGACACATGTTCACGACACGTCTGTCTGCGGGGGTAGCCCGATACAATAGATAGAACTATCATGTTGGACGGTTTGCATGGCGGCTTCCATAGATTGGCTGTCCGATCTAGCCGCTGTTCGTTTAGTCTAGTTTACAAACTCTAGACTAGAGCCTCTTTATTTCAAATTTACACAACTTTCAGGAGATATTTCTACCAAGAGCATTTTGTTTTTATCCCTACATGCAGATTCAAGTGTAATTATTGTTCATTATTTTCTTCATCCTTTCTGTTAAGTTATTTAATGTAGTTAATAATTAATTATCAGTGGGTCGAATTTTTATTTTTTGTTTTGTTTTTATCATTGCGTCTTTCTCCCCGTTTGGGCTATACGCTTATGTATTAATAGCTTTAGTAGTTTTATGACTACATAAGGTTATATTATGGAGATTGTGCCAGAATTTGCGTGCATGTAGAGTGTAAAACCATTTAAGGAAAAAAAAACCTCAGTAGATCCGACCGAGATTCGAACCCCGATCTCCTCGTCATTGACAGTCTAGTCTACTGTGAGAGTTGCGCGTTAGGGCCCTATTACACGGGGAAACTGGTTGCGCGCAACTAGCTGACAGCCAGTTGGCCGGTGCTTGAAACTGCTCAAATTGTTACGTGCCACTAGTTGCTACCACCATTGGTGAAAGTCATGTCAAGAAAATGGTGTCGAGGAATGAGGAACTATTTCTTTTTGCCTTGCTTATAAAGAAGAGAGGACGCATGCCAAGAAAAAATGTAGGTACACACGATTGTTATCTTCAAGTATCTTTAAGACTGAAGACTGGATAAGGGCCTGTACTATACGTCATTTGAGGATCTGTGGACAGTAACACGTTTTTAAAAATGGCTTTCGCATGTCTAAATCATCATTTGATGAATTGCTGACCAATATAAAAGAAGGACCGACACTCAAATGAGAAGAAGTATCCCACCAGAAGTTGCAGTTGCACACGCAATTAATTGCAGAGTGTATTAGGTTACATTTAAAACAATTCCCCAGCTCAAGTGCGGACAACTAAATGTTGACAGTACAGTTTCATTGCACGAAAACTGTCTGCAACTAATTGCCGAACACACAACTGAAGTTTCCTCGTGTAATGGCTTTCATTTAAACCGTTGCTTCTTAACATTGCATACAACAAGTTGCTCCGTGTAGTAGGAGCCTTAGACCATGCGGCCACCGAAGAGGGTGGTTTTAGTTCAATTATCATAATAAGAGATATAACAGCTATAAAAGTTACTAAATCTTCTTTCACGTTTTCACACGTCATGTAATATGATTTGTTGTTGTCACGTTTGATAGATGAGGAATATAAAATAAAACAAATAATAATATAGTAAAATATTATCAATTTTGGTCACAAAGTAAATATGTTTGAGTTTTTTTCAAAGATATAAAAATTTGACCCAATAATGTTTTTAAAAGGTTTGCTTTTATTTTTAACAAATTCTAGTGTTTTACAATATTTGTTTACGATGTTGGTTGAAGCTTTAGGCCTTCCTATAAAACTAAACTTTTTTGGTGATCAACTTAGTACTAACCGTACCGACCCTTATAATTACACTAATGAGTTAGGGATACGTAAGGTATATTCAAGAAAAAATGTACTCCCATTTACGTGGAGGGAGAACAGTGAGACATTTAAGAAAACATATCCCCAGTACACCTGACTGAGATTTCAAACCCGACATTCCCCCTCCCCCCCTCCCCCCATCGGTAAATCGGTATTTTTTTATTGGAATGCTAGTCACCCGACTCGGTGGTGTAGTTGGCTAACGTGCTTGTCGTGTTGAGCTCGACTGCAGAGGACGGGGAGATCGAAGTTCGAATCTCGGTCGGGTGAACTGAGGGTGGTTTTTCCTAAATGGTTTTCCACTCTTCCTCCACGCAAATGCGGGTTCACTTCCTCTAATTCAACCTTCCCAATTCCTAATCCATTAGAGTAATTAGTACTTAAAGCGTATAACCCGAACGGGTAGTAAGACGCGGTGCTAAATATTATTATTATTATTATTATTATTAATAATACTAGTCCAGGCTTAGATCATGCGACAACCGATATGGATAAAAACTAATTAAAACATTTTCTTAATAATTAATTTTAGTGTACATTGTAATTGTTGACTTAACTAATTTCTGTATAGTGACTATAAGTAGTCCTACCAGACATTACAGCATCCTAAATATTTAGTGGACATTAAGAAAGAACAAACTCTTGACATATGAACATTTTTCGTTAGAGTGGTGGCAGTATGAATCTTTATTTTATTTTCATTTATTAAAGGTGTTTAACGTGCATTTTATAAACCTACTGGTTGTACCAGCACACGACTCATAACCAGCCACCGGTCGTTGATTCATAACTGGGAAAGCGGAAACCCTCATTTAATCAATGATAATATTTTGCCTATGCTGTAAATCGAGCCTGGGACTCTTAGTTCAGTAGAGAGACAAGCTACCGACTGATGTAAGGTGTCGGACAATATGAAACTGCAGTCTGATTTAGATATGAAGTAACTTTTTTGACAGTTAAAAATTTACTTGATCAATTTTTATTTATCTATACGTTGGATAATATAATAATGCTGAGCCTGTTATACGTTTCAATATAATATCAATACAGTAAAATCCACCCTGATAAACCGAACCCTGGTATTAATAAATTCCGGATATTCCAAACAAGGCGTTTGAAGCGCGTAATTCAAATGAAATAAGTTTTCTTGATAGAAAACTTAAAGTCAACAGATAATTGTAAGAAAATATCGATAATAGGTCAACCTCTGTGGTAATGTTGTAAAGTGCTTGCCTCAGGACCCGATATTCATGTGTTCAAACCTATCCGTGGTCGATGGATCTCTCTTGAGCGATAAAAATCCATAGCACAACTTCCTTCGGAGGGAAAGTATAACCGTCGGTCCATGTTGATTGTGGAGTTTAAAAGAACCTTGGAAGGTGTGTGAAAATACCAAAATTAATATGACCTTTCATTCTCACTCACAGAAATTCTTGTGTGCTGTTATAATCAGCCGGCTCAGAAAGTGCACGTTAAATACATAAAGTGAATAAAATAAAAAGCAGTGAGGTTTCACCTTTACCTTTAAATAGGAAGTTTCGTAGTTTTTTTCCCCCTCTTTAATTTTTCTTTCTTTCTAAGCACAACATTTTACAACATGTTCAGAGTTTACGCATATGTAGGCCTACTAATTACGCTAATGAGTTAGGGATGAATAAGGTTGAATGTAGAGGAGCGTAGTCTACCCTCATTTGCTACGAGGGAGAGTGAAAATCATTTTGGAATAACTTATCTCAGCACACCCGACCTGGATTTGAACTCCAATCTCTGTCATCGGCAGTCCATCCTATTATTATTATTATTATTATTATTATTATTATTATTATTAGCACCACGTTCGGGTTTACGCTAATGTGTAATGGTAGGGTGATTGTAAGATGAAATAGAGGACCTACAGTTTAACGTGGGATCCGAACCACGGGGGGAAGCCTGGCATTCCACACATTCACGAGCTGTGACTACATCCTATGATGACGCTTCAAACCATGCGGACACTGAAGCAGGTCTTTTAGTATTGAAATGACAAAGTGTGGCTTTAGATGGAGGGCGAAATAAAGTACAAGCCCAGACCAGCCTCCAAGTTAAAATGGCGGCTGGACTCTATGGGGATAGTTTGAGTCCTTCAACATGGATATCGCTACAATCAATGTGCAATTAAGGGTCTTTAAAAAAAGAGCTCATTTTTATGTGTGTTCACTAGAGAGGCGACACAAATATTCATCTCGAGTCACTCGGCTGGCTTCCACAAAGCTAGGCTCAAGTAATGAGTGACCCTACCCCCTTTTCATATAGTTCAACCTCACAAAGAGCTTACGTAGAGAGCACATTACGATTACAATGTTTCCCTTTATGATGAACATATTAAACGTGAGTCGTGAGCTTCACAATATTGGAATAAATGGTTTGTCTCGTCACTTCTAAAATGATTGTGGCAACGCTGTAAATAGAAGACCCTTGTGAATTGCTAAACGGTACAAGTAGTTCCCGGTATTCCTACAAGTAGCGTTACACTAAGGTAACAAAACTATTTCAAATTTTAATTCAATAAATAAAATTTAAATCTTAGTATTAAACTAATAAATTATAAATAAATAGCTAAAACAAGGAGAAAAATATCATCTAGCCTTGTGATTTCTTCTTTTTCTAACATTAATACCTACATCCATATTAATCTTGTTAAAGTAGTTATTCACTTAAAAAACACTAAATAAATATTCTAATCCCAGAAAATAGAAGTAAAAATAGTTCTTCTTTATATAGTAACATTCAATTTTGAATATTTAACTTAATTGAGTCATTGTAAGCAAAATAGTGCGAGGCTGAAAATGTGATTGTTTTCATTGTGCAGTTTAATTAGTATGATTAGTAAAAGTTATACAATCTCTTCGTTCTAGGTAATATAAAAAATCTCTTTTCATTGGTGAAAACCTATTTCAAATCCATAGAATAGTTTTATCACAATATTTTATTTTGTAATACCATGTTTTTATGGATTAACAAGTGTTGAGCGGCCCGTTAACCTGAAACAAGGCAACCACCTAGGTGGGTGCTACCTAGTACCCAGCAGCATTGTGTGGAATGATCCACAAATGCTTGCGTGCATTCATTGCTTCCAGTCAACTCATTATCTCCATCAACACGCCGCAGCCCCAAAGTTTCCGCTCTGATAATCACCATGCACTCACTCTGATCGACAGAGATATAAAATTACTAGGAAACTGTTTCATCCATAGCGACAAACTCTGGCCTTAGTTCTGACCACGTTTTAGTACTAGTTAGGAGTTGACGCATACATTAATTACGCTAATATAGCGGGAATTAGGATTACAAATGTACCCACATTTACGTGGAAGGATGAGTGGGAAATCTCTGAGTACACCCGACCCCCGTCACCAACACTCCAGTCCAACACGAGAGTGATGCTTTTGAGCAAATCTGTAACAGTTGAGAAAAAGCCAAAAGTGGTAGCATTTGAGCGAATGGTTGTATCACTTGATATGACAGATTTGGGTACCAGGAATAGAATAGAGTAAAGTTGTTTCCCCAGGCTTGTCTTGTAGTCAGTAAACCCACCAAGTACATCAACAAATTCATTTAGGTTCCCTAATTACGAATTATACTTACGCTTTAAAATTTCACTGTATTTCTTATTATGTATAGATAGACCTACACTATATTTAGGGTATCATTTTAAAGTTTGAAAATGATCGAAAGCAACAGGAGAAGCTTTTGCCCTTTACGAATAATACGTAACCTAAACTATCTTGACCTGACTTAACCTAACCTGATATAAGCTAACCTGTCCTAGTCTAACTTAACGTAACAAAAGGTCCCAATGAAATAAATACATTAAAAAGTAAAGACTAGCTAATCCTCATACCCAGTCCATACGCTAAAATGGTTTGCGCTCATATGCTTCATAGCGCTCAGATGCTATAACCGATGCAGATGAGAGTCCTAATTAAAGTCTTGTGATGTTCAAAACATTTTTTTCAACGTTTTAAATGTAGGAGCTATATCTGTGCATTTGTTTGATTACTCATCCAATTTATTCGCATATTTATAATTTTTATTATGGATTAGTAATGTAGAATTTTGAGAAAATTTCTGACATTATCTTGAAGAGAGCCGGAGAGAAAGATTCGGAAAACCACTAGTATAACCAAAGTGATTAAAACCTTGGCCTTCCCACCAACATCAAACCAGATCGTATGAGGTTGACGTCTTAGACCACGTGCACACTGATGCGAGTAGCTGGGGTAGTAGGTAGGCTTACTATCTGAACTTGTTTTTATATTGACGTCTTTAAACGGTCAATATGCATTTTTAATGTTTGTATACAAATGATTCTATTGATTCTATTTGAAATTAGTTAGGCTCTTAGCTGGGCGTATTAAATACAATTTACCAGTTCCTTTTTAAGACGAATTGATTTAATTCCTTAAAGTTGGCCCTTTTTTAACCTTTAAAGAAGAAGATTTTTAGAGTTTTAACGGTAAGTAAGAGCATAAATTAACATTACAAAATAAAGGCAAATGCTTTATGAGTATGAGCATTAAATATTGATAACCAACAATAGATCTACTTTAGTTAAAAACTCAAACAAAAAATACAACTTCTATAGCTTTGATCAAATGTCACAGAACTGGGTGTAAAATATTAAGCCATAGGTTAATTGCCTCACCTCTCCTCCACATAATTATTTCTCCCCTCTTCTATAAAATTGCCTCACCCCTCCTCCACATAACTATCTCACATCTCTTACCCATAATTACCTCACATCTCCTCCACATATTTATCTCACCTCTACTCCACATAATTAATTACCTCACCTCTACTCTACATAATTACCTAACCTCTACTCCACAAGATCGCCTCACCTCTACTCCACATAATTAATTACCTCACCTCTCCTCCAAATAATTATTTCTCCTCTCTTCTACATAATTACCTCACCTCTACTCCACACGATCGCCTCACCTCTACTCCACATAATTAATTACCTCACCTCTCCTCCACATAATTATTTCTCCTCTCTTTTACATAATTACCTCACCTCTACTCCACATAATTAATTACTTCACCTCATTTCCACAAACCCCTCCTCCACATACGATTCACTAATCAATGGTGAGGTGGGCCATGCATGGAGATATATTGCGAAAGCTATGAATGGTAAGCTTAGGAAACATAAAAAAAAAGCAGAATTGTTTGCTTTACTGTTGTAAAAGTTTAGGATTTTGATAAATTTGGTTAAAAATGAATAATTGTTTAGTCTACTTATTTAAATCACAGTGAGTGTTAATTCTTTGAGCCAAAGGCACAAATAAATAGTCGGTGAGCTGTAACCCATCGAGAGGTCCTGGGTATAAGAATCTGGTATTATAACAGTATAGTTAATTCTGTGGGAAATATTCTTGATAATAATGTTGTTGGGATGGATAAAAAACTAAAAGAAAAAATTAAGTATTATATTCTAAATGACCATGATTATTAAGTACAAGAAAGAGGATAGGAGCAAAAATAATTTCACGCCAGGTATTATCTGTGAAAATTGAGGGTAGGGGGCGCAAATATGTACCCACTTAACCTTATGGGGCTTCTAAGTATAGCATTTTCTAATTTCCCTATCGTTAGTCATTAACCTCGGTTAGTTAAAATTCCTGATTTATTTTGAATGAGCCGATTGTGTTCTCAAACGCCTTTGTTTTGGTTTAGTTATGTTAAGGAATTTCAGGAAATACTTTAGCAATTAAAATAATTTTAATAGGTAACTAACATTAATAAAAATTGATGAAAAGCATCCGTAATTACTTGATTATGAAGAATGATGAGACAAATGGTAAAGTTTGTAAATAAGTAGTCAGTAGATATTAAAAATATGTATATTTATTTTAAATCTTTGGTAAATATAACTTTACATATTCTATAACCATCAGCTCAGATCTTTAGAAGGAAGTTTTATTTACGGATCTCTGCCCTATATGAATTCTTAGCTATAGAGTCTATATTTAAGGAGTTAATCTCCTCTCGGTGAACATTTATAATATCAAGATGGTTCAGGCGTTTCTGTACCTTTGTTGATCTCTGGCATCTCTCGGCCTTGATAATGATCTCTCTGCTGAGGATCTCGACACACGGATCGTCAGTAGGAGTGAGATGAACTTCACCCGCTCTTGAGTTATATTCTTCATTTGCGGGTTTTTCTTAAGAAGTTCAACCACAGATGCTCCGATGCCAACCCTTTATTTCCTAGTTTTCAAGATTTTAATAGATGTATAGCTGTATAAAACCACACTTTCTTAATCAATGTCATCTTTAAAATGCTCACTGAACTCCTGAAACACATTTCTCATGCCGGTGAGGTGTTCAGCGTTTACCATGAAGTCAATTCTCTTGGACTTGAATAGGATGCGGATGCAATCAACGAACGTATCGATGACTTAATGAAAACCTGATGGTAGAATTCCTTTAGAGGGTTTAATTGAAGAACGTCTCTTTTGCTTGCATAATCTAATAGGTGAGGAATCCTCCTCCTTGGTATCTTTGGCTGTGAAACTCCTAGATTTTCTGATTTTGGGGGTTTGTATGGTTCTAGAAAGCTTCATACTGCACACTGAAATTTTCCAAGAGTTCAATCAATGTAGAAATCATTTCTTAGGCCTGCTGAAAATAAAGTGATTCCCTTTGAAGGACATTGTTTACTGTATCCACGTGGCAGAAAGTTTTGCAAAGCAAATAGAGATGGAAGAAAATGTATACATTTCCATTTAAATAATAAAGCCATTGTATTTTGCACAATAATTAGATTTTATTATTCTACTAGCTACTCCATGAAGCTTGCGAGTTAGTTATAACTGGACGAAAGAGATTCATATTGAGCTGTCCAACGAATTGGGCAAAAGAGATGCAAAACTGTTAGATGGTCCTTCGCTGAGCTTACTTTGAAGGCTTTTAAAGACTCCCACACTCTTTGAAGGGTTTCGGACAAAATTAATCAAACCTAGGACCTCTAGATCTGTGTGCACGAACTCTGACCACTAGACTTGTATTAATGTATTTTTAATGTCAAAAAAGATTTCTCCCTATTTAAATCAGACTGAAGATTAGAAAGAGCTACCTTTGTGCAGATTATATTAGTCAGGAAGTTGTGAGGGCCTTATACCACATTAGGCTCAAACCCTTCAAGGCTGCACATTACAGCTGCTATTTCCTGCTTATAGTGCGATAATATAACCTTCGTCCATATCGCATGATCATATGACGTATTCAAAATACCACTGAGTTATTGTATGTTACTGGTTTATTGTGTGCTGCTTTATACGTAGTGGAGGGGAGCTAATATGTATAAAATAATATTCTCGGAGCTAAAATATCTAAACTAGTTAATCTAGCCACTTTTATAAATGGGTTGCGGAAACACATAGGCCACAGCACGTGACTGGCTTATTACTGGAATAGGACTACAAAGTTATTAATCCCCTATGGGGATCCCCTATGAAAATTGGGAAAACATTTTCATGCACGCAGTAATCAATTTGATTCTCGCTTTCAGCTCCAAAGATGTCATTTCTACCAAGTAAGAACAAACAACTGAAATAAAATACCTCGATAACAATCAACTATATTCCTAGCAATATAAACCAATATAATAAAACTACGAAGATTTTTTAAAATAATGTTCATATTTATTTGGTAAGGAGTAATAAGTGATAACATTTTCTTTTCTTTATTTTTATTTTTATTCTATAATAACATCGAAACATGACTTCATAGAAGACTAAGCTAATATCAAATAAGAAGATGGGAATAAAAATAAAAACAAATACAATATAATTTAACAAATATTAAACTTAAGTGTTTAGTTATAGCGACAATCGCTCCAAGAAAATGTCTGATGATTCACAAACGAAGCGGAAGAACACAAATAAAATTCGCGAATCAAATGTTCAATGAATACATATACAATTTCACAAAATGAACTAACCACCTGAAACCAGATACGAGTAGATAAACACAAAACAAAGACCAAGGACCACTAGAAAAAAATATTCTTGTCACGGAGGACCAAAATGTGGTCCAACATTAACTGATCGCCTGTTTGTGTAAAGTCCATTAAACCAACAATAGTGATTATTGCCCACACCTTTGCATAATGAAAACATGGGCTGTATGGATGGCAAGGAAAGGCAACTTACTAGTCAGAGCTGCACATGAAATCCATCATCTGAGCCGTATCGCTGCACATGGATGATATATTTTCACGTCAAGTACAACCGCATTGCACTTATAAAAATAGCACTACTGAACACGGTTCAGCAGCTCAAATTCATGCATTCATAATCAAAATATTAAACCTCGTGTCGAGACATCACACAAAACTCTACCACTCGTGGTAAGATTCTCTCTCTACTAAATAACTTACATTGAGTATTCATTTCACGAATTTGACTCCTGATCCATATTCTGGGGAGTATGAGCTGTATATGAAAAGTGATGTTGTCAATCCCATGTGGGGTTGACAACCCGTGCGAGAGGGGGTGAATAGTGCATTTTTGGTGGTATTTTGTTCCCAATATAACTTCCAATCGGTCATCGTATCAAGATAAAAAATATATATACATATTTCTATTAAAAATGGAATTTGTTTGGTAGTTTACTGTTATTATTAAAGGAAATATAATGAAAAAAGGCAAGTGAAATTTAAAATATTAAATACATTTTGTTCGTAATCCTCCCAAGAAGGAAAGAGCTATTTTATGAAATTATTGTATGCAATACAGAGTTATCCGAGGAACGAAACAGGAAACTATCATCAATTTACATGGATTTGTATCCCTTACTAACAAATGGTTCCCCGACTACTGAACACGTTGTCTTAGCAGAAAGTGTGCACCAACGCACTCGATAAAAACATCTGATCACAATATTGAACAAATTAGGACACTGCATCAGTTTCAAACAGTTGACTACTTTAAAGTTAGAGATAACAGTACGAATGTTACAGAAAGTATAAAATGAATATGTTCCGGTTTCTTGTAATACAGCAATAGACCATGATTTGTTTCTACGCTGTGCAATTGATAACAATGTCTTTATTGAGGAAATTCAAGAATGTAAAAACATGACTCACGTTACTGAAATTGTTCTGTATCAGACTGAAACTGATAACAGTTACCATTATTATTCCAGTACCCATACCATTATCGGCAATAAATCAAGACACCCGGTTCAATAGCTTAATGTTTCGAGTGGTAAGGAATAAGAAAGTTTTGAATAATAAATCTGATGTTCCTGCCATACCCATGATTTACACTATTACTACACAAATAGATTCTAAAACAAATAGGCTGGACATTTATAACATACTCTGAGTTATTGGTCGAATACAATTCTTAAATGATGTGGGTAGCAGTGTGCGCTATTAGACAAATGAGTTTAGGTGAGTGCACGCAGTTTGTATCGCCGCTTCTCCTAATAAATAGTAGAAGTGACGAATACTTTTACAAACATAATTAAAGAAGGATGGGAAGGATTAAGCATAAGATAAGTATACAATTTTAGAAAAACAGTTTATTTAGATTTAAATTAAGTCAAAGGTAGGTTAGAAGAGAACACATACAAAACGTTCTATTGTTTATAGAAGGGAATATAATCCGTTAATTAAATTAAATTAAGGTTGCTTGAACTGGGAGCACCAGGTGAAAAGCACCTATGATTGATCTGTAATCATGACAAAAAATTTTGATGTTAATATAAGAAAAGATGTAACTCTTCAAACTAGAACAAACTCACATACTTTTACGAAGGAGCGTCTGCCTCATAAAACTGACAATTTAAATTAGAAGCTGGTATGAAAAGATTAGATACATAACTCTACTCCCGCCTGATGGCTGTTAGACTTTTACCTACAAAGCCTATAACATAAAAATAGTTGACAATACCTAACTCTAGAAAATCCTAGTTGAAGGAGTTACAAGATTGGTAGTTAAAGGAGCTAGCTTGCAAGAGTTAAATCCACAGTGATTAACGAAACACAAAGATTAAGCTGCTAGAAGAGAACTATCAGTTTACACATAGTAAATGATGAGTTACCAGGGATATAGGCTGTTAAGATTACATGGCCGGTCTATTACTAATTAGTACTACCTGGACATTCAATAGTATATTTATACCTCCACCCAATCTAGGGCACACTATAACTAGTGCAAACAATAAACATATAAACTAATACAAACGGCACCTGAAGGGGGCCTGTGACTATACCCCACGGGCCACTAATATCAACTAGTAGCGCTCCAACAGTTTGAAAAGGTACACTATGAGATATTTTAGGGAATGGTATCAGTAACAGACCTAATTAGGTCATTGAAAAAAGCGTTAGATAACCTGGTTTCTACCATTATGTGATCCTAAGCATTAATTTATCCTAAGAATGGCCTAACAGTTTAGGGTGTTAAGACATTTCCCTCGTATTTAACACTATGTCTTATCGACAGATAAAACTAAGTCAAAAACACTGACATACAAAACCATGTCTTATGGACCTAGATAAATCGAGCATAAAGCCCATCATTCAAAACTATGCATTATGGGCATAGAAAAACAAGTCAGAAACTTTAAAATACAAAACTATGTCATGTGGACATAGTAAAATAGACCACTCACTAACTCTAACACAATGGGCATAGAAAAACAAGTAAGAAACTCTGACATATAAATCTATGTCATATATACGTAGTCAAAAAGGAGTACTAACACTTTAACATCCAATACAATGCCTCATTGGCATAGAAAAACAAGTGGGAAACTTTTAAAATACAAAACCATGTCACATGGACATAGTCAAACCGAGCATAATGACGCTAACAAAGATTACTAAACCCAAATACTAATTGTGTCATCTGTGTTCATCTGCGGCGAGGAGGAGAGAACGCCTCACACACCGTTATCACCAGTTACTTAGTCCGCCGATGTGGGTTTACGTCCAAGTTGTTCCTCCGATGAATCGATACAATAGAATACAACAATTGAAGTGAGTGATGTCTGTTTTATACCATATGGACTGACGTATTCGGGAAGGGACTTTTACAAGGGAAGGAGGGGGTGGTAATTTCCTAAAAATGAGCCAAGCGATAACTAGCGTTGGTGCATGGCCGCTGAATGCAACACAATAAAACCAGTCCTCACTTCTTCAACGTCCAACCCAGGTGTAAGATGTTTGTTTGTTATAGCTCGTCTACGCCGTGTCGAACCGTCAGCTGGGGCATTTTCCTCAAGTACGAGCTTTTACAGCAATGTGATGTCACAGTGAGTTTATCTCTGCCACACATTTAATAGTTCTTGCATTTAAAGCGATTATCATGTATATTAGGTATTTTGAGTGTACAGTACGCGCTAACGGGTCGTTGCATGTTACAGCATTTTACCAAAGCAAGAACTTTGCCCTGGTTGGACACCATTCAATCAATGTGTATGATATTCAGATACGCCAAGACCAAAATAGGGTTTTGTCTTATGGTGCCCACTCCTCATACGAATCATAATACTGTATATTCAGCTATGAATAACTTCTTTAATGTAAACTCTCAGATTGGGCAAAGATATAGCGTTTTAACCAGTGATATAGCGATTTATTTGGTCACAAAAAACATTAAACTTCTACCAGATAAATTAAACACTCTTCAGATCACGATTAGCTCATTTCAACTGGCATAGACCTGGCTACCATTTTTGGTCAAGTAAACACTTACCAAAACATTTTGAAAGGTACACAATATAATCGGGGAATCAGAGCACACAACTTAATATATGAAGCCTTCAGAAGAATTCAAATACTTTTTTTTTTCGAAACAGAAAAAAAAAACCAGGTGATAGATGACTACTCGGTTTTACAACTTAATATATGAAGCCTTCAGAAGAATTCAAATACTTTTTTTTTTCGAAACAGAAAAAAAAACAGGTGATAGATGACTACTCGGTTTTTGACAGGAAAAGAAATCCAATAAACCATGCCTCGAAAGTCTTCTTATGGAAAATTTAATCGTGTTGCTGGTGATCAAGTCCTTGAGCAAATCTTCATCGGTTATTCTAAAGTTATTTATTGGTCACTAGACAGGACTATCCAGTAATATTCAAGTGACAAACACTTACAAACCTCAGTACATCTTCAATGCCTGAGACAATGCTAAATTACTGTGATGTGATCTCAAATCTCAGTGGTGACATAAATGAATATTCACACAGTGAATGGGACTAAAATAGAACAGTCAAGAGTTGTAGGTAATGTGCAAAAAATTATCATATTCTTTTTGAAGATGATATTCCGTGTGTCAACTCAAGTGAAGCCCATGGTTCACATTTTACAGAATGCTCAAGTTCCAAAAGGCTGTTCTCTTGTTATGTGTGGAGGATTTTTGGATGGAACCAATGACTTTGAGAAAAACGACAGACAACACGTTTCCAGAGTGACAAATTTAACACGTAATCGCTCAGAGGCTTCGTTATTTCATGATTATGAAGCTGTTCAACATACACATTTATGCAATATTTTTATTCACAGTTCTGACAATGACGTTTTCATACTTGGGTTAGTGAATAAATATGTTTTGGATGCCCCATTTCTTCAGATTATTATGGGTATGCAGCAAGTGAAAATATGCCAGCGTAACATTCTCTGACAGGATGTGACACAACAAGTAAAATCTGCAAAGAAAACTGTAAATATCGTTACTTTAAGTATTTTAAATTGAAAGACTTTTGTAGAAAATCAACTAAAAGTAATTGAGTTGTTATATTTACAGCTTATCAAGAAGCCTGAACAAACTTGTAATACGAGTAGGCACATTTTGTTTTTGGCCAAACTTAACCTATTAAATATTATTGGTTCTCAGCCATACACTTCTAATAGTTTTCGAATTCATGTCCTCCGAGTACTACCTCAACTTCATGATTGGGTGAATTCTTTAAATGCATTTGTTGAGCCACTTGATTTGTTGAGACTTATGCTACATTGTCTGGAGGTAACGTACGACCTTTCTAATGAAACCGTGCGTTAAAAAAACAAACAAAAAACTCCCATTCCTGTGCAAGTGTCAACATTTATGTTAGAAAAGCTCTTGCTCTTGTAATTTAAATGAAACTTGTGCTGTGCGTTCTGTTCCTGTCACGATAACGCTTGAAAGAGCTCCAACAACGAACTAATTGCTGGCGAAGAAGAGAACGGTGAATAAGCTAATTGCAAATAACTTGGCATTTTGAGGTAAATAACATTTTTTCTGAGGGCTATTCATTATTTAGTACTTAAATCTATATTTAAAAAAAATAACTTAAAAATATATCTTTTGTATTAATCTATCTACAATATATAACACATCATTACATCTTTGGATAACACACAAGTTTTCTAAATGAAGGCTCCTTCATGGTTTAAGTGTTGGTAGTATTAAAATATAAGTTAGCTTAAGTTTCCAAGTTATCACCCTACTAAGTAAAAATTTTTTTTTTATCTTGGTACGATGAATGAGTCGGTAGTTATACTGGAAACAAAATTACGCTTCACAACGGGTTGTCGACCACCCCTGTAATCGACAACATAACATTTCATACTTGCCTGGGTCCCCATAACTTGGACAATATCTGTATGCGACCATAAACTGTGTAATATTAAGATTATAATGCTACATGTGTTTTTAATTTCAATACATTTTTAGTGAGTTATTGATAAATGTAGGTGATGGTTGAACTAAACAATATCTATTTTAAAACAATTTTGTAATTCCATCAAATGAATAAATTAAAAACGACAATATGCAATCAAAAGATGAAGTCATCCTCTTTTAAATGATTTTAAATTTTCGAAAATACTTGCTTCCCGTGGTTTCTTACAATACAGTATCGCATAACTTTTTGATTCTATTTTTCACTTAAATCCTTGCAAATACGTAAAAATAAATAATAAGTAGTTTTTGTAGGCCCTATAATGTTTTCAGATCTTTAAATTTTTTATGTACCCGCCGTGTATACGAAGTTCTTTTTCAAATACTTTTTTTTAACTGTGAGCTATTTTTTTAATATGCAACCACGTAGCCAATGCAAATTTTTTAAATCTAAAATTATGCACAAAACCTTACTTGCACGCAAAATTTACATCAATTGGTTTTAATATCAGGTAAAAATCTTAAATAACTGGGCTATAAGTGAATTGTGAAGATTTTTTTTTACAGTTTTTACTCAACTAGAATATGTGAATTTAGTTTACACACCACCAATATTCAAAAACCTCGTACCTCGACAAGACAAGACGGCAGCCCGTAAAACCAAACAAGATGAAATTGATGCCATTGTTCAATAACCCACCAGTGTTAGATTTTATTAATCAACACAAAGGTTTGAACAAATGCAACATATGACTTGCGACTATTTGTTTTGAAGTAAAACCTCGAATCACGTTTCATTTGGTGTCGAGACGTTTGAGACATCTCGACTCGCAACCACTTAAAATTATTGTTCGACTTCCCGCTATCTGTAAGTGAGCCATCAAAAAGTTGAGTGCAGTGTTTAGTTGGTTCTTCAAGGAAAAAAATAATCGAATTTGTGCAGTTGGGCGACCATTATATCTAGTGACGGGCTAAATTATTCAATACAAATAATCGAGTAACTTTACTGCGGTCCATGTTGTTCTTTTATTCTCTATTTTCTTAACAGCTGGCTGAGAATCAATCCTACTTACTGGAATGTTTAGAGTACTATTTTTGATTTAAAACACATATTTCTGGAGAACTCATTTTTTAAGAACAGGTTCTGTTTTTAGGTGAAAATTACCCATAATGGCTTAAATTATTCACATGAATTTTCAATATAAAATACTCGCAGATGTAAAGTACACGAACGAAAAGTAGACCAACCAAGCGAATCATTTTCCCAATAATTTCTAAAGAACTCGGTAAAAGTTACGTGATTCTTTTTACTTTGCATTTTATCCCCATAATCGCAAAACCCGTAACTAATTAAAGTAAATTTCAAAATAGAAATAATAAAAACATGGCCTACCTTAATATTTACGATTTGTCGATGATTCCTTGAGGTGTCTGCATAGTTAATACATTCAATAAATAAATTACGCACTAATTAAAGTTTTTCTAAGTAATTTAATTAATAACATGGCTGAAAATCCTCATGTTATTCGGGATGTGGCGCACCACGCATGCGCAGTTCAAAACATATTTCATGTTTTGTCGCGAGACATAAGTGAAAGGAGCGTTGCCTTTTGTCGCAAGAGGTGTGCTAAGCTTCATTGGATGATATGTCAGTCAAGACGTCTGCAGCACGTTGCGACAAAATGTCTTGACGTGAAACAAAAGGTTTCATTTTGTGTGTGGCCAGCCTTGGAACCGTTCGACTCAACTTTATTGTTAACCCAAGCTACAGAGTTTGTGGTAAAGCCCGGGGACAGTTTGAAATTTTGTAGTTTTTGTGAAAATCTACAGCTCAAACTTTTTATAAATACCTTGACTACTTTATTTTATGACACTGAGAACTTTGACATGATATTATTCATACATTCACCAACCAACAAAAATTTTATATATATTATCTCAACGTTTCATTTTAACATGAATAAAGAAATGCTTACCGGAGTGTTAAAAAATAGGAAGATTTTCATGAGGGTTAGAATTTGCCTAGAGATATCGCCAAAAAAACTGCATGTTTTTTGTACTAACCAATAAAATATTTTTATGAAGTATATAGCAGCGTTTGAAATAATTTACGCATAGAAATAAAATATAAATTTAAAACCACGTAGAACACCGAATAAACACACATTTTTCAGTAAAATTGGCAATCCTACTTATCACATGACTTTGTTCTTATGTATGGTAAATTAGTTATATTTAAATCAGTTGATGTGCATTCCTACTCTTAATAAGTAGACTAATAATAATGATAATGATTTTAAAGAATACAAAATTTGGAATAAATTATGTGAAATATGTGCGTTTAAGGAAATAATTAGTATGTTAATACAGTATATAGCTAAACATATTAAAACTATTTTTTTCGCCATGTGTTTGCATAGCTCTATAATATTTATATACATTTTTTGTAACAAGATGAGTAGCTTAATCTATATCAGGAGGGCAAAGTTCGAACACAAGTTGGATGAAATGTAAGAATTAATTATGTTTACACGTGGATGCTGTTACACTTCTCAACATTCACACAAATATCATTCTGTCTCCTTAGTCTACGCAAATTTATACCAGTGTGGTCCAAACTTCAGTGAAGTTCTGTGCAATATATTTAATTCAGCAAGTATGCCAGGACGCTAGAAATTTATTATTACTATTATTAGCACCGTATCTTACTACCCGTTTGGGTTATACACAATTACGCTAATGTGTAATGGTAGGGTGATTGTCAGATAAAATGGAGGACCTACAGTTTAACGTGGGATCCGAACCACGGTGGAAGCCTGGCATTCGACACATTCACAAGTTGTGATTAATACACGTCTTTGTCAGAGGTGAAGGAAGGGTTTGGCAATCAGATAAATCTGTGCCGGGACCAAGGATTGAACCCCAGACCTCAAGCACAAAAATCCGACACCTTACTCCTAGACCACCAGAAACATAACTGTAATGATATGATACCAATAAAAAATACTTTTTTTAATGTACTTATATCAGAGCAAACACTATTTTCTTTATAAAAAAAATTCTTGTTGCTTCCCAGGTTTTCCAAAATATGTCCCCATATAATCAAATACTCTTGAGAGAAGTAGGCTTATAGAAGAAACAAAATGAATATTTTAATAATATTGACTAGTGTAAAATTTGGTAGTTGGTGTTTAGCATACTACGATTTTACCTTGAAGAAATAATATATATGTAGTCGCAACGTAACCCAGATTACAGTCAGGGGGATAAAACATGTGACGTGTACCCTAATCAGCGTGTTTAGGTCTTCATTTCACAATTTCTTCATTGCAAATACTTATTCCTTATCTTACAGTTAAATATCACAAATTCATAAATATTCCAGTATTTTCTTTGTGTGTAACTTCCGTATTTTCATTCTCAAAAAAATTCCTGTGTTTTTCCTGCTCTCCCAGTTTTCCAGTTGCACTTGTACCAGTATACAAGTACTGTACATTATAGTACTATTATGACTCTACCTAAACAGTTAGTTTTAGCACAGCAAGTTTTTAGAAAATGTAGATTGGGACTACGCCTTTTTCTATTAGTTATTTAAAAACTATTTAAATTGAAGGGCCAGAAGAAATCAAATCACGAGCCGCATGCAGCAGTTGGGTAACACTGTCTTGGATCGACTGGTGGGCACTAAAGCACTTTTAAAAAAGCGTCACGAGTGTTTTGTAATTCCATCCACTTTTCTTCAGTTGATGTTTATGAATATACCACGAAGGCGCCGTCGCTCAATGACGTTGTTTTCTTCTGGTGTAGAAAATTCCCCTTCTTCAGCTCGACACTATTATCTCTTTTTCTTTCCTTCCTCCGTAACGTTTCTATTTTCCTTCTGTGATCTAGAGACTTGACATCACACGTACTTTACTACTTCGATTTCCTATCCCCCTATCCCCGTTTATGTTTTCTCCTTTAAGTCTCTCTTCCATAGATTAGTACTCGAGCCCTCACTATTTTCTTCTTCTTTCTTTATCTTTGTCATCTCCCAGCCTCTGCGGTTCTCAGCACCTGAGCAGGAGATGACTGACCTCCTTCTTGCGAGTGAGATTATCGATCTTTAGCGCGTGACGTCATTATCTCGTACGTGTCCACGATATTTGCACCTCTCCAGTCATTAGGCGACGTTCACGGCACTCAGATGATCCCGTGTCACGTGATTTCCAATCTAGTCCCATGTGTTAGCTTTTCTGGGTCCCCTTTTAAGCGCGGGGTGGGGGTGGGGGAGGGGCGATCATTTGATCAGAGTTGATGGGACACTATCTAACAGCTCAGCTCTCTAAAGTTACATACGAACGCACACACACTCGTATAATAGTTTCTTAGGATAGATAGAAGTTACTGACCCCAAGTAATGGAATAAACAGTTATTTAAGTACAAGGGGATATTTTAATTTTGATCACAAGAGTAATCAGTGTTGAATGATTTAATACACCACTCTCGCAATAGAACAGGCTGCCGATGACGGGGAGATTGAGGCTTCAATACCGGTTGAGTGCACTGATATTTTTTCTTAATGGTTTTTCCATATTCATCTACGAAAATATGGATACGCTTCTCTTAAATGAAACCTTTTAAATACCTAACATTTATTAGTACATGTGCGTATAGCCCGAACAGGTAAAAACTCCTTACTTCACTAGACTTCAGAGACTTTTCAGTAGTGGAAACTCAGCTGCCATGTCAGGGTTCGGCATCCACTTGTCTGGGGAACAAACGTTTCTAGCAAGGCTCCTCTAACCTATAATGGCTGTGTCCTTCGAGCGTAGCCACGCATATTACATGCACAGTGGGTAGTTTATGGACTGAAGACCCCGCGACTGCCGTTGACCCTGTCATCACTGTACAACTGGGAAACCCCCTCCCTACCTTGGTACCTTGGCCAGCTTCTCTCGGTGGGAGTAGTTGACTCCTCTTTCCGTGAGTGCTGGCCTCTCACGTAGGGACGTTAACCCCTCGGAGGAGGTCAGGCGCCTAGCCTCAGGAATCACTCCAAAGAGCTTTCAACCTGAGCTGCCTAGTGGGGGCCTCATGGAGATGGCCTGATCAGCTTTCCCGATGGGTACTAGCTACCAAACACTTGGTGTGTAGCAAGTAGATGGGGCCCATCTCACACCATTAAGTTCCACGCAGATACCTCAACCGAGATTTAGCCACCTTTAGGGTTAAGCCCTACAGACGTTGCCTGGGGTTCACCACGAAGAGGCACTCTGCCAGGACTACCAGACGAGGAACATCCCCCGGGTGGAGAGGGGAAGCATCTTGTACCATCTGAGCCGGGGCAGTCACCACGGGGGCAAGCTCGACTCAACCTCATTAGTATCCAACCCAAACCCGGCGCTATATTTATCCCTAACGAGTTGTAGGACACGGTGGTTAGTAGGAAAAATAACTGGTGGCGCATGATAATGAAAAAGGAAGGATTGAGGAGTTTAGAGGTTAACCCCCCCCCCCTCTCCTTCTTAGCTATAAGGGAATAATACGAGGGCCTTCCCTTAGAAGTTATCTCGACATTGGATTCCTTTATTAGAATGTTTTAATTTTGTATTTATTTAATATTCACGAATAATTAAAAAACTAGTTAATTGTATAAAAAATGTTCTACATTTCTCAGGTTTATATAACTAAGTTTAGAATACTTAAGTGATTCCCTTCTAGTAATATAATTTGTTATACATTCTAGATGTAAAATATTTTATAGCCAAAATACAAAATATAAACTTATATGACTAATTAGATTGATATTTTCATAGAATTTCACGGCTAGAAAGTTGTCTCTTTACCTCGCCTTGACAAGCCTTTTGAGGGTGATTATGGTAAACATCTTAGTTGTTGTTCAACTATCTCAACTAAACAATCGTGAATTCTCGGCAAATCTTGGTGTATGTCTAAATTTGAAAGTATTTTTATTGCGTAAAACCTTTGAATTTAGTATGTAGGATTGTAGGGATCAGCAAATATTTATTTTAAGGGAATAGGACAGGCCTGAAAATTGATAACATTTTAGGATACTACAAACATGAATAAAGTCACTTCCCCGGTCAAAAGTCACTGCAAATAATTTAATGTCTGTAATAATAAGCTTTAAATTTTAATGTCTAAAATATCTATGGCCAATATTTAACCAAGCGTTATGGTACAATTATAAAAACGATAGTTTTGTTAATAATTCTTCTTTTAGCAAAACAGTATATAAGACCAGCCAAAATGAAATATAGAAATTATCTAACTCCTAATAGTAAACACAATTTTTGAATTGATGTTTTTGGCACAAAGGTGTGGAAGGTAGTAATTAAATGTAGTAGGTTTACTGTAGAGAGAAATCAGACTAAATGTGACAGCAACATCTTTTATACTTTCTCATTTGTCATTTATAGTGTAAGAATTTTAATTCTGTCAAATTTTATTCTAAAATATTTATTTATTTTGACTTTACTAGCATGCCATGCAGCCAGATGCCATACAACATTTAATTAATTCATTTTCAAACGTATTGTTTTTAACGAACATTGCATTGCGTCGAAGGAAACACCAGATAATTATAACAATACTTTTATCAAAACAAGAAATATACTTATTTACCGGGTTATTGTCCAAATATTCCGTTCACGTTTTAAAACAATATTGATCAGGTGTAATTTTATTTTTAACGTCTTCTACGAGATTCTATGATAGTCATAATGGCTGATGAAACACGAGGTAGAAAGAAATTTACTGTAGCAGTGGGGAAAGGCGGTGGATGTGACGACACAAATATGTCATCCAATCTCGTATATTTTAATTTTAGAAAGGTCCACGAGGAAAAAAAAGAATAAATTGAGTTTGTTAACAATCAATAATCATTTGTCCATTTAGTTAAATATTCAGATTTTATCAAGATTCTTAATTATTATTTATTCCTCTTCCCCCCCTCCCCCCAGATATTCCTTGTTTCTACTTTAATTTCACATATTTATAGACATATTATATTTCAAATTTAGAACTTAAATCAGAGATATTTTGGGGGCCTCTACGAGAAATACCGAGAGGGGGGAATTGGAAGAAAGAAGCGGGACTGGTATCTTGGAGCTAAAGAGAAGATGACACACATTATTTTCAGTGCAACAAAAATTGAAATTTTAACAGTTATTTCTTAAGATTAAGTGCCGTCAAAATGACTACCAGAGACACAATGGCAACTTTAGACCAATCGTAGACCTCTGCAATGACGATTCTTGTACTTTTAATGAGTTTTGGACCAACTCACAATTTTCAACGGCGACCTCCCAGAACATCTTTTGAGGTGATATCAACAATTTTGGTTTTTGAGTTTTAATATATACACAGCTTCGACCTCACTACGCAGACGCTATATTCTTATTAACCTTTCCCACTACAATTTCAATATTTCGTGTTATTTTCTTCTAAAGTAATAATTGTATTTTTTTTTCTCATGCTAACATTTTTTTTAACACTGACTCTTGAAGGAATCTTTTGGCCAGAATTTTTCCTTCAACACGACAGCAATGTCTTATGTTCTAGTGTACCTTTATTTTAACTATTAATCTCATAAAGGACATCGACTAATTAGGTGGCTCAAGAAATTATAATATTATTATTATTTTAATAATAACTATCCACAAAGAATGGACTTATGATTTTTTTTATTAATACCTCAAATTACTATTGTTATTTGAATTATGGATTGTATTTTAGCTTTATAATTTAGCAGACAGGGTAGAATTTTAGATTGACAATTATTTATCAAAGTAAAACTAAACTTATGAATTTTTTTCAAAGTCAAATCCGTTGCTAAGTATTTTATTTATATTATTACCACCATAATTCAATGTAATCCACCTTGTTACTATTGTTATCAAAAAATCACATATTTAGCAATGTATATTATTATTATTTTAAGTTTTACCCCGAGATAGTAAGTTTTGTTGTTGTTAAATGTAAATGTTAGTTTTGAACTCAAAGTATTGTATTCATTTTAAATAGGAGCTAGCCTACCATTCTTTTATAATCCATTTCATATACTGTTTTTGTAATGATGTCTCTGGACTTAAAGTTAATAAATTGATAGAGGCTCTTTTTAATGTTTTCCCCTCTTTTCTATATATATTTATAATGATACAAACAAATGTAATATATATATATATATATATAAAACATTTGTTTGTACAACAAATGTAATATATATATAAAAACATTTGTTTGTAGCATTATTTTCAAAAATAGTTTTTCAGTAAGCTACCGTCTAATTAATTTTTTTAGAACAAGGAAAAGCATTATCATTTATCATGTACATCACTCCCTAGATATCGAATTTAAACAAAAATGTTGAAGCTATTTCAGGAAAATAACTCTTAAAAATAAATTATCACAACACTACCCTTAATTTTAGGAATATAGGTACAGTTCAAAATCTCATCGGGAGAGTCTTATGAAAACATTATATGTCACATATTAGCCCAATCGATAGAATGGTTTTAACTCTAAGCTGAGATACAGACACACAGACAGAAGGCATCCCAAAACACTCTTTCGGGTTCAGTGGGACACGAAATGCCAATATCCATTAAAAACTTGGATTTGATTTACTTGACGATCACAATACTTTTTCTATTTGAGAGGTAGCAAGAAAATATAAATAAGTTAGGAAATTAAAAGTTAAAAAAAAAAGAGTCAATATTATTTTATAAAATTTTACAGATTTCCAGCAAAGTTGTTAAAAGTGACAAAACAAATGCAAATTTAAAAGTGATAATTTATACAAAATTTAGATGAAAATTAATACCTAGGCTTAAATAGTAGTTTTAATACTTATCAAACAAAATGTTGGTCTGTATGTTTGTTTCCTAGGATTTTTGAAAGTGCATAACTGATTGCAATGCAGTTTTTTTATAATATGTAGAACTTTATTGGGAAGGTGTTTGGTTAGTGATAAAACGAATTGAATCGAATAAAGTTGATGTCTTTCAAAGATATTCCCTTAAAACGCGTGGATTTTCCCATTGAAGGTAAAATTAATTATTTCGTTCTGTATAGCTCAATTGCCAAATCCAAAAAGTAGTTTCAGAATTCATTTCAATTGCAGATCCAAAAAGTAGTTTCAGAATTCATTTCAATTGCAGATCCAAAGAGAAATCCTATTTTAGTTTAGTTGGTTGTTTTAAATTCGCAGATGTTTATAAAGGATAGTTTCTGCAGTCTCGTTTTTAACTCTAGAACTATTGAGGAAATTTATATGCTGTACCTTCTATATCATTAGCCAAAGAGCTTCTGAAGTGCCATGTTGACGGGCATGGTGGATATTCCAAATACCGTAGGTGCCATCCCAACGATGGGGGGCGTTCGGCCATGATCTATTTTTGAGCATTTGAGATATACAATCTTTGGGTGGTATCACACAACGCCATCATGTTGAGAGTTTTCTATTCTCAAATTAATGTGGAGCTGTTTGTAAATCAATAAAAGGCAGTAAAAAGTGACGGTAAATATTAACTTGACCAATGAAAGAGATACATTTCAATTGAGATTATTCAGAGTGCTATCCAAAAAGTAGTTTCAGAATTCATTTCAATTGCAGATCCAAAGAGAAATCCTATTTTAGTTTAGTTGGTTGTTTTAAATTCGCAGATGTTTATAAAGGATAGTTTCTGCAGTCTCGTTTTTAACTCTAGAACTATTGAGGAAATTTATATGCTGTACCTTCTATATCATTAGCCAAAGAGCTTCTGAAGTGCCATGTTGACGGGCATGGTGGATATTCCAAATACCGTAGGTGCCATCCCAACGATGGGGGGCGTTCGGCCATGATCTATTTTTGAGCATTTGAGATATACAATCTTTGGGTGGTATCACACAACGCCATCATGTTGAGAGTTTTCTATTCTCAAATTAATGTGGAGCTGTTTGTAAATCAATAAAAGGCAGTAAAAAGTGACGGTAAATATTAACTTGACCAATGAAAGAGATACATTTCAATTGAGATTATTCAGAGTGCTATGCATTAGCTGTCCATCTCGAAAAGTAACAATGTGTATATTTTACAACAAGACGTATTGTCATTGTCATCACCAGCAACCTTTGTGATGCATCCTTAACAATCCTCTTCAAAATGTACACTTAAGATCCCTTTGGGAAGACGTTTATTTGCAATAAGGTGTCTTTATATAATGCCAGGAAAATTAATAATTTCCAGTGCTGAAAGCAAGGTGTTTCTGTTGAAAAACTCACCAGAGTAATGAAGGGTGATTTCCTCAGCTGGGTATTTACTGTGCACTCAAATAACACAATATGGTATTATGCGAAAATGTGGTTTAATTTCGCCTCATACCTAACTTCAGATATTAAAACTTATAATATAGTGAATGACGCAACCCACGCATCCTACCAATTATTTTTCAACCACTGGGACTCTTAGAGGATGACTCACACTGAAGCATTACATAGTTAATTTCGAATATTGTGCTGACTTTACAGTGACTTAATAGGGTATAACCACTATTTTGTTAGAAGGGTAAGAACAGTGAGTGCGATATTTTAATTACCTTTTATCTTTTTAACGACCAAATGGTCGAGTACAACATATTTAAGTATTATTATCTGAGATTAAAATGACTAGGAAAAGAGTTGTTTTAATGTCTAAATATTACTACCTATCTTAACATATTCTTTAAGTCCATGTACGCCGTGAATATTGAATTGAAAATAACTCATATAATGTTTATGTAGATAATCAACTTCATCTAATATGACTTGACTCATTAAAATCTAACAAACTTACACACAACAAAACTTTACCTCACTCTTCTTATGCCAACTATTTTGAACATAATTTATTTTAATATATCATAGCCTAAGCTATCTTAACATGACCTGAAATGACTTAGTTCGCATAATAATATTAATTATTAGTTGATCTCTCTTATGATAGGTCCATTCCTTTTGTCTGTGAACTTCTCTGTCCCCTTTCTACTCCCTGAACTCCCAGAATGTTCTTCCTTCCTTCAAATCATCTAATATTTGAATCCTCCTTCTTCTTAAACTTCTCTTTCCAATAAACTTTCCTTCTACGACGTCGTGCGGAAGATAATTGTTCCTCCTAAGGATTTATAAGATACTGTTTGCTTTTATCCAAAGAATAATATCCAAAATTGTTCTCTTCTCAACCATTCTTCTTAGGACTTCTTAATTGGTCACCCTGTCTGTCCACCTGATCTTTTCAAGTCTTCTCCAGAACCACATTTCAAAGCTACCCAATAATTTATTTTTTATCTTTCTAAGAGTCCTAAAAATAAATATTCAAACTTAAAACTGAACTAAACCTAGCCCACAGGCAAGGGTTGTCTAACTTAATGAGATGACGGCTACTTTCAATTTGTCAAATTGTTTCGTGAGCTAACCAGATTAAAAACTTACATTGTCGCAAATTGGCTGTCATTATAATATGTACAGAGGGTTTGCTATCACACCTTTGTTCAATCAAAGGCAGGCTCTGTGGCTTGCATTCGTAATTGTAGCAGAAATAATGTAAAAGTGTTGGTATATTTTGTACATAAAGTCTCTCTTTATTATTATTATTATTATTATTATTATTATTAGCACCGCGTCTTACTACCCATTCGGGTTATAAGCACTTACGACAATGTGTAATGGTAGGGTGATTGTGAGATGAAATGAAAGACCTACAGTTTAACGTGGAATCCGAACCACGGTGCAGGCCTGACATTCCCCACATTCACAATATGTCTTGTCAGAGGTGAAGGAAGGGTTTGGTAATCAGATAAATCTTTGCCGCGACCGAGGATTAAACCCCGGCCACTAGCACAGAAGTCTGACACCTTACCCCTAGGCTGCCAGGTCACCGACTCTTTTTAATAATATAAATCACAAGGAATGTTCATTTTTTAAACAAAATGATAAAACTGTTTATATATAATATCATCTTTAGCCGAAAATCATTAGTCACAAGTTGTTTGAACGGAGCAATGCCTTCACTTGTAGTGCAACATGAACTAGAACCGGATAATTTTCCTTCTTAACAAAAGGCCACACATGTTACATATATAAGGATTGAGTCAACATTCTTCAATGGAAAGTTCTAGGGAAAGCGCAAAGTAAATTTTTCGTGCGAGAAACCGACATTGTCACCACCGAGCTCTGATCTAAGTATCACGTTCGTGTTGGATTGGATTACCGGTGATGGGGAAAATGAGACTCTAATCTCAGTTTGGTGTAATGAGGGTAGCTTAGAAAAATATATTCTCACTTTTCCTCTATGCAAATTCTGGTAGACACTTATTTTAAAATTCTACCATACTCCTACGCCAATAAAGTACATAAGGTATGCATACAGACCAAAGGGGCACTAAAACTCAGTGAAAAAAATAACCAAACCAAGTTCAACAAAACATGTTAACATAATATGTCATCGATGGTTTTAATACTTGTAGCAGTTTGTTGTCAATGAGTTTTTACGTCATCTATAAATTACTTGAAATATTTACAGACCATCTATTAATTAGAGTGCAGCCCCAGACCATTAATTAAAAAAATAAATATATAACATCAAAATCACACGTAAGCCTTTTCGACACCGCCGTAAATCTAGACCAAGACCCATATATTATACACTAAGTAGTTTTATCTGGCTAGTAATACCACTGTAAACATGTGAATTGATTCATTAGAAAGAGAGTCTCTCTCTATCTCTTAGAAGGCACAGAATGGCTCCTCCACCACTCTCTTAGAAGTCACACAATGCCGCCTTTACGCTCTTAGAAATCACACAATGCCACCTTTACGCTCTTAGAATTTTCAAAATGGCACCATCCCTCTCTTAGAATTCAAAAAATTCCACCGCCATTATTTTAGAAGCCACAAAATACCACCATCAGTCTCTTAAAAGTCACACAGTGCCAACACAACTCTCTCAGAAGTAACAAAATGTCACAATTACTGTCATATCAATCACATAATGCTATCACCATTCTCTTAGAAGCAACTCAATGTAGACGTTACACAATTCCACCCCCACCCACTCTCTTAGAAGTAACACAATATCACCATCCTTTTCATAGAAAATACACCCACATCCCGTTCTTAGAAGTCACACAACGCCACCAACGATTCTCTTAGAAATCACACAACATCACCATGCCTTTCTTAGAAATCACACAATTCTACAACCCTTACAACATTTACGTTACTGTAAAAACGAATTTAAAAAGATTATTTTGTTTATCAAGGCTTTATTTAAAATCCCTAAAATTTAAATAATCCTAACAGTTTGTTTGATGTAAAAACGGAAATACTATAAAAGATCCCTAACAATGCTTATTTTTCAATTAAAGTTAACTATGCCTGAGAACACAAATGGTTTCCCGACAAATACATTAAAAATATGTTAAATAAAATTCAAAACTCGTTTGAACGTCCTCTGCGTTACCCTTACTCTGGATAGAAAATAAATCATTTCAATATGACAAAAATAACCACCACTAATTTATGTGGTCTTTTCAGAAACAGACGTGTTAACAGTTCCTCTAACGTTGCGTGTTTGATGCAAATAATGTATCCACTAAAAAGTAAAAATACCCCCTTCTCTGTTTTTTTTCCGTAGCCTCTACATTCCCTACCGCTTGCTTGTTATCTGAACCTGAACGTAGATAATATTCTATGTTGTTGGGAACAATCAATTCCCGGCTTGCCGCCGAGCTGTCATTTGTGTAGGAGGCTGTGGAAGGGATGGTTGGGGAGGAGAGAGTTGTGACGTCAGCAAGTCTGTGTGTGGGGGTGGGTGGTGAAGCACAGGTTGCGTGCTTTGATCACGGAAAACAAAAGAATGACAACGCTGTTGCTGAATAGCAAGCATGCAGTTCCCTCGGCAATGAAATCAGGTGTAGTCAGCAGAGGGGGGAAAAAAGCCACGAGCGTTCCAACCTACACTGGCTTTCCCTCGCTCGACCTTTCCGAACGCTATATACTCGCTTTATAAAGTTTTTATCATGTGCTAGGATAATGTGGGGGGTCAAATCCTGTCTCTTGTGACGAATATTATCAATGTTCTAAAACTTTATTTGTATTTACAGCTGAAGCTACAGTGTGCTGGCGAATACTAACTTAAAATTATTTCATATAAATGATAAAGGTAAGGAAGATGAACGGAAATTATCAGCATTCCTATTTGAAAGAAAGAAGGATTTATAATTCAGTGTAAAAATACATATTCAATTCATATAGCTAAGAATTGAATCTCGGCCTCCAGGACTATAGTCTAGATCACTAATGGTCGTGGCTGCATTAATATTGTTTTTTTAAGAGCCTCTATTACGACCAATTAACTGATAATCCCTCTACAAGATTATATTTGAATCAGAAAACGTTAAGAAGAGCATTTTTCTTAATTATTCCCTTACTAACAGCCAAATTGGAATCAGTTAAATAGTTTTTACCATTTTAAAATGATTCTTTTAAAATTTTGTTTGTTCTCTTTTTACTTTCTCCCAACCTCCTTAGAGAGAGAATTATTGTGATTGTAAAGAAATCTAACTCGAGATTTTGATAAATATCGACGTTTCATGACACCCTGAAAGTGAAAAAGTGATTTTCGTGATGCAATCTTTCTGTCTGTCTGTATTTTGGCCTAGAACCTATACCCTTTTACAGGTCAGGCTTAAACTTGGTCTTTAAGGTTTTCATAGGCTTCACGCGAGGTTTAAAAAAATAGATATATATGCCTAAAATTAAGGTTAGTTTACTTAAAGGCGAAAAGAGAGAAAATCCGCTTTAACAATTTTGATTAGATTTTGTATCCAGGTATTGTTTAGTATTACAAATAAAATGGAAATTCCTTTTTTCCCCATGACAATTACTTAAAGGATACTCTAGATGAGCAAAAATGTTTAGTTTCACAAATTAAACGAGTTTTTAGTAAATGTCTCTATTTTAAGATAAAAGAGGGAGAAAGTTGGTCTGGTGCAACGTACCATTAACATTTTTTAGTACTAAACAGTTTCATTGGTCTTAATTCCACTTCCTTCTACTAATGAAGATTCCAAGTCACTGCACTACAACGCAACGTCTTGTTAGCGCTTTAGTTTCTATCTTGTTACGAGTTATATGGGCTCTAAGTTTGCTATTGCACTTCATATATACTCTATTTGTCCCTGAATTATAGTGGGCTTCTCTAACATTTATTTGCTAAGCATACCTATTAACACAAAATAACAATACAGGGATTTAAAGACGCTAGACTCAAGCGTAATAAACAAAGATTAAAAATTAAAACTAATTAAATAATATTCATAAGTATGTTAAATATCAATGTTATTAACTACTTTTTATAATGTGTAGGATTTAGGAGAATAGCCTAAAGAAAATTCATAAACACTTGATTGGAGAGAGAATGGGAAAACCTCAGTGATAAACTCCATCGGCAATCCATTATTCGTTAAACCCGACGCCGTAGGCCACGCAACCTCTGGCGCGAAGAACTACTTAAATAAAATAAAAATTACAACAAGGACAAGGTAAATGAGCTGACATGTTTAAATGAGCCTGAGAGAGAATAAATTAACAACGAAATGGAGAGTTAAGTTAGCTTATTAATGATTACTGTATAACAATCAAAACATTTTACATTATTAGTAGAATTTCTTTTTAGTGTTCCTCCTCCCCGATTTTCACCATTCCACCATTTTACAACTAGGCCTCGAACATTTTCATTCCGATACGTATTTAGTTGAATCGTTTTTAATCGGACGATTATTGTAGGAAGAAACTTATAGAAAATAAAATATACTTTTTTATGATCAACAATATTCTATTTGATCATTAATATCAATTTAATTAATTGTTGCAGTTTAAGATCAAATAACTACGTCTAAATAAATTAATAGTGTTTTTAATAACTTTAAAAAAATCAATATATTTTTTCTCCAATATAAATCAAATGGTAAATAATGTTCACTACAGGTTATAATACATTCACGACCTTAGTTTACTTGGATGAGAGCTCAAAAATTTACTGGAAATAATTCCTAATGTATCCCTACGCCAACAGCTGACAGCTATCACTTTGTATAACAGTAATGAAAACAGATGATAATGTGTGAGTGTGATAGTTAACCACAGTAATTTAGGCCAATATTATTTATATATTTATTTAAGGTTGGATACAAAACCTACTTATTGTTTTATTCAACTTAAAAAAAAAACTATTATTCATATCACTTTTACAAAAGGTCTAGTGAACATAGCTTCAAAATGGCGACCGACGAATTTAAACCATGTTATTGAACGTGATGGAAACAAGTTTTTACAATGATACACCCACGCAGTGGATACAAATATTGTATTCAGTTAAATATTTCTAAATACGATAAAGTAATCTTAAAATAATGTATTATATATATAAAAATTGATAAGTATGTTTTATTTTACAATTAAATACGATGCCTGTATTAAAAGGCATTAATTTATGCACTATATCACACCTCATAGATAAAATTTCAAAACGGAGAATAAGTACTTTTAATTATGCTTAAAATGTTTTTTTGGATTGGGTAAAAAATAATTATTAAAAGCTACGAAACAGTGTAAGAAAACTTAAATTTACGTTATTTTAAATGTAAAATATAGCATGTAATTAAAAAACTTAACATTTATAACAAAACATTGATCTTTTACAAGTGTTGGCAACCCATAACCTAAACAAATGAATTTTGAATTGTCATCTAGGTAAAAACTTCATCAACAGACTCTACATACAATTAGTTACCAAATTACAGCCGGTTCTGGTTCTACGTTATTATTTTGGATTACATTTCAAAATTACTCTTAATCACATAAACTAATAGAAATCCATTTGATATTTTTTTCCAGAGATGGATAGTCACAAACTTCATAACTTTTTGAACCAGCCTAAATATAAGAGGTAAATCGTTTGTATTGAGAAAGTTACTTATTTTGTATAATCGTTGATCATTTAATTCATTGTGTGCGGTTGAGTCTCGATAGCTAGAGGCAGGAATAAACCCCATTCACGTCCATTTACATAAAATGAACGATGCGGGATTACGCGTAAGAACAAAGATAACAAATAAATTTAAAAAAATCTATATAGATTTTAATTCCATTAAAACGTGCAATACATGTCTATATATTTACGAAATTACTTTTGTATTATTTAATTTTAAAATACATAAGTTATTAAGTACTTTTTACACTTTCCCGGCCATTCCGTGTAGTTCAAGTGCTTGATATTTCAAGATGGCCCCGGTTCAGTTCAGCTTGTATTTATTAATATTTAAAAATATCTTACGTAGCAAAGAAGCTACATTATAGGAAACAAAAACGCTTCCAGTGTTTTTTTTTTTTAGAACCGATGAGACCATAATTCCTACTCGACCCAGCCCTATTCACTTCATAAGCAGACAAATTTCATGCCTTTAATTTTATATTTTAAAGATTCACAGTAGTTTTTTTTCACCGCATTTTACAACCTTTTGTACTCACATTTTAATTACGGTAATGATACTTGGAGAGTGAGCGTATAGCCCGAACGGGTAATAAGACGCGGTTCCGAAACAAAAACCTTGAAGAGTGGGAAACCATTTAGGATAAACTACCCTTGGCAGGGATTCAAACCTTAACCTCCCGTCATTGGCAAACCAGACTAGATGAATCTGACGTTTGGTCCGCGTACTCGACGATGCTGAGAACATTATGTTCTACAGTCATAATGAATATTTATTGGTCAGTAAAACTGTTAACTATTAAATTCTCTGACAATAAATACAGGTATATTTACAAAGCACCTTTAATAAAATCTTGTCTAACGGTGTGTACACTACTCAATATGAGCTCCCTCCATTCATGAATTTAGAGCATGCGCAGTAAGTATCTTAATAAAAGAAGAAATATTGTACTTGGTTAAAATAGAAGAAATCATCTGTAAATTCACTAAAAAAGGATAATCAAATCTTTTATTCTTGTTAATATTTCTCTGTTAACAATTTTACTGCCCCAATACTGAAACAGAAGAGGGTTTATCTGCTGATATTATATTCCCGAGCTTGACTCCCTACTGAGTAGAAACAGTCTAATTGTAAAATTGAGCAAATTTAATTTCACTAATGGTAAAATAACGGCATAGAGGTGTTCTAAAACTAATTAGTACGATTCATAAGACCAGACGGTGTTAATTACCCGTATCAAAGTATACAAAACGGTGTAGTTTTAGATCATTTTTTTTCATGTTCATACTTTCAACACTCGCACAATTAACAAATTAATACTCACACAAGTGGGAGTGTGGACAAAATCATTAGTCTTTTAGGGTCTTAATTGCTTGTGACGGGTGTTTGAAGATCGGGGTTCAAAGTCCGCAGGGGACACTGAGGGATTTTTTTTATGTCTTTCCACCAAGGGCGCCCTCGTGGGCCTTCCAAATGGGGGGCGTATTTGGAGTTCCATTTCCCAGGGGTATGGAAAGCTCGCCTACCCCTTGTTTAGTATTTATTTCTTAATATTTTATTATTTTTATATCAATTTCATTATTGTTTACTTAATTAAATATTTCTTATTCATTCACTATTAATTTATGTAATTATCTCATTTTTCTGTTTACCGCATTTTCTTTCATTAATTATGTTTTATAAGGGTGGTACAATTACTCTCTCGTATTTTTACGCGCGTTTCCTGTTAGTTCGCAATGTGTTTTTCTCAAAGGTGGACGTGCGTCACCACCGTGGCTCAACTTCTCTGTTTCTCTTAGTGCTTTGCACTCTCTTTCGCGAATATAAATAAACTCATCCTCATCCTAACTGGTATAAAGTGCGTCTGATCCGAAGCACCAAGATCATCCCATCACAAACCCAGGTAGGCCTACTTGGGTTATTGCTTCACCCGATCCTCAGCAGCAGGTAGGATCTCACCATGTATACTTACGCTCACATTAATTGAATAATTCTCCCTTTCAATCAAATTAAAATCTCCCCTTCTTGAGTGAATTTTTCAGGAATTTTACTTTGTGAGAGGGATGGGAGTGGTGTAGTTATATAACGCACAAGTTTCATGTTGAGCTAGACTGACAAGGATGGGGAGATCGCGGTTCGAATATGACTTGCATGAACTAGGGGTGGTTTTTCCTAAATGGTTTTCCACTTTCCCTCAATGCAAATGCGGGCTTACTTACTCTATATTTATCCTTCTCAATTCCTAATCCATTAGTGTAATTAGTACCTAAGCGTATATCCCAAAAACGGGTTGTAAGACTCAGTGATAAGTATACTTAAGACGTGCTGGATTTTTTTTAATCATCTAAGTTCCTAACAGAAATATTCTACCATACACACATTGGTTTATAACTTATGTTCCCCCCCCCCTCTCCTTTTAATAAAATAAATTTAAAAATGAACTACTAATATAAATAAAATTAATCTAAACATAAATACTACTTACATATAAAAATGAAATGTTGTCTGTTTGTTTGTTGCTTAATCACGTCAAAACCACAATACCATTAATGCAGAAATTTCACATGGATATTAATTAGATGTACGATTAAAATATAATCTCCATTTATTCCATTAAAATAGAATAAAATTAATGTTTATTTTTATTTTCTATCTTAAACAACGTGGCCAATTGTGGTATTCTCCTATTAAAGTACAATTAATTTTTTTAAATCTTATTTTATCGCCAAATTAAATGCAATTCCAAATAGTAATAGTTACTGCTCTCACTATTACAGAATTAATTTCAATCTTAAATACAAAGATACACTATATTTTGTGCTGATTGTTTCGTATTCACATTTGTGGGCAAGTCATGTTCCTTTGGGGAAGATAAAAATCGCACATAGGTAAGGTTCCACCTATAATTTTATTTGACCTTACGTTTACGTAAATAAATATTCTAAATTATAGATGAATTATTTTCCTATTTAAAATAATGTTAAACTCAAAGTATCCAAGGAAATAATCACATACATAAAATGTTATGTATATTTCTGTGATAACAATGTAACTTCAAGTCCAAGAAACTTTATAAAATAAGATAGGGATGCTTGAAGATGTGCCCCTCAGGCGTATATATTATACTTTTACCTACATATATAGACCCGAACGTCTTGGACCACTTAGCTGTCGGCGCGGGATACTTCAAACCCGGACGATCTCATTCCTGTCAATTCAGTATGTTGAAATAGTGAAGTCTTAAAAAAAAATCGTATAAGTGCGAAAACAAACTCCAGCGCAAATTAGACACAAACAGATTTTGAAAGTGAGGTGACGATAGATCAATAGAATATTACTCCTTGACCTTTGATACCAGTTGCTTGGACCTTGCCCGTTGCTAAGAAACATTTCTATGAATATAAACGGATGTGTCGTCAAACATACACAGTGCAAAGCCCCTGGGACTGTATATAAAAAAAAACTTAATGGGATACAATATTTGGCTTAGAATCGATTTGTTGACCGTCACTAGTACGGAAGGGGCAGATCTAAAGAAGGACGTGAAGGGCGCGCGACCCCCCCAAGAAGAATTTTAGTTAGTACCAACAGTAACAAATAGAAAAAATAAACCAATTAAATCTATGTTATAGTCACTAAAGGTTGTACTTCCACATAATATATAACTAGCCAATTGCTTAGATAGTCAACCATTGTCATCAATAATTGTTTTAAATTTCTTACACATTAATTTGATTAAGAAAAATTTACAAAAAAACATAAATAAACGCTGAACTTGTATGCGGTTTTACCCCTTCAAATTTCGAAGAATTTTTCCTTCAGCATCGCCCGAAGGGGAACCTGCCCTAGCCCAGTCCCGTGAGAGCACCCTCCCGCCTCCCATCCCACCTGGTTGCAGCCCCCTCGTCTCACTTGAAAATCCTGGATCCACCACTGTAAGATTTATTTCTTAACTAATTTTATATTTCATTAATTTAAGCTTTCGATACGAGCCACCAGGTCAGAATCTTGTCTATAGGTGTCTGTTCCCGTGCATAGATCACCGAATTAAAAAGCTCGTTCTATCGCAAGAGTGTAACAAATTAGATATCTCTACTCACAACCTAACATACAGAATATATTTTAAAAGTTTAATCACATAGTCAAATAAAACTCAAATGAGTTCTTAAAATAATTTGATCTTTGTATTAGCGTGAAAATGATTGTTTACTTGTTCAACGTTTTTTTATTGCCATTATATTTCCACCAAGTGTTTGAAACTTATTGTATTTAGTCTCTGATTAAATAGTAAGCCCATGATAGGTCAATGCCATACAATTTAAAGTCAAACAAATTGTTTGAAAAATAAAATAAATAAATTGTATGATAAAATTCTTGAAACGATTATTAATTTTATCCAAGGATCAAATATTCAGTGTTATTTGAGAGATCAAACACTCCTTATATAATATTATTAAATTGAAAATGACACCTTAACACTGGAATAGAACACTGGACCTTTGGTTTAGCAAGCAAATACTCTCACCACTGAGCTATCCAGAGGTAGTCCCATGCCCAGGGTCATTCTTCACTCATATTTTAAGGCAGAGTCTGTGATGGACGTGAGTAAGTCGTCAGCTACATATAGTTTGTCACTGCCTGTTTCTACTTAGTGACGTTGCCCCATCTCAACCCCAGGATAAATATTATTGTGGATCATGTTAGAAAAACATGGTAAAAGGCAATGGATCCTTTTATTTGCACTTTTATTATAAAACGAGTAAGAACTATAAAAGAAAGAAGTTGTACAATAACTATTTATGAACACTGCGAGCAAGTCTTTGTCCCATCCTACAGGTTCTTGAGCCCTTTCTCTGGCCTCTTATGCCCTTCAGTCCCTATATAAGTGGAAGCCCTAAACCCTTAACACGACCTTTGCCGTCATGAGTAATCCTGAAAAACAGCCTGAGGCTGTTCCCTAGGAACTTTCATTAAGTCTCTCAAATAGACTGTAACAAGACTACATCAAGACTAGACTCTAACAAGACTACTTCAAGACTAGACTGTAACAAGACTACTTCAAGACTAGACTCTAACAAGACTACTTCAAGACTAGAATGTAACAAGACTACATCAAGACTAGACTGTAACAAGACTACTTCAAGACTAGACTCTAACAAGACTACTTCAAGACTAGACTGTAACAAGACTACATCAAGACTAGACTGTAATAAGACTACATTTAGACTAGAATGTAACAAGCCATATAAGGACTAGACTCTAACAAGACTGTAACAAGACTACATAGAGACTATACTCTAACTAGACTTTATGAAGATATTAAAATACAATTATGAAAATATTGAATATTTTGTTGTAATGAAGCCCCACGATTGGGTGCCAATTATGATGATATTGTAATGTTATTAAGATATTTGCGCCGCAATTGGTCGTTAATTAAAATTATATGGTTATATATTGAGATGTTTGACCCGTGATCGAGCAATAATTATAATTATATTGGGGTTTTACGATAATGACGAGTACATGCCTTACCACGAACTCGCACGCGGGTTTATGATTTTCACTTCTTATGAAATGAATAAGACTTTCACTCTTGCACATGATTTATTTAATTACACCTTCGGTGCGAAGATATAATATGGAATGATACAGTTTTACCCGTGAACTCTGTTATTACCGTTTACTCTATTACCGACTCTGTGTATTTAGTTTATTTAAATTACTTCTCTACTGACTTTCTATGTATTGGCACTGTGTAGCTTTGAATTACCGGCACTGTTTTAACGAGCCGCGTTATGAATATATTTTTTAATATTTTACTGGCACTCTCTATGTATTCATACTCACAAGTGGCTTATATATGACCTATCCTTGCCTCTTGTACCCCTTGTCACCAGTGTTAAAAATAACCAATAGAAAAACTCCTGGCAACAAGTGTTGTGAAGGCTGGCTTCCTATTGGATAGAGGGAGCCAGCGTGTCACTTAATCCTTTTAATACAACGGAGTTGATCTATAATAATAATAATAGGGTTTTGACATTATTTCTAAAAGCGCGTGATTTTCCATGGATGAGGTATTAAAAGGATATTTTATATACAGTTTATTAATGACAAATACACTTCATCCATAACTTTTTGAATATATGAGAGGTGTCCCAAACAGTATAGTTACAAATGTAGAAAGCTAGAGCAAGACTATTCTCTAACGAGACTGCAACAAGACTAGCTTGTGGTTGTTCCTAAAAAAAACTTCACACTTCTTCACTACTCAAGCGCATTAAAGTTTGAGGTTCATGGACCATAAAGCTTGATTCACACGTTCGCCGAAAATAGAAAACAGAATCTTCTTGAGGGGCGCAGCAATTAATAAGCTGTATGTTGACCCACGATGCATTTCAACGCTAACTTAAAACAGCTGATAATCAACATATTTTATTTTCTAGTGGATAAACATATATTAGATCATTCTTCCGATTAATGCTTTCAAATTATAACGCTTTGTCGTGGCACAATCCAATATATCGAACCACACGCTTTCTATTAACGGGTTGTTTCAAATCTCTCCACAAAGGCCAACGAAGCTGTCTGCTTGTTCCTAGCTCTACAGCGCCAGCAATGTCATATGTACATACATGTGCACTGATTTGAGATGGTTGGATCTGAGATTTGATTGGGTCCTCTGCAAAACTACACTTAGAAACAATTTCACGTTCAACTACAGCCATTTGAACGGTTGACTCTACAATATATGAATATCAAGGTTGGACAAAATCCACCAAATCGGTTCAGATCTGCGGTCAAGGACTGACAGACAGAAAGACAGATACGGCGACAGACAAAATTATAAAAATCTACTTTTTGGTTTTGATGATACATAAAACGTAAAGATTGATCATAATTTTGAGGTTGAAAAATTTCCCGATTTTAATTATTTCTCTTTAGATGAGGTAAAAAAATATGTATAAGAGAGATGATTAATTAATTATACTATAAATTTCAAAAGTATTTTTTATTATGTTCCACTAATTTAATATTCATTAGTGAAATATGTTAAGGTTTAATTATTATTATTATTAGCACCGCGTCTTACTATCCGTTCGGGCTATACGCACTTACGCTAATGTGTAATGGTAGGGTGATAGTGAGATGAAATGGAGGACCTACAGTTTAACGTGGAATCCGAACCACGGTGGAGGCCTGGCATTCCCCAAATTCACAAGATGTCTTGTCAGAGGTGAAGAAAGGGTTTGGTAATCAGATAAATCGGATAAATAGGTTTAATTAACTCTTATTTAGTTTTTATAGTGATTATTCTTTCTTCTAATCTCTGTGACATAATCAACACAAATTTAGGAAAACAAATACGAGAGGGATCATTTGTTTAATTATACTTACCCTAAGTTCTTGCTACGAAACAAAAATTTTGATACTTTCAAAATAAATATTATATTATTCAAAGAAGAGCAGAAATAATACGATTTTTTTTAGCTCCACGTCTTACTACCCATACTGGTTGTATGTATTTAAATTTAAGATAGTGAGGTTAGGGATGAGTAAAGTATAATTTAGAGGAAATATAATCGCATTGAGATAAGGGAAAATGGAAAACCACTTAAGAAAATACACCCTCGGTATACTTGGCCGGGATTCGAGTCCTGATCTCATTACCGAGAGTCCAGACTCTATGAGATTGACGTTCATTCCACAGGACCACAGGTGTGGGTATATGGGCATTTGTTTGGACCCTATAATATACAGGAAAAATACTATTTACAAATATGTTAGTCTTTTCTTTGCTCCATCTCTTACTACCTCTCTGGGATATTTGCATATTCACACTAATGGGGTAGGGATTATGAGAGTATATTTGAAAGGAAATGTACCGGTATTTGTTTGGAGGGAGAGTGGAAAACAATTTTTTAAATATCACACTTGAGTTCTATCTCCTACCTCTAGTCATCAAGAATCAAGCCTATTGTGAGAGTAATGCCTTCCTTGGGCCATTCGACCACAAGTCCTGGTAAAATGTCTTTCTTCAAAAATATATATTTTTACACCATGTCTTACTACCCATTTGTGTTATAGGCCTATGCATATGTACTAATTACGTTAATGTGTTAGGAATCAGGCCAGTTGGATTCTGAGGAAGTGTATCTACACTTGTGGGAAGAAAGAGTGGAAAACAATGAAGGGAACCCCAAGGTTGGAGGTTATCCCAAGAGACTGGACCATCGTATTTTTCCCATCAAAGAGCGGCCAAACAGGCAAAGATTAAATCATATCGTATCACGGGTGTGCATGAGTTACAACCACCTGATTTTGCAAAGAGACTGGTGTGTTGCCAATGGTTTGCACAATATTTTTGCATAAAACCTCACCCTGTTGGGCATAACATGGCTTACTGATGAAGCATAGTTCCGTTTATCCGGTTATGTAAACTTTTTTTAAAAAAAAGAGTGTGGGCTAGTGATAATCCCCACGCCCTCCATGAAAAGCCATTGCATCCAGCGAAAATTGGTGTTTGTTGTGTTGTGCGGTGTTCCGTCATCGAATCATTGGGTCAATCTTTTTTAAAAGATATGGTGAATACTGACTGATACTTGGAAATCTTTACTAAGTTTGTAAGCTAGCTGGATGATTAGGGACTTGCAGAGGACTTCTTCCAAAAGGATGGTGCAACTTGCCACACCTACAATAGAAGCATGGCAGAAATTGGCAGCTTTTCCAGGACACTACTATCTCCAAAGACCTGTAGCCACCTGGGTCACCCGACCTAACACCAACATACTTTTTTTTTCTCCCGAGACTTTTAAAAGCACGGCTTAAGCCAACAAACCAAGGTAGATTGAGAAACTGAAAGGCAACGTCATATGTGAAATTGCTACCATCGACGTCAATACGCTTCATCGCACATTCGCCAAATGGAGCGTTGGGTAAATATGTGTCTGATGGTGGACTATCTCGGTATTTTCTATGAGACATTCCTACTTGGTTCAAGGTATCGTTTACATTATTCGAATGAGACTTTCCAAACATATGCTAGTTTAAAAAATAGGTGTTGTGTGCTGAGTGAATCACCATGTATTTTCTCCTATGAGATCAATAAACTTGTCAGTTAAGCTTATCCATATCCTGAATAACAATATAGTAGATACATATATATGTTTTTACTTTCTATTGACCCTTCAGATAGATAAGTACTGGGATCGTAAAAAAAAAAAAAATCTAATTCGAGATTATGATAAATGTTGATGTTTCATGACCCCCTCGAAATCGAAAAGGGTTTTTTCGCGATGCCGTCTGTATTAGTGACTACTAGTGTCAAGGCCTGGAGCCGAAACCATTGCCAATTGGGCTAAAGCTTGATGTTTAAGGTTCTCATAAGGTTCCCGCGAGGAGTTTTTGGAATTAGTTATCTAGCCCTAAAATTAAGGGTAATTTATTGAAGGGTGAAAAGTGAGAATTTCGACGTTCTCTAAACCCACTATAGCGATTTTGATTATATATAGAATATTATTTTCCATCACGTTTCTCCAACAATGCCTATTATTTAGTTTCACAAATCTTACGAGTTTTAAATAAATGTCTCCATCTTTCAGATAAAAGAGAGATAAATTTTGTACGGTGTACTGTACCATTTATGAAGTAAACAATCATCTATGCAATGTTTTGTTAATCTGAATAAAATATTTTAAGAATGGTCTGTTTCGATTATTAGGTCTAGTTTACTCAGAGTCAAAATGGCCTTTTATGATGGATAAGAAATATTATTTTAATAAATACATATATACATATAATTAAATACAGACTGTTATTATACAAACTTTTTCTTTTTTCTCCCTTAACACCACGTCTTACTACCCGTTCGGGCTCTACGCCTGTGTAAAGATTACACTAATAGTTTAGGGATTGAGAAGGTTTAATTAAGATTAAATGCATCCGCATTTGTGTGCAAGGAGAGTTGAAAACTATTTAGAAAACACCACCCTCAGTGCACTCAACTGGTATGAAATACCTATCTTCCCATCTTTGCCTATCTCAGCACGAGAATAGCGCGTTAAACCACTCGGCCACTGAAGCAGGTAGTATAAAAACTAAATACTAGTGTAGACTACGTTTACAACCACAAAAAGGACAAGTTCACTTTTTATAGGGAGAGCTTTATCTGATATCTGTTATATTTACTAAATCTACTAGAAAGATATTATCTAATAAAATAACACTAATAATACATGTTATCATTGTTGACACTTGACAGCAAAAAAAAAGTTGATATAAAAAATCCACCCACTAAATCCAATTATAATTTTAAAAGTTTTATTTAAATTTTTGGTGTTATTTTTTCCCAAAGTAATTCCTAATGTAATTAGTGTTGTACGGCCCATATTGACTATTTGCCAACTCTCCTAAGTAATTCGATTACTAATTTATTTTTGCTGTATTACTTTTATTTTAATCTGAAAGGAAATTAACAAAGTTTTGGAAGAGTTGATCACCCCATTGTGACGTACTGAAAGTAGTTTCAAATTACTCGAGTGAGAAACTCTAAAACTCACACACGAGGGACAGAAATGGCCGACTCCTCTGGAAACATTTGGAAACTTTTGATTTCATATTCGTGTCTATATTTAATAACATAGACATAGTTTTTTCTATTTAAAGCGTATTTAGGTCACTCGATTATTTATTTGGAAAAATATGTCCTTTTTTAGGATAACACTTTTATTTTAACAATCCCCTTGGTCCAAGAAGATGCGCTAGGCTGTAGTCGCGTAGTATGGTCGCCTTCGTTGACTCAAAGAAGCGAGGTTCTGTTTTAACTCGATTATTTGGCATTTCGTTTGTCTATTAGTTTCTTTGTTCCTTGATAGCTACCAAATGCTTCGGACCCAATTTTAATGAAGTTTGTCTTTGAACTTAGACTAAACGATGCGTGTCTATAGTTTTTTAATCTGAATATCTGTTTTAATATGGATGCCTCCCAAAAGTTTTTCGTTTAATAATGCATCTCAAGTGATTTGAATTTAATTTATGAACAATAGATCGCGTACCTAAGACGTATTTTGTTTAATTTTGACATTTGCTAGACTGACGTCTTTAATCACGCAAACAACGGTTATTGGGTTTAATAATTACATCCATTACCGTTTTCAACCTATGGCGTGGGTCAGTTTTTTATTCAAGTCATATATTTTCCACTACATGCTTGCTAGCCCTGTCATACCTTCAAATGTCTTATAATCTAGCTTAAGACTAGGACAGGCACACCATCCAGTCGCCAGCCGTTAATTTACCTATATGAAAGGGTAAACCCATATTTTATTAGTTGATAAATTGTTGGAGATGCAGAGAATTGAACCCGGGACCCTTAATGCAGCAGACAGACACGCTACTGACTGAGCAAAGGTATCGGGCTAGTCGTACCAGGTAATGTTTAAAAAAATATGGCTTCTGTTACCCAGTAAAGTAACACAGAGTATTGGCAAAACTAGTGCTTAGGGGATACAACCATCATTTTTTGGTATTTAACAGTGAGTTTTTATACTTTTAGGGGGAAAGAGGGGGGGGGGTGAAGAAAAACGCCAACTGATAGGGGGCTACTTTGACGGGCTTTACACATTCAACTACCAAGCTACAACTTGTGGGGAGAATATCCTACGGCTTGAGTCCTTGTCCAGTACAGAGAAGGACGCCCGAACTCTCTCAGGTGTCTGAAATAGACCACAGCCGTACAGCGCTGGGCGGTCGGGTGTTCGATACCAGCTAGAGTTATATTACCAGATATATGTTAGGGCAGGGAAGTGCTGAGAAGAGACATTGATAGAACGATTATCTTTTTCTAAACTCTTTCAGATTAGTTCAAAAAGCTACATCCCATTATACACTCGTAGAGTTGTTAATCTTATTCAATAAACAAGATCAAAATCGCTCTACGATCTAAATGATAACCAAGGAAAAATATCGACTTTAGATCCAAGGATAACTAAAGAAGATATTTCCAATTGAAATACAAAAATAATTCTTTAAATTTAGTAACGATAGTAAAATGACATAATTATTGTCATGAAGCACACGACTACTAGTACACACATAGTTTATAACAAGGCACTGCTTGCTGACGTCCTGAACGAGTCACTTTTGTTGTAGCCACCAAGAGTGTAAAAGTAATTGAAACATATCTCGCTTTGGACATTTAAAAGGAAAACCATTGGAAATGTTTTTTCTTTATGTTGTTTATTATTGTTGCAAGAAACTTAAAACTGTTAACCTATATTAATTTTCTTATTAACATTTTCCCTTCATATATGCATTTTTAATTGTAATGTATTTTTATTGCTCTTAAAAACTAACAGGCCCAGGAATCTTTACTAGGAAGAAAACCGTATAAATGAAATAAATAAAAACTGTAGTGAAAATAAACTGGTGTATGTAGCGGTGAAGTTTTAAAGTACATAAGATGGGCAATAATGATAATATTTCTCAGATCGAGAAACTAACTGATAACGGCAGCTTTCAGGCATGGAAATTCCAATTAACTCTTATAGGGACCCTACACGATCAGTCCGATTGTCGGTCATAAGACTGGTGATTGGGACCATAAAACTGAAAGACGTCTTCACAGATGCGGCAAAAAAATCATCATGGATGAAAAAGGACGCGGTTGCTCATAAAGCTATTATTACAACCAATTATAAAAACATTCTAACGCGTTATAAATTGTGATTCCTTTAAATAAATGTTTGATATTTGGTTGGGACACAAAGCAACAAAAATGTCAGCTTTTACAACAGTTTTTTTTCTCATACTCATGACAATACTACTAACATTGCTCTTCATATCAGTTACTTGGGAGAAGTTAGGTTTCAGATCGAAGTCCGTGAATGAAAATATTAATGGTAATATGATCATATCTTAAATTCTCTCTACGTTACCCGATAAATGTATTAATTTTAGTACTGCTGGATCGGACACATCCTTATGAGGAATTTTCTTCTGAACGACGTCATAGAAACAAATGTTGAGTTAAAGAGGAGCTTAGGAATAAGGATGGGGATTCATATATTAGATGACTTGAAGGAAAGAAGAAAAATTCTGGGCGCTGAAGGAGGATTATTATTATTATTATTATCACCGCGTCTTACTACCCTTTCGGGTTATACGCACTTACGCTAATGTGAAATGGTATGGTGATTGTGAGGTGAAATGAAGGACCTACAGTTTAACGTGGAATCCGAACCACGGTGGAGACCTGGCATTCCCCACATTCACAAGATGTCTTGTCAGAGGTGAAGGAAGGGTTTGGTAATCAGATAAATCTGTGCCGGGACCGAGGATTGAACCCCGGCCGCCAGCACAGAAGTCTGACACCTTACCCCTAGACCGCCAGGTCACCTATTCGGCAGATGAGTTGTTAACTGAAGGAGGAGATAGGGGACAAGGCGCGTTGGTGGTCTAGGTTCACTGACAAAAGAAATTGACCTGTCATGAGACAGAACACCTATAATAATAATAATTGAGAGCCAACGCCTATTGCGAAACAAGCTCTGACCAAACTTAAAGCACGTTTGATGTCCAAAGAGAACAAGCTGCACCTTCTCATTTTATATACACACTTTTTATCGTTTTTTAGATGTCTGAACCTCAAAATTTCAAATACAAGTTTTTCCTAACTTTTAGATGCCTGTAATAAAATATTTAAAATATATAATCATTCTTACTTTTTAGAAGTATGAATCACAATATTTCAAATACAAATTTTTCTCGCTTTTAAAAATGTCATAAACCAAACATTATAAATCTAAACATTTCAAATACACATTTTCCGTTGCTTTTTAAATGTCTTAGACCGCCTCTTAGGTCAAGTGGTTAGAGTTCTTGGCTACAGGTCCCTAAGTCCCGGATTCAATCCCAGGTGCTTCCAGAATTTTTCTGTGGAGTGGTGGGTCTGGAAAGGGCTCAAACTCAACCACACGAGGACAAATAAGACGATATTTTAATATAGATATATCATCGCCGATCTAGAAAACTGAGATAAATGGTCGAAGGACTCATACTGACCACATGGCACCCTCTATCTGCAAATGTTGGAACTATTATCACTAACGACTTCGCCGCTCGGTCGTAATAGCTCGCTTGCGGGCTAGCACCATGGAGTTTTTTTTTTTTTTTACAAATATCTTAATCTCAACAATTCAAATATAAATTTTTCCTTGCTTCAGTGATGTCTGAACTTTACTATTAAATTTTTGTTAATGTTCATAATTACAATAGCCCCATAGCTTCTTTGGTGCTGAGTGACAGCTCACAACCGACAGCTGAAGGCTTTGAAAAGCTACCAGACCAAATTATGTATCCCTACGCTAAACCATATGATCTGCAAAAACATGTGTTTAGCAGCTGTCACTTGACAATCAACATTTATCTATATACCTAAATGTTGACTGCCATAAGTCACCTGTGAGCTGTCAGTCAGCACCAAAGAAGAAGAAGCTGAGTATTAGTAAGGCGTGTTACAAGTATCAAGCTATGAAAACAAAAAATATAAATAATTAACTTGTCGCTTTGAAATGTCAAAAATATATACTTTTTACTAATATCCACAGTTATTATGAAATATAATATAACAATAAAGAATAAATGTATAATAATTATCAGTACAATAGATGAGGTGATGAAAATCAGTGAGATATTAAAAATTGTTACAAATAATCAATTAAAACAATGAGTGGATAATACAAATGACTGACAATGTACCTAACCAGCTATTGTACGGATAAGAAAGATTATTTTTAGATATTTACATTATTTATTGCATTATCTTCCAACGACTACACACATTACTTAATTTATAATCTTAAATGGTATCTATTTATTCATCTACTTGTTAATTCATATGAATTTTTATTAATGTAAAATAGATTTGAACTACACAGTAATCAATAATATATTTTACATTTTTTTCAACTTTTGCTACATTTTATAAAGTAAAATCTTTCAATCAATTAAAATGTTAATATTACATATTTAATCTCTTTCATGGCATTACATTTTGAAAACCATTTGCCATTCACATTATCCACACATTGTTTTAGTTAATTATTTGTACCAATTTTTATTGTCTCATTAATTTTTATAGCCTCATCTACTTTACTCATATTTATATACTTATTGTTTATTGTTATATCATATTTAATTATAAATGAGGATATTAGTAAAATGTAGAGTACCTTTTTTACTATTATTGATGTTGTGCAACATTGCAAAACACTAAGTTAACAATTTATATTTTCACTCTGAATTAAATATTTCTTAACTTAATACTTACCATTCCAATACATATTTCCTTTTAGCACAGCGTCTTACCACCCGTTTGGGCTATACGCATATGTACTAGTTACGCTAATGTGTTAGGGATCAGTAAGATTGAATTTAGAGTAAGAGTGCCTGCATTTGCATGGTGGGGGAGGGGAAAACTCTTTAGGAATAACCACCCCCAGTACACCAGACCGGGATTTGAGTCCCAATCTGTCCATCATCGGGAGTATAGTATATTACAAGAGTGATAAATTAGATCATGTGATCAGCCAGGCGGGTTCCAAATATCTAAATCTCCTGATTTATAGTAGGCCACACATGTTACTTATTACTTCACAAATTGATTGATAGCTGGAACAAAGAACCTTTAGTCAAAATTTTACGAATTGCTTAGTACCAAAAATGGGCTAACTTATAATAATTTACACGACCCTAAATAATTTTTAAGCCTCTTATAGATAAGGCTTTATTAAAATATAGAAACCTGCCTAACAAGCTGAACACATAGAAATAGCTCGTGCACACCTCCAGTCTCTTTAGAATGTATGTCATATTTTTATTTCTAGATCTCAGTCTATAACCAGTGGCGTTGAAACACACGCAAACATATGAATGATCGTTATAGTAATAACAAATTTTGAAAAATGACACGAAAATTTGGTCCGGGTTTAATTTTCGTGTCCAGTTGTCAATTTTCAAAATTTACTAAAAGTAATTAATCTTAATATACAAAATAAACTTTAGTATTTTATTCTATCATGTAAGAGATTATTTATTATTTGAATAAACAAAGCACATATTTTTTGTTATTTGTTGTGAAAGGTCGTATCCAATAATCTCACTGCCCTAGGCTGGGAATCTCCGAGTGTACCCGCACTTGCAATACGGTGGATTGGGAAACCTTTTAGCAAAATAAACCTCCCGTACACCCGGCCGGAATTCGAGTCCTGAACTCCCCAATATAAAACAAACCAGTCAAGACGAGTCTGACGCCTTTATCCACGTGCCTACCGGTACGGGTGTGTAAGTGCTATTTATTAAAAGTAAACTAACATCGTCTTTAATGGTATACGTTATGTGAAGACTATTTCCTCTCAAATCTAATTAAAGTCTTAGAACTCTAAATTAACTGTGAATACAAATAATATTTGAATTTTATTTTATCACATTGTAATGAGCCTATCTTTTCTCGTCATCGAATGTCAAGAAATATAAATCACGCCATTTTTTTTCCAGACAATAGACAAGCTACGTTGTTTTTTCCCTAATCATGTTTCTCTGCTTGTCTTGTCCGCCATTAACTGTCCCCTCACCCTAGCTACACAATGGTTTCCAAGGCAACTAGTTACATAAGTTCTCAGAAAGTTGGATACAAAATATGGCGAGGGAGATTTGGGGGAGAGGGGTGTTGACAAGGGTTGAGATAAAAAGTATTTTATCAGGAAACGAGACAAAAAATTATTGATTGAAATAAAATATACACCTTGTCTCAGCATCATAGAGACGGTTAGGACAATAAATAAATGGTACAGTGCACTGCACAGAATTTCTCTCCTTTTTTTCTCGTAAGATTTATAAAACGAAGTAAAGTAAATTGTTCCATAAACAACCCACGAAAGGTCATAAATGAAATTATACACACCATTACAGAAACATGATGTAATGAGTAACAAACATTTTGTCCGCCAGACAACAGAAAAATCAATTTTACATCTAAAGACCTCACTGAAAAATATATGTTTGCTTAAAGCTCGGAAACTATTGGTTTTTTTTAAATCTCAAATAGTTGTGGATATATTATAATCACAATTTGAAATTTCTGTTTATTTAAAGTATTTTCAAAGTCATTTTCATTGGAAAATGAGTGTCGCCATTTTGTTTTTGATGTTAAACAATGTCAAGATACGAAATCAAACAATATCTTTAGAGCGTATTTCTAGAAAGTTATTTTTTTTCTTATATACCTTCAGTAGACAAACCTTAATTTTAGGGTTAAATATCTAATTCCAAAAACTTCTCTAGATAACCTTAAATATGAATTTTCAGCCCAATAGGTAGAATGTTTTCTGCCATTTCGAGATACACAGAGACACACGACATGGTGAAAACCACTTATTTGTTTTCAGGGGATCATGAAACATCAACAATTTATATCAAAAGCTCGAGTTCAATTTTTTTACGGTCGCAACACTTATCTCTTTGAGGGGTTGACATAAAGTAATAATACTAGATCCAACTATTTTAAATTTTTAGAGGTATACATATTCGACATTTGAATAATGTTATAAGGTAAAAAAACATTGATATATATATATATATATATATTTATCGTATGGAATTATTGGCCGGGAGGGACATGACATCCAATTCAGTCGCCTGTATGTAGACTACTAGTCGCTCTGGTGCTACAGAGAGTTGCCCAATGTACACCATAGGAGGTTGTCGTCAGGTACTCGTAATGAAATGATGAGATGATAATGCTTATGAAGTTTTCGAGCCGGTAATGATCTCAAACCCAACTTAGATATAATTGGTGACCGTTGGGAAATTTCCGTTGAGAAAAAAAAAATACCCAAGGCACCAGCTGGGAATCAAACTTTGGACTCCTAGTTTCGTAGCGAGGTACACTGACCACCACAGGGCCGGAAGCTACAAATATTAAGATATTTAAAAAATTATTTTGAAAATTAGAATGAAGCTTTTAAGATGATAATTCATGATAAAATAGTTTTTATTTAGAAGAAGCTACTGTGTATGACCTTAAGATATATGATTCATCCAGCTCTAGAAATGTTAATGCACAATTTAAAAGAGTGTATAATTACAAGCTATTAATAATAATTCAATTAATAGTTCAGGATTTGCTATTTTATGTTTTTCATATAATACCATTGTTAAGGTAAAGTCATTAATAATGAATGGGGCTAAACTTTAGTTTAACTAGACATGCATAGACTGAGGTGTACAAAATGAAATTTCTTCTTCTCTATTAGTAAATTTAAGATTGTCTGTCTTTCATGAGCGTTACGTGATATCTAACGCACGCACAGATCTGACATTTCCAAATTAATAGCCTCTCTGTGCGAAGATCGGCACCTCAAAACCGTAATTTAAAATCATGATCTGATTTTTTAAATTAATTGAAACCCCCTAAAATGAACACACAGCCTATTTATACCGCTAGATAAATTTAATACTACATTTCATTCACTTGTGCAATGCTGGTTGTTTGAATGCTTTGAATCCTTACTACCCTTTTTATCCGTTCTACCCATTTTACCATTTTCAGCATTTTAAAAATGTTATCTTTTTTTTTATAGTTTTACACATTTTATTTTGTTTAGCCTATTTACACTCCTTACCCTTTTCACTATTTTCATCATCTTTGCCCTTTTTATCCTTTCAACTCTTTTAATCTATTTTACAATTTTTATTTACCTTTTAACTTTTTAAAAATATATTAGATTTACTTTTTACTCTTTTTACACTTTATGCACTTTTTACATCCTTTTACAATAAAATATCTCTCTCGGGTTGAGCCACGTAATTAATATAAAAAGGTGTAAAATATGCAAAAGGATCAAAATGGCCAAAATAGGTTAAAAGATTAAATGTTTCATCTAATTAGGAAAGGGCAATAAGACCAAAGGGGTAAAAATCACAAAAAATGCCAAAAAGAATCAAAATGGAAAAAATGTCAAAAAGGGTATGAAGTAAAGTTAATAAAATAACAAGTATCAAATGTTAAAAGGGGTAAAATAAATAAAAAGGGTGAGGATATTAAAAAGCGGAGTAAGGAATAAAAGGGTAAAAATGCCAACAAAATGGTAAAATGGATAATTGAGTATAGAGGGCAAACGGGATTAAAAGGGTAAAAAATAAACGTGGTAGAAAGGATAAAATGGCTAAAAAAAGTAAAATGAATAAAAAAAGGCTAAAAGGAGTAAAATTGGGTGTAAAAGTGTTAAAATAATAAACAGGGTTTACGAGGTAAAAAAGTAAGGTTAAATGGGGTGAATGAGGTAAGAAAAATATCAAAGTTATTTTAATTGGATCCAATCACAGCTCCTTTTACCTCTTTTAACTTTTTGAATTTTTTACACCTTATAACTTTTTACTCTAAAATAATTCCCCTTTTGCCCTCGTTTACTTTTAATCCTTTTTAATCCTTTTCATACTTTTTATTTTACTTATCCTCTTTACCTTCCCTTTCTGCCCGTTTTTTATATGATTTAAATTTTTGGCCGGGTAACGCCTGGTACTTCAATTATAGTTTATAATATGTTAAAGAAACATAAGTTTTAATGTATAGGCAGTTTAGAAGTGGTAAATTAACTATACATAAATATTGTTCTTTCTATATGCTGACAATTCGATTTTATATCATTTTGTTGTTCACAATGTTTTTATTTAGCATTTAGAATTAATGTTTTTTCACTCTAATTCTACTCGCTGATTTAATTAGTGTGTCCAAATATATATTAATTTTGAAATGTCTTTTTCATGAAATTCCTTGTTTTGTCTGTACCAGTAGTATAGACATCATCGACAGCATAATAGAATATGCCAGGACTTAGCATAGGGTAAGATAATCTTAGCTAATGAGTAATTACACTCTAAGCTAAAGTGAGTGCTGGCTTCTTTACCTGGTTGGTTTTCCTGGAATGGGCTGATACATTTTTACTTGCTATCTATTTCAAAATAACCTCTCTACTCCCACCTAGGTTAAATTACCAGCCAATATGTCATAGACTAAACAATTCTGAGTAATTATCTTTGTTGATAGACATTTGGCTGCAGTAAATCGGAAAAAAAAATTAAAAAGTTAGTATAATCTTTCATTAAGATTTTTTTACATATTTCTCCGTTGTTAATTTTTAGATAATAATAACTAATAAAACACAAGCAGGACACAACAAATTGTCTCTTGGATCGTAGTTTTGGCACCCCTAATATCCTTGCTATTATTTTATCTAATCTAACCTGTAATTTTAGCCAGGCGAAAAATTGACTAAATTAACTTTATTGCCTTTACAAATTACAGGGTTAGTAAAGCCCACAGTAATTTCAGACGTTTTGTGACTTTTGTACAAAGCTAAGGCTAAGACATTAAAAAAAAGATCTCAACCACTTTTTATGACATCCGCTGCAATTGGTTCTAATAACGTCAATACATCCACCAATTAACGTAAATTACATAATTAAGATTTAACAGAATAGGTTGACATTATAAATAGCTGCGAGGGAGCTTGAATGAAGTTAGAAGACAAATGCGGGTTAATATTACAATCTCTAGCACCTCCTGTTGGAAGCAACCCTCGGTTACCTAGTGCCACAGGGGGAAATAGTACCACTCTACCCTTATTTTGGTTGGAAGAGCGGCAGATACAATTCGAACATGTTTAGTTTCAGCCAACAATGATAACACTTAATTTTATTATTTGTGCTATTTTATAGCTATTGGTAATATCTATAAAAGTGACCGTTGCAGATAACATGACTTGATGTAGGGATATATTAAAATTGTTCTAGTAACTTTAGTAACTAACTTCTACTGCTCTTCCTATCAAAATCATACTATACATTAACTTTGTCATTGCATGATTATTTGGGAGTATGTTGAGCGTGAAAGAGACCACAGCTGACAGCTGTTGATTTGAGTGATCCTTGAGCACAGACAACTTATACATACACCAGACACTCGGCCTTACAGGAGTTCGCTGCGCACCTCGAGCCAGGTTGAGTCGTTGGGAACTGGAGATTACTAGTTGCAGTTCTAAGTGATAACAGCACTTCCAAGTGAAACAAGTCACTTTAAAAATGTTAGATACAAAGGGGTTGCGGTATGAACACAATAGTTCAGTTACCAGCAATCCCAACTTCCCTCACCAACTAACCCCCTTTTCACTGAACAAACCTTTTTAGACAATCCTCGATGGTATTTGAATATTGTTTACAACTAGACAATTTACAAACATTCACTTGAACAAAAAAAACAACTTTGTATTTTTTGTAATTTGCAGTCTAATTGCGATTTATTGACACAAGAAGGCAATTTTTGTCTGTTCTCTAGTAAACCAGCTTTGAAATGAAAGTTTTTTTAAAAATGCCTGCTTGATAGTAATGGTGTCACTCGGGACACGTAGAGATCCCCGTGTTGAAGGACACAAACTCTCCCAATGAGCGCAGCCATTTTAACCAGGAGGCTGTAAGTCTGTTGTATACCTTGCCTGTAGTCTTGGGGCAACAACATTCATGGCAGAAACATCGGTCATAGTTCTGGTTGAATTCTTCCATAATCAAGGTAATTTGATGAAAGTGTGAATGCATTGAGTCCCAGAGCTTTTATTTATCACAGCCACCAGTGACTTTGGGTAGGATTAATACTGCTGCCGTTCTAATAAGATTGTAACTGAGATTTGAAATGTTTTTGCGAATTCTTTCAGGGTAAAGGTAGTGTACTTTACTGACTTCAAGGTGCAAATCGAGCTTTAATGTTTTTGATTTACATTTTATTTCCAGTCTATTGCCGGTACAGTTCTTTAAAATCTGTTCTGTTCCCTGAGATAACTTACTTTATGGCACTATGAACTCGAAAGTTCGTTGTCTCACTTACAAAAGTACGCCACCTATTCTTATCTTGAGATAGTTCTATCCAGTCCACCTCATTACACCCTATCCCTACCTTGAGCTAATTATATCCAGTTCACCTCAATACACCCTACCTCTTTCAGGTCCGTTCTAATGTTATCCTCCCATCTGCGTCCAGGTATTCCCAATGGTCTCTTCTAATTAGGTTTACCAGTCAATACCACGAAAACTGTTATAGATTCTTCCATTTGCGCTGCATGTCCAGCCCACCGTAATCTACGAGTTTGATTATCTTAACAATTACATGCCTTGTGATAGAGATTATATATATTTTTTAGGTGCTTAGTTGCCAACACACTTCACATTACATTCACTATTTATAATAGTTTAATTGAAAAGTTTCGGTGTTACACTGAATTAAGACATTTTATAGAGCCATTATACAAACAATCTGAGGAAATAGTCTCACATTGCAATTGTACCCGTAAACGGTAATGTCAGAGCTAGAATCCAGTCCGGGTTCAGTGATTTATTTATCAATCTAGTTTATACAACATTTGTCTGCACTAATGCAAAGGAAGTATTCACAAAGTACATAGGATTAATTTAGCCGTAAAATTATAGATTATCTAAGCCCGTGCATTAAACGTGCTAACTATAAAAACATACAGTAGCCCCATGGCTTCTTTGGTGCTGACTGACAGCTTTTAAAAGTTACCAAACCAAATTATGTATCCCTACGCTGAACTAAATGATCTGCAACAACATGAGTTTATCAGCTGTCACTTCTGACAGTCAAAATATAGGTATATACCTAAGTGTTGACTGTCAGAAGTCAGCTGTGAGCTGTCAGTCAGCACCAAAGAAGCCATGGGGCTAATGTATAAATGAAAATAATAGCATTAAGCCAAATACAGTGTTACACTCTTCTGCTTGAATTAATGCACTGAGAGATTTGTTGACTCCCAATACTAGACTATACAGTACTAAGATATATCACATGGTCAAGCACACAGAGTGATTGCACAAAATTAGAAATAATAAGGAATATAATTTCCTTAAAGACTTAAAAACTGTAAAGATAAGGCATTTGCGCGGGGTACGTAGACGAGGATTAACATATTTCATAGCTGTTGTCACCTGTTTTGGTCCATATATACTGCCTGGTAGGTCAGGTTTGGTCGGATATAATGGGGTCAGACAGCTTTACACGACTTGGTTCGCTTTATTAAAACATTCCTTCAGATGTGTCTGCGTCTTCCACGTTTTTATTAGAGCAACGTGTACTTTTTTTTAATAAACGCAAGGTACCTACAAAATATCTTAACCTAGGATATTACACATCCAGCCTAAACAGCTGAGAATTTATTAATTCGTTAGGACGAGCATAGGCCTACAGATAACACCATATTAGGATGTGGATAGTATGAAATGTACCCGGAGTAAGGCAACCCAAGGTCGTAATTTATTGAAGAGAGGGGGAATTGTAATTACAATTTTTTATTTAAAAAACATTATTTGTATTCATAGAATAAAATAAAGATGAACTAAATCTATGTGCTTATTTTAATCAACATTAAATATTTTTTTAGCTCCGCATCTTACTATCCGTTTGGTTATACTGTTATATACTAATTACACTAATGTATTAGGGATTAGGATTGGGTCAAGTGAGAGGAAATTGACCCGCTTTTGCGGGTAGGCAGAGTGGAAAACCATCTAGGAAAACCCCTCCTCTGTGTATACAACAGGGGTCAAGCCCCGATCTCCGCTTCTTTGGCAATCTAGCCTAACACAAGAGTAGCGCGTTAGACCACGTGGCCACCGAAGAGTATAACAGTTCTAAGTTAAACTAAAATATACTTAGTTAAAATGAGATACACTATGAGCTAACCGTAACTGAGCAATTAATAATAATGTTGAGCATTATATTTTACTCAATTAGGTATTTAATGAGTAATATATATGCTACACCCCATTCGTGAATTTGCACAGTTCATTAATCGGGCCCATACCGTGAACTGATCTCCCTTCGTGACCATGTCATGAACTGGGCAAAAAATAATCCATTTCATAAATTATTGTGCGGCACTTGTGAACTGTCTATTTCATAAACTGGGCAGCTGAATATGGAGGTGTGAGTCATTTGGGTTTTTAAACCTAGCTTAAGCCTAATTTACCAACCCTTTTGTGAACTTTGGGATAGTTGGAATGTAAAAAAACATCCAAAAGTACCAGCCGGGAATCGAACCTGGTACCTCTAGGTTCGTAAACAGGTGCACCGACCACTACACCACGAGGCCAAATATTTTTATTGTACAGTAGCCCCATGGCTTCTTTGGTGCTGACTGACAGCTCACGGCTGACAGCTAAAAGCTTTGAAAAGTTACCAAAACAAATTATGTATCCCTACGCCGAAACGTATGATCTGCAAAAAAGTGTGTGTAGCAGCTGTCACTCCTGACAGTGAAAATTTAGGTATTATACCTAAATTGTTGGCTGTCAGAAGTCAGCTGTGAGCTGTCAGTCAGCACCAAAGAAGCCATGGGGCCACTGTAGCTTTAGTTATTGGGAGAAAGTGAATACTTGTACAGTTGAATGTAAAGTGAATGACTATATAAACCAAAAAGATGGAAATGATCTTTATTTAGGTTTCAGATTCAGACGCATCTAATACCATACTTACCGGTAGTTGTGATATCAATTATAGCTCATAGTAGCCAATTATTTCCACATATCCATCACACAGCTTGTCCTTAAACTAGGAGCGAAGGATAATACTGAGAACAGGACGAATAATGGCTAGTTTAATATTAAAATATTAAAACAGTGGCTCGATAATTCTAGAGTCTCAGGTTTGACTACCGTGTACAGATATCATTTTTAAATTTTACGAATTTTAATTATTCACAAAACAAGAATAAATATATCGAAGTTGTGATCACGCGTCGTATTTTCAGGAGTAGCTAGCTACTTCACTGGTTTTATCCTGATAGCTGCCATCATTATTCGAGTTTAAGTTTCTATACCAAATTAAATACGAAAACATCACTCACGTGTAAAGAATATTAGATAATATTATGTTTGCTACACGATATATAATAAAAATCTACCCTTCGACTATAGTGACATGAAACCTCCCTTACTTTTTCTACAAGTTGGTTATTTCCACACCGGGTTTATGTTTTATTACTTTTACCGGCAGACGCTTGAGTCAATCAATAAAATTAAGTTTTTTTTACATTAAATAATCATTACGCTTTAGTTCATTTGGTTTCACGTTTTCATACAAAACTAAGCCGCTAATGTTCGATTATTTATTAATACTAGCATTACCAATAAATGTTTAATTAGTATAATTAGACCTTTGATTTTTACATTGACGAATTAAAGGCCAGCTAAATACTTGTTGTGTCTCTTCACCGTGGGTGTATTTATTTTAAATTCTACCTAGCTCCTACTTACTCCAATAGTGTAATTATGAGAATGGTCCTTATTGGTGTTAAGGAGTGGTATATATATATATATATATATACACACGCCCACACACACGCCCACACATATACACACACAGAAAGAAAATAAATTTAAACAAATGTCACATGTTCTACCCTGAAATGTAGCATTCCTACCTTGACAAATTAGATTATTTTTATTATTATTAGCACCGCGTCTTACTACCCGTTCGAGTTATACGCACTTACGCTAATGTGTAATGGTAGGGTGATTGTGAGNGAATCCGAACCACGGTGGAGGCCTGACATTCCCCACATTCACAAGATGTCTTGTCAGAGGTGAAGGAAGGGTTTGGTAATCAGATAGATCTTTGCCACGACCGAGGATTGAACCCCGACCACCAGCACAGTAGTCTGACACCTTACCCCTAGACCACCAGGTCACCAAATTATATTATGAGCCTATCTTATAGACTACAGCATAATAGAACCATGCAAGGTGTTCTTACTAACTTTCAGGGTGAACTAAATCTACCATGAAATCACCTTAACACTAAATGTTCCCATCGCGAGCCTGGTCTAAGCCACAGGGACAGGACTTGATTAATAAAGCAACACTAAGTTAGTATCCACTCATCTGGACAAGCTGTTGTGAGAGGTGAAGGCTGAACGAGGTTGAACCATTCGTTGTGCGGACATTGATTTCTCACTAAAAGCGGCTTGGCAGCGTCACTGGCGGGGATAGACCTGAACTAATCGATCAAGGCATCGTCAGCTGGTCTTTCGCGTCCCTGCGCGTTTGGACTGCTTGCACTGGAAACACTTCTGCTTTGCTTGCGTCGCTTGTTTTTTGGGAGGTAGGGGGGAGTTACAACCTGCCTGAACATTGTGTGTGTTGTGGGCGCCAAGATTGCTTAATACAGTCTCACTTTCATAGGAAGGTATTTGACAACTAGAAACGTCATTAGATATACTTTCACGTATTCATACATCAAGTCATTTTATCTGCAGCTTCCTCTTTTGATATACATTTCCAATACCTATAAGACTTTTTTTTTCTATCTAATCGCTTTTCAGACTATGCACACATTTATTAATTGTGCTAAATGGGATATTGATGAGGAGGGTTGGATTCAAAGGAAGTGTACTCGTACTTACATAGATGGAAATTGGAAATATTTAGGGAAAAACCGCCTAAGCAAACTCGACCAGGATTCTAACACCGATCTCCCTATAATATGAAATTCAGTATATTGCGAGAATGACGCCTAAGACGATTTAAATACCTCAGCGGATCAATAACACTAATTATTATTATTATTATCACCACGTCTTACTACCCGTTCGGGTTATACGCTCTTACGCTAATGTGTAATGGTAGGGTGATTGTGAGATGAAATGGAGGACCTACAGTTTAACGTGGAATCCGAACCACGGTGGAGGACTGGCATTCCACACTTCACAAGTTGTGATTAATACACGTATTGTCAGAGGGGAAGGAAGGGTATGGCAATCAGATATATCTGTGCCGGGACCGAGGACTGAACCCCGGATCCCCAGCACAGAGGTTTAACACTTTACCCCTAGACCACCGGGTCACCTAATAACACTAATAATATAGTAAAATATATCAATGTAGGCTCAATAAATTATTTTTATAATTTCTCAAAGGAGAGGGACTACCCTTACTGACTCTTGAGCCCGAAGGACGGGGTTGGATTCTTAACAGCTGCACTGTAGTGAATGGGAGAAGAGGGGTGTACTTCTGTGTGATTTTCAAAATGTTTCTTAGACAAATGATGGTGTGATTCCTAAATAATTCACATCCCTACCTCGTTCTGTATCGTGGTTCAAATGGCTGATCACAACTATGGTGTGAGCCTGGGCGGAGTCCAGGTGCTGTAAATATATTTAATATATTTTGTTTCAGGTCTAATTCCATAATATTTCCTCTCTTTGTATTGTGTGAGTTGCAAATAATCTGAATGATAAATAAAACGCATGGAAAAAATATAATTGATAGGTAATTTCGATAAACTACTATTTTTTTTCTTATCACCACGTATAACTACCCGTTCGGGCTATAAACTAATTTTAGTTAGTCTGTATTTATGTTATAACGTATACCTATATATGCATTGATATATACAATATATTTGCATTATGTATTTATGTATATAAGTATGTATATGTGTATGTATATGTGTATGTATATATATATGTCTGAAATATAATGTAATGTAATGTAATGTAATGTATTGTACTGTATTGTATTTATGACACGGTTCCTCTCCAGAGAGAAAGAAAGAGTCCTTATATCCAAAGTCAACCTAGGTGGTCTTGGGATAAAGTGCTCGCCCCAAACCTGGCCGGCGTCAATGGATTTTTCCTGAGCAATAAAATTCCTTACCACAGTTCCTCCGGAAGTGAAGTAAAGACGTCGGTCCTTTGTTGATTGTGACGTGTAAAAGAACCGTGAAAACCATGTGATGATAAATATCTTTACCTGCAAAATTGGTAGGCCCTTTCACTCTCACTCGCTAGGCCCTTTCACTCTCACTCGGTAGGCCCTTTCACTCTCGTTCATAGAAATTCTCGTATGATATAATCAGTCGGTTCAGAAAGTACACGTTAAATACCTCAAATAAAAAATAAGACTCTCGTTAAAACAAACTACACAACATATGAAAGAAAATTTGCCATGAATGCACAAGAATTAAACCAGACTTGTACTTTAAAAGTAGAAGTAAAACATGAGCGTAGTGAAGGACTAAACATGCATTCTGGTAAAAACAACAATTGATTCACAAAATCTTACTCCATAGAAAATTGCGCTCCATACAACCCTCCCCCCCTCACCACCACCTTTCCAGCTTAGTTGCAGTGACTTACTAGGAAGGTGACATTTTCCAGCCATGCAAATAAAGAGGGTGTCAATTCATTCGAATCACCTATTATCTTCAAAGTTCCACAAATGTGAGGGACAAAATATATTATTTGAGTATTTATGTATTTTAAAAACTTCTGTAATATTAATATGTTCTTTGCATATATGCCTTAAATACATCAAACAGTGACGCTAAGGAATAAAACTATATCATACAAATATAAAATGACTAAAAATGTATATATAAAATAAACGTTAATTTCTACAAACAGTGGATCACGAAAATTATTTATGTTAAAAATGATCATTGGATATGATGCACCAAATAAATGATGACATTTCAAAAAAATCCGGGCTTGCATGGTTACAAGGAATTGCGCTTTGCAGAATTATTGCCTAAGCCATGCTACTTTTAGTTTTTTACATTTTCTATTCAACTAATATTCCTCCTAATTTTAACAATACTCTTTATCATAAATCTTTATAAATTGTTGTTTAAAGTTTAACCTACAACTTTTCTATAGATGAGCACTCCGTTCACAATGAAAGGTAGGTCTTACCTTGGCAAACATTATTATGGCCTTATATTTTAAGCTAATCCATAGCGTAATCAAATAAGGTAAGACCACTCGGTAACGTTAAGTGTAAAGGGAGAGTATATGGCATATTGTCAACATATTGTCATTTCATCCATGCACTTTTATTATTATAAGATATCTATATTTTACCAAAGAAATTTTACTTATTGAGTTTACAAATAATTTTATTTAATTTTCAATGTTATTTATTCAAGTGCTATCCATCAGTCGAAGCCTCCAACAAGCTAGCACTGAAGATACAGCAGAACGTAAGGCTTGCAAATCTACAAATAATACATATTGTTTATATACAAGTGATTACAATAAACCAATTGTTTAGTAGCTAAATGATAGTAATGAGGAAAACAATAGAAAAAATAATCCTGTAATAATAATTGTTTTTCACAAACAGTTCACAATAAATAAACCGATTGTAATTAATTATATGGTTTTCCTCAAATAACTCTTAAAATTTATTCTTCTTTTATGATAAAAATACAATTATGAAATTCTATAATTAACACTGCTTTTACAACGACTTAGAGGGCTGAGTCTTTAGGAGTTACTGATAACAAATATTTTAGGATTACTATAAGTACGAGAGGACACAGTAATAGTCAAATTCTCGAGGAAAAATTGGAAAATTCTACTTACAAAAATATTAAAAAACAAAACGGCCGTCCCAATAGAATATTCATGAGAAGAGACTTCAAATTCTATTACAATTATTGTAAAAACCGTCGAAAAAGAATAACGATAGTAATAAAACTCCTTCCTAATTTTCCACCAGCGATTAACTAATTTGAAATATAAGGACTTATTGTTTTGTTTTTTGTCTCTAGAAAAATGGGAAAGATAAAGTCAACAAATAATTTTACAACTCTTAAGGAAGCTATAACATATTTTGTTTTACTGTTTTTTTCCTGTTTTAGCACTTTAGTGCTTTCTTGGCTAATCTTTTTTTTATCACTTTACTTTTTATTTGATGGTTTTTGTTTATTTTGCTTTAGGAGTAAATTTGACGTTTAGCGTTAAATATAAAATACTGTTAAAATTAAGCTAGTATGTTGTTGCGTGTAGAAAGAAAAATAATAAGTGAAAAATTTTCAAGTAGATATACTTGACGTTTAAGTATAACATTTAAGAACCAGATAAACAAAAGTAACAAACAATTCCATTAGACAATTAGTAAATTAAAATACTACAGCAGATATATTACGGACTGAACCTGATGAAAATACTTTCTTTTTAATTTTGAAACTTGTCTAGCTACCCATCCAGGCTAGACACATAATTACATTAATGGAGTATAGATGATTAAAGTTGAACTTAAAGAATATATATTAGCATTTGAGTGGAGGGAGAGTGGGAAATTGTTGAGGAAAAACACCTTTAGAGCATCCTACATGGATTCGAACCATGACATCCCCACCACGAATAAAAATAGTAGTTATTATTATGAAAGTTATAGCTACTAAGAATTCTAAAGTAATTGACTTTAAATAAATGGTATCCTATCTACAACAATGACCTTGTAGTCTATGGCGTTAGTTTCACGTCTCACCTGAATACAAATAACTGTGATATTGGGGATTACAATTCTGGTCACGTGCATTGTCAGTGGCTTCCCAATGCAATTTTACCATCCTCTCTCCACGCTAATGAAGGGTAGTTTCTATAAAATATCAGTTTCATATCTTGGGTTAAGCATCCTTGTGATGAACTTATTGATTATTAAGGCTAGAATGTTTGACATGTAATATTCTTATTCTTAGCCTCATTTTTATGCTAACTTGGATATAAACATGTTTCCTTGTTTCCTAATGACTGCATAAATTACCGACATAGGTGAATAAATATAATATAATAATATAACATCTTATATAATAGATCAAAGTGATAATTACTTTTATCAGTAAGTATATGACTATACATATTATTATGTGTATTTTTGTACACAATATTTATCACTAATGTTACATTTATTAATATAATTCTAATAGCATTGTAACTTCATGTTCTTAAAATAATTTTCAATTCAATGTATATTTTAATATTACAACGTTAATTGTGTTATACCATCGAATTCTATATTTTGTTTTTTAACATAACATTAATAATTCTTCTTGTTCAACATTTTGTAGAATATATTTTTACTTGTTCTTTAATATTTCATCACAAATAAATTCTTCCTTCTAAACTTTTATAAATTTCATAGTAGGTTATATTTCACCAGTTTAACTATAACAATTTTTATCAGTTTATATAGAATATATTAGTTATATAAAACGGTAATAACCTTTAACATATTCGTCTACACTATATTAGACTGTTTGCTGTACCACATCATCGTCATCATCATCATCATCTCCATCAACTGTTTCCAGCCTTTGGCTAGGTCAGTTTATTAAACTGCCTCTATCTTGCTCTTTCCTTCCAACATTCTCCTTCCTTTATTTTCTTCCATCCTTCTCTCAATCGCACACTTTCTGTTATCAGCACCTTCTATCGCTTTCTTTGTCTCTCTTACGGTCCTTTTCCTAGATAATTAATTTTAATCTTTCTACTTGTAAGTCTTTTCTTTATCCTCATCTTCATTACCTCACCCTTGCTTCCTCTACTATCTCATGTCCTGCCTGTTTTTGAAGCAAATTATATTAGTAAAACAACAAATTTTATCATAGTTAAATTTTTCCTTAATATTAACTATGCCCCTTACTAAAATATAACAATTTTTAGAATACCATATAACGAGTTAAATATGAGATCATTAATGTTTCAAATACATTAAATAGTTATTTGGTCTAGGCTAACAAGCAGTCCGTGAGGATATAAAGTAAAATATTTTGATTTTATTTTAACAACAGTAGGCCCTATTAATTATTTAACCATCTATATATAGTTCCATAAGGGTTGAAATTGTAGGACTTGGGAACTCGTATATTGGAGGGAAATGGTTCCTTTTGCAGATCTCAACCTCAAGGGTTGGACTAAATAAGAATTTTCCTCTAGCCTGAACTCATATAAATTCATCCTTGCATAAAACTTGATGTCAGACCCAAACTTATCTAGGCCTGGACTTGGACCTAAGTCATTGACAGTGACGTCAGCCCCATGACCCACTCTTCACCAGAGATCCGCGTTAGGAGAACCATGGTGGACCAAATTTAAAAATCTTCGAGTATATCACGATAACTTACAGCCAACGCAACAACGATCCACTGGTATATTCATTATTTAATTTTGTTTATTTAATTTTTTTTGCACCTTGTTTTACTATCCGTTCGGGTTATATGGCTATGTACAGTACTAAATTAACTAATGTCTTAGAGATTAGCAAGGTTTTAATTTATATGAACTGCACCAACATTTTCTTGGAGGGAGAAAGTAAAATAATTATGAAAAAAAACCTATGTGCACCCAACCGGGATTGAACACTGATCTCCCCATCTCTGGAAGTCTAGTCTATTGCATTTATTTAACTTAATTTAATGATATTTTATTCTTATTTTCAACTTTAAAATGACTTGGATGATGTAATCATATTGATTGAAATAACGTCTACCGACATTTTATTGTAGACCTTTCTTGTTTAAGCAGAAAACAAAAAACAAAAAAAAACGTGGCTAGCTAGTAATCTTACGAATGCGCGTCTGCTAAGAGGGTGTGTGACTGTTTGTAGAGGAGCCATGAAAAGACGACGGTTCGTCTTTGTTAATACGCCGTGAGAGCGGGTGAATAGGCAATCTGCTATACACATAATCAAGAGGTATTGCCTTTTGTGACAGCTGCAGGAGCGAGTGATGATAATTTCAATTTCATTTTTTATAGTGCTGGCCAACATTCGTGAGACCTATGACAGACCAGCGCAAAAAAGTACACAAGTACCTCAAAAGCACGTTTAATAACAAAATAAGTAATAATAGCTAAATAATTACAGATGCTGATGAATAATTAATAATAGTAGTTTATAGTATATTATAACATTAATAGCCTTAAATATGTAATTCCAATTTAATAAGAATAGTAAAAATAATAGTGTCGTCTTTAGTTTGGTGAAGTTAAGACCAGCGCCTTTTCTTAACCTTAAACCCTTAATAATAAATAACGTATAGTACATTTATTACATGTGTGCTAATTATATGATATCTCCGAGAGTATTGGTACAGAGAGATAATAATGCAGGAGGTTGAGGTGTACTCCCAGTGTGTGACAGTTCTGGTAGGGGGGATTTTAATAAATAAAATTGTTGTAGCCCATATGTTTTAAAAAAAGTTCAAAACAAAAAAATATAGATAATTGAGGATTGTTTTGCTGGTTTTAATGCTTTTAAGATGGGAGTTTAGGAAACGCAAAACAAGGGCAGTTTTTTTAAATTTCTAAATCAAAACACTTTATTTTGTCAAAAATAACTAAAATATTTCTCCAGTCGAAAAGTATTATTTAAATTTCCTCACATGGTTATGACATCAGTCCTTGAATATCTGTCAATGGTGTCCTGGAATTTAAGGTCAATCGACAATAAAATTGTACTGCGACATTTAAACAAGTGTATAATTATAAGCTATAAATAGTTATTAAAGGTTACAAATTATTACAGTTCATTAGCTATAATTATAAGGTGTCAAACTTGCTATTTTATACTTTTATCGTACTGCTAATGTGAAGTAATTATGTATGGGATTGAAATTGATCTTAACTAGACATTCATATGAGGTGTAACTAATTAACTAGTTATTTTCCTATTATAATTTTTTATTAATAATATTTTAAATATTCAGTTTTATACACATAAAATGACTATCAAGTTATGCTAAATTTCAGCCTTATATACAGTCAAGTCTTCACCTGTAATTATCGTCTCTAAACCTCTATTAATCAATTTTTTGCTTAATTTGCCTGTCTACTACCACTGGTTAGATTTTAACTTTTCCTTTTGACAACTCTGGTTCTATCATAATATTACCTTTAAACTTAATTTAACTTTTTTACCATAATTACCCGCCTCGGTGGCGTAGTTGGCTAACGCGCTTGTCATGATGAGCTCAACCGCTGAGGACGGGGAGATCAAGGTTCGAATCTCGGTCGGGTGAACTGAGGGTGGTTTTTCCTAAATGGTTTTTCCTCTAATTCAACCTTCCCAATTCCTAATCCATTAGAGTAATTAGTACTTAAAAGCGTATAACCCGAACGAGTAGTAAGACGTGGTGCTAAATATAAATTTACCATAATTAATATATCTTACTTAGTAATGTTTTATTCATTAACATGTAACCTTAGAATATGTGATTTTTATTTGTATGTATTGGCTAATTTTAATATGTTTTTTGTATTTTAACCTATTCCGTATTTAACCTGTTCTTGTTCTACTTGATTTCACATACAGAATTATAAGTTAAAGTTTTTTGCTATAGGTTTGCCATTATTATATTCAGTATATATTTTCTTCTATATAATCTAATATATATTTATTCAGACTTGTTATTATCTATATCTATTCAAACTCTTATAATCTCAGTATGTTTTTTGCTAATTAAAAAAATTTCGATCTTTAATATTTTCCTTATATTTCATATCAATTATATCTTTTCATCTATAAATAGATCCTTGTTTATTGGGTGTTCCTTGAATAATTAATTAGTATTATATACAGTAGCCACATGGCTTCTTTGGTGCTGACTGACAGCATACAGCTGACTGTCAGAAGTGACAGCTGCTAAACACATGTTTTAACAGATCATATGGTTCGACGTAGGGATACATAATTTGGTCAGGTAACTTTTCAAAGCCATCAGCTGTGAGCTCTGAGCTGTCAGTCAGCACCAAAGAAGTCATAGGGCTACAGTAATAAATAACTTACAATGGTACACAAAAAGCATAAAATAGTATGTTCGATCCCTTATATCTCGTGAACTGTAATGATATGAATTCATTGAATCACTATTTATAGCTTATAATTACACACTTGTTAAAATTGGGCAATAAAGTTGTAATCGTCAAATTACCTTAATGATTACTATTTCTCTTAATTTAAAAATATATCCATCTAGTGCTGTCATGCTCATGACAGAGATTCAACAACCTTTTATGTCACCATGGTAATAACACTAGAATCTTTGTTTGTACTGGAGCAATACAGTATTTATTTTAGTAAAATAAGTTTCCTTATTTAAAAATAATAATGTAGAAAAACTACTCTTATCTCGCGTTCCCTAAATTTCCACCTTAAATATGCCATTCCCATGGTGATTAACGTAATTTGAGTATATTTACCTTTAAGTAAGCTGCAGCCTTAAACACACTTATGTGCCATACTCCCCTTCTTTATTATTAAATGTTTCCATCACAGAAAAGTTTCTGAGAAACTCCAGATTCTAGTCCCGGACATTAATGTGATGATGCCTTTGTGAGAATATTATGTTTCATTAGAGCAGACTGCAAACAGAGTGAGGGTTGTTTGGTGGCTGTCGAGCTCTCGGGATTATCTTCCATTATAACACACACTGTAATCGTATTACTGCGGCTTATATTGACATCCAGAGACGGGGAAATACTATTGGGAAAGATAGACATAATAATGAGACCATTTAACACTTCCCACAGCTGTGTAGATGAGGAATAAACATAAAGTTCTGACTTAATGGGAATGGGGAGATTGGGGTTCAAATCTTGGTATGCTGTACATAGGATATCTACCAGTAGTTATTTACCACTCTACGTCCACACTATTTTTTGTTGTTGCGCAATTCCTTTATTTACTACCTTCATTATCTCTACCCCTTTAGCTTAGTTAAAATGTGTCTAGCACGAACGGGTAGTAGCATTCCAAGGGTAAAAAATATAATACTTTTAGATTAGGCCTACTATTATGTTACAAAATATTGAAGTGGTAGTTTGGTAAGAATATGCAGCCATTGTTTTAACCTCGAGAACGAAACAAGCCTGGATAAGTCGGTGGTTGCACATTGACACTCTAAGCCAAAGGTCCAGGGTTGATTTCTCATGTCTTGGTATATATATATTCAAACTATACTTAAGTTATGAAAATGACAATTGGACATGGAAATTGAACCCAGGACCTTTGACTTGGCACTCTAAGCCAATAGTCCCACGTGCGATATTTAAACAATTGTATTAAAATAATAAATTATTTCTATTTAGCTTCAAGCGTAGCACCATTTATGAGAAAAATCAATTAAGGTTGGAATTTATGCAGCGTTGTGTTTAAATTTAAAATTTATATAAAAAATAAATGTGTTTAATATGTCATATAGCTAACTGATTATTGAAATTTAATTTGACCTAAGTGTTGGTTTATAGCTAAACTAGTAATAAACCAGCTAGTATACTAATTTAATTTTCTGTTCTAAAATCTAAAGTATTAACACCAGTGGGCTCCTTCAGTGGTGGGCACGTGGTTCAGGCTGTTAGTCTTGTCTGGTTTGATGGTGTCTTGATCCAAGCTTAGTGTTGTGAGGATAGTCTTAATGAATAACTTCTCAACCTCCCCTCATGATAATTGAGATGTACTTCCTCACCGATAACCCACTCGTATAATTTACGGGCAGGCCGGACGGTTAATAAGACGGGGTGCCAAAGTACAAAGCTTGCGCAAAAGCCACAGTTACTGTGGATTCGCACGTTCACCGGAAAAACCAGCGCAGAACAGATACGTGGTCACGTGACGAGCTCTAAGCCAACCCAAGATTTCCGCCTCACCGGCGCGAGCTGTTTCGCTTAAGTTCAACTCATCTCTAATTCGTACGCTCTACCTAAGATGTTCGGCACGGGAGACCCAATCAAATATCAGAACCAACCATCTAAAATCAGTGCGCATGAGCATTTGACAACGCATGCACCGTACAGATAGAAGTAAGCAGACATCTTCATTGGCCGTTGTGGAGGGATTTGAAACAACCCGTTAATAGAAAGCATGTGGTTCGATGTATTGGATTGTGCCACGACAGAGCGTTATAATTTGAAAACATCCATCGGGAGAATAATCTAAAATATATGTTTATTCACTAGAAAATAAAATATGTTGATAATAAGCTGTTTTAAGTTAGCATCGCAATGCATCGTGGGTCAACATACAGCGTGTGAATTGTTGCACCACTGAGGCAGATTCTGCTTTCTATTTTCGGGGAATGTGTGAATCAAGCTTAGATGGAAGGTTGTCATTCTTACTACCGAACCAAATGATATTGGAGCTGACCTAGCGCTCAGTCACTTCCCTTGAAAGGCAATAAACGTTACCTGACGTGACCCGATATGAGATCGGTTTGTCTACGTTAGTGTTGCCTACCATTTATAATCCAGGACACTTCAGGAACGAAAAAAAGGTAGGTTGGAGTCCAAATACAAAAAGGTCTAGTACAAATTACCTTTCCCTCTGATCATTTGAATAGATGTTAATTAATTACTTTATATACACCTTCTGGGTTAGTCTAGATAAGGGATTCTCAAATTTTCTAAGCTCACGAAACCTTTGGGAACGGAATTAGAATATCGTGGCAACCTTGTGAGAATTCTTGCAATTTTTTTGTTTTTAACATTTTATATTTTTTATTCAAACTGGAATATGTCAGAATAGCATATGTAGTGTTTTAATCGTTTAGTTATTTAAAACAAAAAAATTGCTCCCTTACTGATTTGAGTGAAAGATATAAATAACAAAAAACTTAATAAAATACATAGTTATGGAATAATAGTTTTGGAAATCAATAAAATAACACACTAGCAAACCACAATGTGAGATTACTGAAAATGAATAATGCCACTAAAAATGGATAATACAGCAATCAGTAGGAAAATAATTGTTATTAATGTTAGACTTTCCATTGATGTTGAGAACATTTAAGTTTGAGATCTGGCTTAATGGTTGACATCACAACACACATATCATCCTCAAGACTCAACAGTCTATTTATTGAATTGGATTTGATTGTTGCCATAGCTTAGAAGGCTTGCTCGCTAAAGATGAGAAATTGAGAAGAGTAAAAGTAGATCTGTTTCTTTTCTCACTAGGTTAGGATACCCCTCCACCAGTCCAAGCCAAGAACTGCCAATTTTGTTTCACTCTTCTTGTCAAAATTAACTTTTAAGTTTTATGGTATCTCGTATTGGATGCCGTAGCATGTGCAATTCCCAGAAAACTTTCTTCCCCTTTTTTAATTTCATTATTTTGTGCTAATGTTTTTTCTTATATTTTTTCAATTTTTTCCCCCCTCAACATCTCGTGGCACTTCTTGTCTGATCTCGCGGCACCCCTAAGTGCCTTGGCACACCGGTTGAGAATCCTTGATCTAGAGAGAGGAAAAAGGATGGTTGTGTGGGGCAATTGAAAAAAACGATCTAGGCAGAGAGGGGGAAATGCGCACTAGCTACATTTACAGTGTCAAGTGCGTGTGCAAGAGAGTTCTTTCTGCCTGATCCTCATGCGACAATTCAATTCTGGCCTCTCCCCAGTGGCGTACACATACATTTGCTTCAGGAAGGAAATACAATGTATCAAACCTATTAAGTATGTACATTCTTAATCTATTTTTAACGGTACATATTTTGAATACCAAGTCGTAGATACGGTTTTAAAATATATCTAATGAATTCGATACAATTTCGGTACTCAATAATATAGTTCTACTTCATATATTCTAACCTTTTACTAAAACTATTTACTGTCTTGAGAGAAGGTCAAATGCCCCTCAGCCTTGTTGTACTACTTCATTTCCCACACCATTCTTTCAAAACGAAACTATATCACCTTACGAGATGGCCTACGATTTGATTTTGTGAGAGCCAGTATTTTTTTATTTCAGGACTCAGAAGTTCTTAACACATCCAGGACGTTGCCAACCAAAGGCTTACTAACTGTCATCGTGTGAGTTTCTAGGGGGAAAAAAACATTACTAATATATATCCACCAGAGTAGTGGGGGTACCTGACAACAGCTATTAAAAGCTACCAGATCTATTCTCATACATCCATTCACTAAAACATATAATATGCAAGATCATTTATTGAGTTGATATCACTTTTTGCAGCCAACATTTAATAACAAACAATTTTATTTCTTTTTCTGTTCTTTTAAGTGTTTTTACATTATTGAACACGAACTCATGAAATTAACCGTTTGGATGTGTTTTTTTTGTACCAGTGTCGTCCGTGGTTCACTTAATGCTTTTTCAAACGAGAGTTTCTAAAAGGTTACGTTCTATCCACAAATTAAGATGGTGGGCCACATGAAATGGAGACAACTAATAACGTCATGCAAACCGTATTCGGTTGTGTTAATGAACATAATATGCTTGCAAAATAAAAACTTTTTTTTTGAAACTATTATTTTGTATGGTTCCTTCTTTAAATTAATAAAATCTTTATTTATCTTATAATTTATGGTGGCCATTTACAAGTAAGCACAAGTGTGAATATAGTACTTTGTAATTTATTACTTTATGCATTATAATATCTCTGGTTGCCACAAAAAATATTAAATTCGTACCCATATTTCCCCCCCCTTTAAATTATTAAAAAAAAATACAATTATACAGTAATACTTTTTAGAAGCATTTATTAACACTTTTGATTGATAATATAGTATTATTTAGAAAATAATAATTGTTTTCACATAGGGTAACATTAGTAGCTTTCAAATAATGATTGCAATAAAAACTTTCTGCGAGCTGTAAGTTACCACCACACATACTCTGAGTAGCCTTGAACCCTTCTTACTTCAAGTAGCTTCTTGCATTCCACGTCAGACGATATTACCGCTAAGATCCACAGTATCTTCACCAGAAACTTGTCATATTCACCTTCGATCCAAACGCAACATCCCCTCTCTTCATCTGAACCTTTAGATAAATGATTTCCTTCTTTCTGTTAGATTTACAATACTTTTCATACGATGGAGATTGCCATTTTATGTGCCCTCCTAAGTCATAAAAATAAATTTTAAAATTGTGTTGGTCCCCAAGCCAGTGGTTACGTTCAATTTTTATTTGTAAATGTTATATAAAAATATCTAGAGGATACGTTGTGATTTTATGTCTAGCTCTAAAATATTAAAGTTAGCGTACTGATGACTGTTTTTTCTTCTTCAAAAATTGCTCTAACCTTTTTGCTCAAAATGAATATGTGGGGATTTTAGTGTTTTACATTATAAGTAGGCCTAACACCTTATAATTGTTTTTCAAACAAAAAATGAATTTAAGTGTAGTTTTCTGATTTTCCTAAATTTTATAATACTGTATGAGGAATAATTTAAGAAAATTTCGTACCACTAACTTGGTGTGTTTTGAAATATATGATTAAGCAAATTTTTAGTTAAAAAAGTAAGTTGAACCTAGTTATAAAATTGATAAATAAATTTGTATTTACTTTAGAAAGGAAAACCATAAATGAGTGTAGCAAATAATTAAGAAAATATATTTTGATATTATAAATTTGAAAATCTAGGAATAAAAATGTATTTCTAAAGACTTATTTATTACTACATAAATAAACTTGATATAAGTGTGTTAATTCTGTTTCTAAGATAGTGACACTTTAAAAATTAAAGAACATGTTTATTAACCGCACTGATGGATTCATGGTAAAGGGCTGATCTGGTCTGATTTGTTCATGACGTAGTCGTATTTTGAGTACCAGCCTAATATGTTTTACCTAAATGTCTTCCCACTCTCCCTCCACGCGAACGTAGGTATACCTCCTCGTATCTCTAACTTCCTCATCTCTTTCCCATTGTCAGGAAATTACTAGTGGATACTAGGTGGGTCTGCTACAACGGAGAAAAATCGATAGGATATTATCATGGTAAAATTAGAGATCTTTCCACCTGTATTCAAACTACCTTTCCACAGAAATGAACTTTGTGGTGGTTTCTCCAAACTTGATTCTTAGGTCTTGTACCTGAAACTTTGGTCACTATCTCTAAGGCATCAGGCTCATAAAGGTCATCCATAAACACCGTAAAGCTGTTGTGAAAGGAGAGGGGTAAACTCTAATTTCTGCATGGTGTTACATACCCTCCTCGGTGGCGTAACTAGCTAACGCGCTGGTTTCGTGTTGAGCTAGACAGTCGAAGATGGTGAAATAAAGGTTATAATATCGGTCTGGTAAACTGGGGGTAGCTTTTCCTAAACGGTTTTCCACTCTCCCTCCACGTAAGTGCGGGTTTACTTCCTCTATATTCAACCTTCCCATTTCCTAACCCATTAACGTAATTAGTACTTAAGCCTATAGCCCAAACGCGTAGTAAGACGTGGTGCTAAGTATTATTACATAATGTTGCATGGGGGAATGTTGATACATCCCATTAATATGTGGCACAGATCTTATACTTAAATACTAATGTTTAAAAACCCATGTTTTGGAAGTTTTAACTTTTAATAAACAGGTAGCATGGGACTTGCGTCCGTGGGATATGCAGTCAGGCCCTTTTCTGTGGTATTTGCTGCTGTGGAATGTTTTTAGTAGGATGGAGCATTAACCCTAATGATAAGCCACCCATCTTAAGCATGCTTAGGTGGAAGCAGGTACAAAGCACCTCACATTTTGCTTATTAGTTGAATTTCCTTGTCTTACTACCTGGTGCAAGGCCTAGCTCTAGGATTCTCGACCATACTATACACTCTTATAATGTCAAATTCTAGTATTGAGGTTGGGTTGGTTAGTTTAGGTTTACTTAGGTTTGTTTAGGTAAGCTTAGGCTAGGTTAAGGGAGTATAAAGCATCAAAATTAGGCATTTCGATTGTTAGTGCATTGCCACGCTCCAATTTCAGGTCTCAGATAAAAATAATGTTCCAAAATATAATCCGTATTGAAGCGTCCTTAGTTTTACGAATTTTAATGCGGTGAAAGAAAATCCCACGGCGTTATTTTTGGCGTCCACAAATCCCACAGATTGCAAGTCCCACGCTGCCGATAAACATAATCATAGATAACTTTCAACTCACTTCGGTGGCCCCATGGTCTAAGGCGCTACTCTTGAAATATACTAAACTGCCGAGGACGGGGAGATCAGGACTTGATTCCGCTTGGGTTTTTTTCCACTCTCCCTCCATGCAAATGCGGATACATTTCCTTTCAATTCAACCTTCCTAATCCATACTACAGTGTAACTAGTACATAGGCGTATAACCCAATAGGGTAGTAAGACGTGGTGCTAAAAATAATATAGCTCTCGGTGAAAGGTTTCTGAGTTTTATTAAATTGGAGTTCCGCTTTTATTGTCGCAAAAGCTTCTCCATGAAATAAATACGTTCACTCTTGATGTGAACATTTACGTAACACAGATTAGAGAGGTGATGGCTAGGAGGCACAATACCTTCTTGGTGTTACATTGGGGAGGGGGTTAAGGGTTTAGACATTCAGAAAATAAGTGTTAAGTGGTTATGGATGACCCCTAAGAGATTGGATTGATGGTTAGGCTATGGAGAGGTTGGGATTTGAATGCCTGGCTAAGGGCAGTAGGGATGAGTTATAGTTGTGATAGATTATATTCATATTCTCTACACGATAATGTGGGTGCACTTCCTTTAAACTACCTTCCTCATCACTACTACTTAAATTATACCGTTAATGGCTGTGACATTTTTGTGCATCGCGTCTTACAACCCATCCGGATTATTCGCATATTTTAACTAAAGGGACCACAATGGCAAGTGTAGAATTTAGAGGAAATTTAATAATGTCTACGTGGAGGGAGAGTAGAAAATCTCCTATTAAAACACCATAAGAACACCCGATATCTATTTGAACTATAGCAATTCAATACTGGTACATTGAGAGAGTGACATTTTGAACTGTGAACACCAATGCGAGTAACCATTTTATTGTAGACTTACTTATGAAAAAGAGATGTATTTGTACAAAAAAAGAAGAGTGTATTTGAATGATATATTCATGAATTCTATCTGCAACTTAAATAAACATTTTTAAAGCTTTAGCGACATACGCTTGGCAGCATAAATTGTTCTAATATAAAAGGATAAGCGACGAATAAAAATACACATTCATCAATCCAAACCCACGACCACTGTCCGTGAATTCTCCATTTGCATAAGCAAAGGGGGAGAAAAAGTAAACAATAAAATGATCAAATAGTAGGATGAGCTGTTCTTTCCACTCCACATTTGGGCATACTTTATGAGCCCATACTTTAATAGAAATGACGGAAATAAAATGATGAGCTTTGACAAAGTTACTGAAGAGCTTTCCCAATAATTTTCAAACCGGTCCTGTTTACCCAGAGACATCAATAAAGATCACCATATCCGATGGAAGAGAATATTTACATATTTATTGTCTTATCACTTCTAATCTGCGACTTAATCCGAAGTAAAGGGACGATTAAATATATTTAAACAAGCATTGGTGGACATATGGTCTAACGCATCACTCTCGTGTTAGACTAGATTGCCAGTGATGGGGAGATCGAGGTTAGAATCCCAGTCAGGTGTACTGAGGGTGGTTTAAACCAAACTATTTTCCAATCTCCCTTCACACAAATTTGGATTTACATTCAAATTTACTCGTCCTTAAACAATATCTTAATTAATACATATTTGTATAACCCAATATAAGTGTGACGTAGCAGTTGCTCTTAAGTCACAACAAAATGTATAAGTATCATGCATGACTCAATCAAAAGAACAAAGGAGTAAAATGGGCTCGAACGCTCGTTAAATAACACGTTCACCGGGGTATAAAAAGAAACGTGAGACTCCCATGAAATCTAACATTCTTCTACAGCAGGTGTTTCAAACTTGTTTGAACTTAAGGGCCATATTGAACATTGAAAATAATAATAGGAAGGCATTTCAGAAATCTCGATATTGTTGGTCTAGGGCAATTAGGCACCGCCAACAGGGTGGGGCCAATTGGGCGCTGGTAAAATTGGACCCCAAAACAACTGGGTCCCATTGTTAAAACGCAATAATTCTTTTTTGCTTAAATATTCGTTTTTGGGTTTGTTTAAAAAAATCATAGGAAATTTAATTTGTGTATATTTTTAAATTTAGACTATTTTATATTTTAAAATTTTGATTTTTTTAAACCTGAACTAATCTAACTTAAACTAACCTGGCCTTAATATCTTGTGGAACATTTTAATTTTTCTATACAGTGCTGCGCATGATTGTCTTTTTGTTTGTTTTCGTCATGAATTAACTTTTTTTTTAAATTAACCCTGGCGCCAAGTTGTTTGTTTTCATTTTTTTAAATTATTATATATTTTTTTTCTTAAAAATGTCCCTGGCATTTAGCTGTCCGGATCCGCTATATTGGCACCATCTTAAATATAAAGATTGTAACGGACTAATCTGGCTTAGCCCCTTTCAAGTGTAAAATACCAATATTTTGGTGGTACAAGCAAGTCGTCAAAAGTTAACAAATGAGATATTAGTGTTAAATGCTACGCCCGTAACATTTGTTTGTTTATTTACATACCTACTTCACCGACTCTTCCGTCGAGCCTGATGCCCCACTGAAAAGAACAACACCGAGAGAATTGGCCGACCGCGACCACAGGGAAGAACTCTGCGCTGGACAACGAGTTATAGTCAACTGAAAGCTCCGTGAATGGTGTTGGCCGACGCAAGTCATTGTTCTAGAATCAAAGGGACATTTTCCCCCCATCACGTGGAGTTCTCATACTATATATTCTCCGGGCCGCTTGGAATAAATATAGAACACGGCAGGACACTATCAGCGCCGTTGGCATACTACGCACTCTCGTCACGTCGA